>PVKP010000497.1:0-62899 GCA_004027715.1 Plecturocebus donacophilus
TGGGAGGCTGAGGCGGACGGATCATGAGGTCAAGAGATCGAGACCATCCTGGCCAACATGGTGAAACCCCATCTCTACTAAAAGTACAAAAAATTAGCCGGGCATGGTGGCGCATGCCTGTAGTCCCAGCTACTTGGGAGGCTGAGGCAGGAGAATTGCTTGAACCCGGAAAACAGAAGTTGCAGTGAGCCGGGATCGCACCACTGCACTCCAGCCTGGCGATAGAGTGACACTCTGTCTCAAAAAAAAAAAAAAAAGAAGATTCAAATTATAGCTAGTGAAATAAAAATTTAAATAAATATACAGGTAACAATTTCTATGATTTCATGTTTGATAAATTTTTATTTTAGAAATGAAATTTTGGAGAAACGTCAATTATTTTCTTCAAGCAAATTGTACTAGCACCAGTTAAGATTTAATATCTTAATTTTATTCACAACCCTTTTAAAGATAGACACTGATCAACAAAACAATTACTAATCCCAGACAGGGATTAAGCTTTATCTAAACGGGCAGTGCATGGGCCCAATGTAGAATGAACAATAAACTTATATTTGCCTCCATTATACACAGAAGCCCAATTTTATCAGATTTTCAATTGCCTTTTACACATCATTACCCTGCTGGCTAGGCAATTAGCACTTGAATTTTGAAGCAAAGCAATACATGGGATTTCACCATACCACTCCCACAGAAAGAAAATTCTTGCCTTGTGCAATGAAACTACAGGGTTCACAGACTTTGGAAATGGAAATGTCTCATTTTCATTATTTTTAAAGGTTTTTACTCGATATATGGTCTCTATTCCCAAATGGCTTACCCAGACACTTTCAGCAACTCTACCATTACTACTTTCTCTGCTGACTTCTGAAGACCATTTTATAATGCTCTAAGGATTCTTTTATCGCCTATATGATTTCTATAAAGAACTTAAAAAAAAGGTAAAGTACCAAATTTTCTTGTATTTGCATCTAAACTGAATCTTTCTATTAATTTTCTTTTTTGTTCTGTAGAATGTCACACAGTTTTGTTTCAAATTTACATCAAAAGCAAAATACATGTTACACTACTAGTGAGATACTCTTTTAATGCTTACTGTTTGACCGATGAAGGAATAAACACAATATAGAAAATATGATTGAAAAAGGTTGTAAAAACTTTAGCCACTGAGTCCCATTAATTACTATTCAAAAATTAACATAACAATATTGTTTCTGATGGTAAAACTTTACAGTAAAATCTATTTTAATATGTAATATCCTGAAGCAAGCCATAAAATATTTTTAATAAAGATGGGTGTGTTTCAAGAAATCTAATAGTTTTAGTCAACTTAAAACCAATGTAAGTTAAACATTTATGTAGCATAAAAATGTTTACCAGTAGAGAGATTTTTGTTTTGCTTTTATTTTCTCTCAAAGGCATTATTTATATCACAATTAATAGGACCGAATTTCATTTATTCCAGTAGTATTTTAACATTATTTATCAACCAGCACTCTATAAACACTTTCACCTTATTGTTTAGGTCTTGCCTCTAGAGATAGTTTCACAAATATTTTTTAAGAACAATGGTTATGGTAGCCACCAAAACTTTATGGGACAGCAATGAAGGACAAAATGTTGAATTTCTAAAACACATCTTTGTATTTTTATATCATTGCCAAATTAATGTAATATGAATATGACATTGGGGCATTGGGATTATTACTAAGAAATATTGTTTACTGTGAGAACTTTAATCTAATTATTTGGCTATCATTTAAATTGCTATAAAATAGTACCTTTGCAATTTTAAAATTATGTTTTAATATTACTTTTCATTTATTAAAAAATTATTTCATCTGCAAAGCATATCTCAATAAATTTCAAAAATCAAAAATAGTACAGAACATATAGTATAAATGTAATGCAAATCAGATAAAACTTTATTAACAAGTCAAAACGCAATCATGTGTAAAATAACAAAATAAGAACAAAACTCCTTACCTGACATTTAGATATAAAAACAAAAATAGAGTTTAAAAACTTCCAATGAATGTTTAGAGAAATTTTGTCTTTTTAGTTGTTAAATTTTTAACATGCTTATAAACCAGGAGGAGATCCCTGATCCAGCAATCCCCTTACCAGAAATATATCCAAAGAAAAATAAGTTGTTCTACCAAAAAGACATGCAATCGTATGTTCATCATTGCACTATTCACAATAGCAAAAACATAGACTCAATCTAGGTGTTCACTGATGATAGACTGGATAAAGAAAATGTGGCACATATACCCAACAGAATACTGAACAGTCAGAAAAAATGAATCATGTCTTTTGCAGCAAGATGAATGCAGCTGCAGGTCATTATCCTAAGCAAATTAACATAGTTACAGAAAACCAAATACCACATGTTCTCACTTATAAGTGGGAGCTAAGCATTGGATATACCCATACATAAAGATGAGAAAAACAGAACCTGGGGACTACTAGAAGGGGCCGTAATAGTAGGGTGGAGTGGCCAAGGGCTGAAAAACTACATATTGAGTACTATGCTCATTACCTGGGTAAAAGGATCATTCATGCCCCAAACATCAGCTTCATGCAATATACCCATGTAACAAACCTGCACCTGTACCCCCTGAATCTAAAAGTTGAATCATAAAATACAAAAAAGATAGCTGAACAAAAAAAGAAGCTGTAAGAAGTATCTCAAATTAGAAAGATTACAGAAGGCACCACAGTGATCTTTAGATGCTTCCTCAAGAATCTTGCCACAAAATATTAAGTCATAACCAAGAATCATCAATCATTTTTAGGAAACTTAAGACATTGACAGACACTCAACGAATACAACATGCAGAGCCTACACCTAAAGACTTGGTAGACTAATCATAACAGTAATGTAAAATAAGTATGGTTAGTACATTTACAGAGACAAAGAAGGGAGTATATTCAAGATAAAGTTTAGTGTTACAAAGTAGGAAAAATGTACATAAAGAATCAGCCACAAAGTTATAAACATTTTAAAAAATATTGAATTGTTGAACTAAAAATCTCCTTAGAATTTTGAAAGCAGAATGAGCACAGTTAAAGTGTCTTTGAAGTTCAACTTGAAAATATATTCATGAATATTATATTAATGCCACATGATAAAGCTAAGAAATGAGAAAAATATCAAAAAGTTTCAATTCTATCTAATAGGGGTTTCAGAAAAGGAGCCTTGTCATTTTGGCAACCTTGAGAAACACAGTGACCTTCCAAATGCAACCTGAAGTAACCTTTCCAGATAAGGAACCAAAGGAAAACTTTTTTCCCTCCCTCCTACCTTCAGTTCTTCGTTAGCCTAAATCCTTACGAACATGGAGGCCATGGAAGGCCTACCGACATAATCACACAAGTCGGCTCCCGGGTCAGACAGCAGCAGTATTGAAAATGAAGGGAGGTATCCAGGAGGTACAGGAGGAAGAGGCAGAAGATAATTACACAGTGACTTTGACCCAATTCTATTTGAGTTGTCTTTTCTGTTAATTCGCACAATACATATTTTTTGTCTTCTCAACATTCATGACTTTCCTTTCTACTCTCTTTACGGTTTCTTTTGATCCACAGAAAAACTTAATTTTATTTATCAAATGTATAATCTTTCTCTTTAGATTGTTAAGTCATTTTTTATTCAGTATCCCAATATCCTTTTTATTCCTCACAGTAAGCATATGTTGTACATATGACTGTTGTTCTTATTTTATGAATGAGGAAACTACCTCAGAGAGGTCAAATAACTCTACTGAGGTTACACAGCTAAAACTCTATATCCATTCTGGATCTAGAGACAACAGTCTTGTCCACAGTCTGTGTGGCTCCTGATGAATATTTTTTATGTACACAGTTTTACTCATATCTATCTCTAAGCTAAATCGCTAGATTCAAACTTACAAGATCAGACTGTGTAAATATTAAATTTAGATAAATACTGTCAGATTTTCTTGCACATTTTTTATATTCCATTGCCCTTCTTGAATACTATCACTTAAAAAATATGCTAATCTTAAAAGTCTAAATGGTATGATACTGTCTTACTATATATGTATTTAATTATCAGTTAGGTTTAGCATATTAAGATTTTTGGCCATTGATGATTTTTCCCGTGAGGATCTCTCTTTTTTTTTTCTGAGACAGGCTCTTGCTCTGTTGCACAAGCTGGATACAGTGCCATGATGTTGGCTCACTGCATCCTTGATCTCCAGGGCTCAAGCGATTCTCCTGCCTCAGGCTCCCACATAGCTAAGACTACAGGCATGCGCCACTATACCTGGGTAATTTTTTATTTCTTTAGAGTTGGGTCTCAGTTTGTTGTCCTGTCTGGTCTCAAACTCCTGGGCCAAGTAATCCTCCAGCTTTTGTCTCTGAAAGTGTTGAGTTTACAGGCGTGAGCCACTGCATTTGGCCAAGACTTCTACTGTAATACACCTTTCTCCTTTTTCTATTAGACTACTTGTCTTTTCATGGTGATTTAAACATTAAGAACATCTATCCCTTCCTATTACCCTTGGTGTCCCAGTCCTACCATTGATATTTTGCTTTTATCTTCATTTTGTTGTTGGTGTTTTTGACAAATGAATTAGAACTTTTAGGTAATTAAATGAATTATTATTTTTCTTTCTAGTTTTCCTTTGTGGCTTTTGAACCATGTATGTTATTGCTATTACAAATGATGCCTTTTATTATATTTTAATTGATTACTGTTTGTTATTGATTATGGTTTTTAATAGAAATCACATGCCCATTCCCTTGATTGAATTTAATGTTTCTCATATTTTTCAATTTACTCTTAGGGTCACAAGTATAAATCAAAGCTCCAGAGATAATTTTTTCTTCTCCTTCCCAGTGATTATAATTCTCATTTTGTTGTATGAACTAATTGCACGGCACGGTAATTTTGAAATAATGTTAAATGACAGTAGAAATAAAAGTCATCTATTTTTAAGTCCTTATTTTAAAAGCAAGTCTAATGTTTCACTACAGTGAATGATGCTGGCTTTTTGAGACACATTTCCATATTGCCTGAATCTATCAGTTCCTCTTTACAAATAATTTTTAATAAAAATGTCCATTGTTTCTCAAATGCATTATTAATGTTTGCAAATTTTCTTTCATCTATTTGTTATAAAGTATCCAGATCCTGGACATCTGTGTAGTCTCCAATTTTTTCCCACCATAAATCAATATAACAGAACCATTTTATCTTTCCAGCCTCTACTATTGCATACTCCCTCATTTTCCTACCTAAAAGTCTTGAATTACCACTCAACATCAAACTGAAATGTCAGTCTTAACTGTATATACACTATATTTGTAAATGTAATTATTAATTTAACATTTTAAGTTTGTTTATGACTCTAACATTTATCATTTTGTGTCATCATTTATCTGTCTGCAGGTCAACTTCTATGAGACCACAGAGGAAGTCATAAATGTAATTCTGTGTTACTCATCTTTTCCCAATACTTAGTTTTTGACACACAGTAGACCATCAGAAAACATTTGCACAGTTATTAAATAAGCATCTGAATAATTAAATTAAGGATTGAGTACAGAAATATATGAAGAGACAGATAGTGTAGGACTAGGTGGAAAGGATATCCAGGCCCTGTAATGATATTGAGATTTGTTTGTAGATAATCGGGAGCCAGGCAAATGTTAAGTAGGCTAATGTCATGATTATCATTGAGTTTATCTTTACTATCCCTTTTTTTATTTACTAACTATCCACTTCTCATAAATATCTTTGTTTATACATTCATAGGACATGCACTACTATACATATGATACTACACATATAATACATATTGTATATGGTACATGTAGATAGTAATATAAAATTAAGGAAGCCCAAATTTCATGATGGTGGTAATAAGTGACAATGAAAATTTAGTAATTCAACATGATTGTATGATAATAGCAGCAAGGGCAACAAGAATTGCCATTTACTGAATGCCATCTCCAAATAAACAATAAAATAACAGGTTATCATAAAACACTTATATAAATAACCTATATATATAACTTATATAAATAACCTATTAAAGTATTAATCTCAATTACAGATATTGCAACACAGATTTATAAAGGAAAATTAGATAATGCAGAATTTTGCAATTATTAAGTGGTAGAACTAGAATTAAATCCATGTATATTTCATTCTCAAGTTAATTTTTCATCTCTTATAGCACAAGCAGTGCTAATCTATGTTTTAAACTCTTACTACAATAGCATGTTTTCTAGTAGAAGTAAACTAGTTATATTCCATTCAACAAATAATTTCTAGATTCTTCATAAAAATATTTTTGAGAATACAATGTAACTTCACTGAGGTTACAAATGAAATGCATTTATTAAAAGTTAAAGTAGTTATCTTGTTTTAATGTCAAATTATATCCTAATTACTATTAGTCTATTAATCTTTTTCTTTTGGAGAAAAAAAAAAGGCAGCTCATTCAACTTAATAAACTAGTTTGAGAAGTTTAAGCAAGTAAGAGCAGGTCCTAGAAAAAGTTCTTCTTTTTTTCTGTCTCCATAACGCCTTCAAGGCTAACACTGTTTTGGTCCCATGAGATAGAGACGCGAATTATTTCATATTGCCCAAGTCATGAATCCAAAAAACAAAGACTTTAAGTACACTGAACACTTTCACTTA
Organism: Plecturocebus donacophilus; assembly: GCA_004027715.1. NCBI lineage: Eukaryota > Metazoa > Chordata > Mammalia > Primates > Pitheciidae > Plecturocebus > Plecturocebus donacophilus. The sequence goes on from PVKP010000497.1 coordinate 6,677, forward strand.
AGTAATTTTTCTAAAATTTTTTGAAAATAGTCTACAGTACACTACTATCTTAAGATAATTTGATTACATAGCTATAATAAGGGTTATCTTATGAAACTGCTTTAGGAGATTACTGAAACTGGGAATTCATAAATATCTTACAATATTTATCTCAGTAAAAATAAAACCAAAGAACTAAAGATATAACATGCATTGCTGTGAAGAAAACCTTTAAAAAGAGGGTGTACTGCTTTTGTAAAATATTGTAATTTTTCAAATAGCATAGTGTGTTTCTGAATGACACCACAGAAAATAAGTTTATATGCCAATGCTCACTGTATTAGTATTTCAGTATGCATTACTACATCACAGAATTACTGATGAGTTCTTTATGAATTCCATTTACAAAACATAGTTATTTTAAGAGTTCATAGTCAAGCTATCCATCAAATCATTAATGTTGTACTGTTCCCTTGTGAATGCTCCAAATCTACATCTTTCATTACTTGTATAAGTTTAAATAAAGTCTATACTAAACTGTTCTATTACTGAATGCATTAGCAAATAGCTGCAGCCTGGTGATTCTGTAGCTATTTTATGTGAGGATTTGCCAAACATGCCCTGTAGAAATCTTTCTCTTAAATGTGATGATAGCTTTGGGAAAATTATTTTAAAATCAAAGTCAGTTTCCTATTTTCCAAAGTGAATGGATTTTTAATTCCCTAATGCAAAATAGCCTTTTGTGCATTTTGAATAATGCCTTTCTAAGGCAGTACTTGTAATTATGCTCAAGCATCAGTGGAAAAGAAGAAAATAAAATCAGACAATGAGAATAGAATGTCAGAGCATTAAGATGTCAAGATATTTATGTTCCCAAGGTTATTTACATTAGGACATTACATTTAAAGGTCAAGGTAAAGTTCAGTGAGAACTGTAAGTCTTTAAATTTCTGCCAAAGCCTTTAAGAAACAAAATAGAAAATGTATTGCTTAGGCTTAGAATCACTTTGTAAAATGAAAAGCTTTCAATGCTTTAAAGTGCCAATCTTTACAAGAACGAACCATTTCCTCAAAATTCCATCCATTTTCCTATGTCTGCCCCTACTATTATAAGTCTAATCAAATTCAGCAAATTAATCCTGGAACAACACATTTATAGAGCAAGTTTTCTTAGGAAAAGTTAACAGATGAAGACAAAAGGGATTATATTGTCATTTGTTAATGTATTTTCTTGATCATCATTTGGCAAGGATACCTAGCTAGAGAAGTCCTGCTACCCCTGAAAAAAGTATTACCCAGAATGTACTAAAATGAATACACATATTCTATCTGAAATGGGAAAAAGTAATATCCAGTCTTACGGTTTTGAATTCTTTTTAATGAGCTGGCCAATTTATTAATACTCAAGTTATACAAGTTATATATTTATGTTTGTATATACACAAAATACCGTCAAAAATATTTGCAATATCTCATTTTTCAAAGTAAATCACATTTTCTTTCTGAAACAGTAACATTTGAGAAAAATCTTGCCAAGGGCATGGGAAAACAGAACTCATTGCAAGAGAAGTGACAACAGAGAGACTCCTATCTCTAATCCAATACCTTCCTATATGTGTGATTTTGACAAAATTAACACTGACAAGACGTTGCTTAACTTAATGTAAATTGTGGGAGATTTTACTAATTAAAGATGGCAAATAGGTTTTTCTTTATGGGTCAATTCTGAATAAATGGAAGGGGCTGCATGAAGTATGTGTTGCAAAATTAGTCACAGGCTTATTTGACCTTCAAGGTTTGAAGGTAAGAATGTGATGTGTTAGATACATCTGCCTTCATCATGGGATGGGTCAGTGGTGACATCTGCACATGAAATTAACCATTCCTGGGCTACATGATAGCTAAATCTCTCCTAGATATGTCTATTAATATAGTAGCTCTGTAGATGCGATTAAGGGACTACACACACACACACACACACACACATTCTCTCTCTCTCTCTCTGTTAGTTGACTTTTTTTTTAGACAGTTTTGCTCTGTTGCCAGGTGCCAGGCTGGAGTGCAGTGGCACGAGCTTAGCTCACTGCAACCTCGGCCTCCCGGGTTCAAACAATGCTCCTGCCTCAGCCTCCCAAGTAGCTGGGATTCTCTCCAGGTGTGCGCCACCATGCCCAGCTAATTTTTGTATTTTTTAGTAGAGATGGGGTTTTGCCATGTTGGCCAGGATGGTCTCGATCTCTTGACCTCGTGATCCACCCACCTCGGCCTCCCAAAGTGCTGGGATTACAGGCCTGAGCCACTGTGCCTGGCTAATTAGTTGACGTTTTAAGGCAATTTTGTATGTTGTTCTTTTACATGAAGTTCTTGGTTCAAAGTTGTCCTATGGCACACTTAATACACAAAGCTTTATATCAGGGTACTGAATGAATTTATTTTTATGAAAATATAGCAGATTTCTCATAGCTACTATGGGAAACAACTATGTGAGTAAAAAACAAAATTTAAACTTCTCCAGCTCTCAAATCCTAAGATAATTAGTGAGAGATTATGAAGGGAAATTCATGAATTCAGCTTTTACCCTATTAGTGGACTATGTTGTCCAACCAGTCCTCTTCTCAGAATTCTCTTATAATTAGAACTTATCTTTTCACTGACACCAGAAGAGGATATGGATTTTGGCAAATTACTTATTATGTCTTTCTGGGCATGAAATTAGTGAGTGATTCCCAAAGAAAAGATAAATCTTGAAGCTAAGAGCTGAGATTACAATGCTGAGCCATTCTTTGCAAAGAGAGATTTCTCAAATCTTAAATATGTGAAGTTGTTTAAAAGAATCAACAGTTTTCCTTATACAAGTATTTCAACAAATAAAAAGATAGGGCATAGTATATCCAACCCTCAGTATATTCAACCTTGACAAAGTATTGTCTCAGGAAACAAACCCTAAAAAGAACTTAATACACTAAACAAATTAAGGAATATTTATAAATATTATAAAAGATAACTATGGGAATATAGGATATTCTAGTATATCTTCTAGGGGACTTGAGAAGTTCTTGTTGAGGAAAAGAATATAAGTATAAAAAGTTTAACTGGTTAAAAGATAGGCAGGAGTATACTTGTATGAGAAAACTATGCTCAAAATAGCAGAGATAAGAGACTCTGCTACATAAAATGAAATGAAAAAAGCGCAAATGACTGCAGCAAATGAAGAGGGGATTTCAGGAGATAGAACGGGTGAGTGACTTCAAAAGAAGTCTTATTATGGAGAATGTTCCAACAGTGTTATAGGATTTCAACTAAAGGCAACAGATATGTTTTAAGCAACTTAAATACCTGATCAGATTTGTATTTTGCATATAACATACTGGCAACAAAAATTAAAACATTTTATAGAGCTTCAAAGGGAAACTTAGATTCACAGGTAATGTGATTATGAGGATAACGTTTATTGGGCTAAAAATGACAATAGTGAGTGATGGTCACAGATAGTTGACTAGAACCTAACCATTGATAGGTTATTCCTAACCTATCAGTGATAGGTTGGAACCTAACCATTGATAGAACCTAACCACAGATAGTTGATAGAACCTAACAGCTTTCTATCAAGCATAAAGAAAGTATAAAGTGTACAAGAACCTGAACAAGATACAGGTTTTTTAAATAGAGATGATTTGTGTAGAATCCCTATAACAGCACTCAGCACACAGTGGACACCCAGCAAATGTTATCTTCTACCACTACTTATGTCAAATTCTTAAAGATGTGTTTTAATTCTTTAGGATTTTCACACTGAATTACCTCAAGGCAATTCAAACATAGCAGTAAATAACTTAGGATCCCCTTAAAATAATTAAACTTCGACCCACATCTCCTGGAATTTAGAATTTACTTTAAAGACTGAGATTAAAATAACCTATGACCACCACATAAACAAAGATCTTGTCTTATTAGACTTTGTATTTGACACTTAGCACCTACATGATAAAGACTCAATGAGTTGTTAATGGATTGAATGTAAATTGAGACAAATCACTTAGTCTGTTTTTCTGAGACTAAAGTAAATCTCCTAGACAATAAAATATAAATTTTTCAACTACTTATGAAGCTCCCCCTTTAGCACTTAAGAAGTAGCTAAACATTTAAAAATATAACAGTTTGAAACAATAGTAAGTACAAAAACAAACACATATTAAAAAATTAAAAGTAAAAAGACAAGCCTCCTTTTATTGTCTGTATTGCTGCTAGGGATGGTATAATTTAGCTATACTTTCATCCTCATGAAGCTGAAAAGAAGAAATGTGTAGGGAAAATAAGTTATGTTTTTTCTCCGAAGGTTCCAGATTTTCTAATTAGATTTTAATTTTTCAACCAAGAAACATGATACATGCCATGAGAAAGCAAAATCATATTGACATTGCACAAAATAACTGCTGTATTGTAATAAAAATGAAACCAGTGAGTAGTGTGCATGCTTATAATAATATCACACATAATTGTAGATTAATTGAAATTCTTATAATTATATAAATGCCTGAGTTGAAAATTCTTTCTACGTTAATACACATGAGGGAAATATTTAGCAGCTGTATAGTTATGTCACCAATACCAACTGGAAGAAATAGCATAATATTTGATTATATTTCTGTGCAATATAAAATCACAATGGGACCAAGCTGAAAAAATGGTGATTTAAGTTTCCTTCAGTGTTTGGTGTTTCTTGTTTTGTGGTAAGAACATTTAACATGAGATCTACCCTCTTACCAAACTTTTTAGTGTACTATACAGCATCATTAAGGCACAAAGTCATCCATCAGATCTCTATAACGTATTCATCTTGCAGAACTGAAACTTCATTGAATGGACTCCTCAAATCTCCTTCAGTCATAAAGTCATTATCAGAAGTATAACATCTAGATAGGTAATATTCCACTATACTCCTCATTGCTGAGAGCATGTCTAACCCCCACTTTTGTCCATTATGGGAACCACCTTTAAGGAGTATAGTGATATAACTGCTATGTCCTCTTTAGTAGCTTGAGTTACGGTGTGAGGTCACAGCACCCATTTGTGAAGTCACCAAAAATAACATCTTTCTTCGCAGCACACAATCCTTTTCTGCAACATGGGGGCTAATTTTTGTGACAGGCTAATTATAAATGGGAATGCTATGTCTATAGTGGTCACTCTTATATGTGTTTTCTATATAGAGAGGAAAAAAAAAAAAAGAAAAGCTTGTTTACATGACAAAGACCCCTGTTTTCTGCTGGACAGTCTGAAGGTACTTGCTTAAGATATAGGGAACACCCTGTTATTCTAAACTATAAGTTGGATTATATTAAATGAAACAGTAAGCCTGTCTCCCAGTATCACAGACCTTTAAATGAAACATGCTTTCACTTTACAACAATGTTACCAAGTACAAGAACCCAATCTGGAGAGTCTACATACCATAATTCTAAGTACAGAACATTCTGAAAAAAGGCAAAACTGTGGAGACACTAAAAAGAACAGTAGTTGCCAGAGGTTGGTAGGGAGAGTGGGGAATGAACATACGGCACAGAGGACTTTTAAGGCAGTAAAAGTAATCTGTCTCACATTGAAAAGTAGGATACATGTCATTATACATTTGTACAAACCCGTAAAATGTAAAACATCAAGAAATAAACCCTAGTGTAAACTATGTGATATAGGACTTAAGAAATGATTTAGGCAGTTAGTGAGGGTATGGGGATCCTCAGTAAGGTGTTTTGTTTTTTTTTTTTTTTTTTAAAACAGCCCCAAAATCACTTTCTAAGAAAGAACAGCCTATAAAATCGGACACAGACAAGCAAGCTTTAAGCTTGCACAGGTAAATGCCAGCAAGAAAAAGCTACCTGAAACTAGAACAATGCAAAACAGTGGCTCTATTTTCCTTCTCTTTGCCAGTCATGTGTACAGTAAGGAGCAAACAAAATGCCACTGGCCAAGTGGAAAGCCCATTTGCATAATAAGATTGGGGTGAAGGGGCCAGCATGTTTCTCCACATGCTCTCTAGCACCTCTTGTCTCCAGATTTTTTAATGATCACCATTCTAACTGGCATGCAATGGTATCTCAATGTGGTTTTGATTTGCATTTCTCTAATGACCAGTGATGAGCCATTTTTCATGTTTGTTAGCCTCATAAATGTCTTCTTTTTCAAAGTGTCTGTTCATATCCTTTGCCCATTTTTTGATGGGGTTTTCTTGTAAATCTGTTTAAGTTCTTTGTAGATTCTGGATATTAGCCCTTTGTCAGATGGATAGATTACAAAAAGTTGTTCCCATTCTGTTGGTTGCCAGTTCACTCTAATGATTGTTTCTTTTGCTGTGCAGAAGCTCTTAAGTTTAATTAGATCCCATTTGCCTATTTGGGGTTTTGTTGCCAATGCTTTTGGCGTTTTAGTCATGAAGTTCTTGCCTATGCCTATGACCTGAATGGTTTAGCCTGGATTTTCTTCCAAGGTTTTTATGGTGTTAGGTCTTATGTTTGTCTTTAATCCATCTGGAGTTAATTTTAGTCTAAAGTGTCAGAAAGGGGTCCAGTTTCTGCTTTCTGCACATGGCGAGCCAGTTTTCCCAATACCATTTATTAAATAGGGAATCCTTTCCCCATTGCCTGTTTTTGTCAGGTTTGTCAAAGATCAGTTGGTTGTAGATGTGTGGCATTACTTCTAAGGCCTCTTTTCTGTTCCATTGGTCTATATCTGTTTTGGTACCAGTACCATGCTGTTTTGATTACTGTAGCCTTGTAATAGAGTTTGAAGTCAGGTAGCGTGATCGCTTCAGTTTTTTTTTTCTTAGGATTGTCTTGGCTATGCAGGCTCTTAATGAACTTTTGAAGTAAAGCAAATGTGGGTATATGGGTCATTTTTATTGTTTTAAAGCCCTGTAACTATGGTACCATGCCACTTAGTATAAATGCATTTCCAAAGAACAACTATGTTATTGTAGGACTCATTCAGCCGAGACTGCATGGTAAAAATATTATCAATGCCCTATGGAGGACACTATCCTCTACTGTAATTCTAGAGCCCCAAATCAAAATTTGACAAATATTAAAAGAACATTTAATTATGTGCTACCAACCATGTAAGGCACTGTTTATAGAATTCTGAGCAAAGCCTTTAATGTCTCTACTTAATGGAGGTTACGTACTTATCTGAGGAAGTATTAAAAACATGTTGGATAATAAAAATTCCCCATTGGATATATTCTACAAAAATACACAAAGCTTACCTTAGTAACAAATAATGAGTATTTTTGATCTAGCTAGGTTAGTGAGGAGAAACTTCTTGAAGGAAGAGATATGAGCTGAGTTCAGAGGTGAGTCAACATAAGGTAGAAAAGAGAAGGGAAATAATTTCAACAGAAATAATAAAGCATCTAAAAGCTTTGAGACTAGAAAAAAAACTGGCAAATAGATGAGACCAAGATAAGTTGAGTATAGCTATAGAGAGCAATGAGATTTGAGAGGTAAGTAGGGCCTAATTAACACATGGTTTCAGGAACCTGATGAAGATTATCATCCTAAGTGCTTTAGAAAGCCTTTGGGGGATTTCCAGAAAAGGGGTGAAATGTTTAAATCTAACTAATGAAAAGATCATATTTAATAAAAGCTGTAGGTGTTGATGTAAGAGCTATTTCAGTTTCTTAGGCAAGAGATTGGGCTATTTTCAACCAGGCTAGCAGTGACAGAAAAAAATGAACAGATTTAAAAGGCAAACTAAATTCATCCAGTGGACTGGATGGATGGATGAAGAATGGAAGGATAAGAGGCCAATAAGATACAGGTCAGTTTCTTTGACATGTCCTAGGAGGATTTTCCAAAGTTATTTTCAATATACTGCTATTTTCATTTTCTAATACCTCCTACTTTGCAACCTATGGTTCATTTACTGACCACTCACCATCCCCTGAACATGGCATACTCTCATATATTTCTTTCTCCTGTTCTTAAAATGTTCTATATTTTTGCTCAAGATTAACTAATTTAAACTTTATCTCTTTTGTAACTTTTTAAGCATTTCATTTATAGTAAACTTCACTGTTTTCTGTGATATCATTGTAATTTTCATATGCGTTATCACGTAGATTGAATTGTGTCCCCTACCAAATTTACGTGTTGATGTTCTTTTCCCCCAGTACCTTAAAATGTGACTCTATTTGTTGATAGAGCCTTTAGATGTGTAACTAATGAGAAGAAACACCAGGGATACACATGCATACAAGAAAAGTAATGTGAGACACAGTGAGAAAATGGCCATTGAAAGCCAAGGAGAGAAGCCTCAGGAGAAACCAAAACTACCAATACCTTGATCTTGGGCTTCTAGTTTCCAAAACTAGGAAAAGATAATTTCTGGTCTCTAAGCCACTAGGTATTTTGTTTATGGCAGCCCTAGAAGCTTCATTATATTGAATTTTGTATACCTATCTTTTTTCAAGTAGACCATGAGTCATGAAAAGGTCATTGCATTCCTACTTTGTATTTCTACTGTCCAATACAATGCCTATATACTAGGTTCATAATAAATTTACCTTTATAAATAACTTCCAAAATTATAACTATGTATTCTCCAAAACATTGTCTTTATATCCTACTCATCTATCTCCAAGAATTTAATTAAACTTCTCTCTAGACCTTCCTCTACCTGGAGTTTGAGTAACAAATTTCCATCTACCTTCTGTTCATTTCATTGGCTGTCACAACTCCACTTCAAACTAAATTTACTCATAACTCATTTAGAGTATTTGTCTCCACAAGGTAACTTCTCTTAATTCCTATCTCCTTATACCTAAGTTTGGAGACTTAGTTTCATTTCACGTATCTGTCCACTCTATCCCACAGATGGTGATACTTGCCCAGAATGTTTCTCCAGTGTGTATACATCTCAGCACTTCTCTCAAATCAGCTTTCCTGTCTATGTGTACTACTGTAATGGCCATTTTCTTAAGCTTTGTTATGTTTCCCCCTATTCAAATCCTTTTAAGATACCAATTATTAGTTTATCACTTACATAGTCAGGTATATAAAACATCAGGGTCCATTAAAAAATACCCATTAATTCATAATAAAGGAAAGATAAGTAATAAGGGGCTGAGACTAAAATTTCTAAAGTGTAATAAAAGATTACAGATGGAGGAATATAAATTAATAAGCAGGAAAGAACACAGATGTATGAAAAATGACAAAATATGGTAATGTCAAAGGAATTAACACCTTTAAGTCATGACTACAAGCCAATGAGATGAAGAATCTGTATGTGACCAGTTTTCAGTTATCTAGGAAGTGTCTATGTTGCTGAGGATTATCGCCTATCCCCTTCCCCTGAATACCAATCTATTTCCAGTTTGCTCACCATTTTTTTATACAATAACAGGACTAGCAGTAATAACTGCATTATACAAAGAGTGCACATCTCCAGAAATGTTATGAAGATTTCTTCTCTCTATTGACCAACAAAGATGTCTGGAGGATTATCTCTAAATTCCATTTATCAGTGGAACATTTGATTTGGTAATAAGTTTATATGAAGATGGATAATTCTCCAATGTTATAAAATGTTATTCTTACTGAGCCTGAACACAAGATTCAAATTTATGCAAAACCCCAGAAATCTGTATCACTTCCTTCTTTTCCCCTTGTCAAACATACGGACGACTCAACATCTTAAGCTGTCTGTTTCGGTTTTATTTTTCTACTTAGCTTAGGCTTGGAGTTGGTATTTTTTTCTGGTCCAACTTCAAAAAAGAGGAAGAGCTATCTGATAAGACATTTGTTAGCATAAGAGAAAAAGAAAAATGAGTATTAATTTAAGTGGCTTTCAGTGTTTATTTTAAGGTAAGTTTCAGAACTAAACTTCTATTTTCTAATCACCTAAGAGAGGCAATACACAACTTACTAAGTATTACTAAAGGAACACAGGCATTTATTTCGAACTGTATCTAATTTACTCCTTTCCACTATGCATGCTTAGCTGACTTGGAGTGTGTGTGTGCGTGTGTGTGTGTGTGTGTGTGTGTGTGTGTGTGTCTTCATCAAAATCTAAAAAAGAACAAGTGAATTACTTAATTTAGACCCCAATTATAAAAGTATTTAAGACAATTTAGACTCCAATTATAAAAGCACTGTACTTTAAGGGAATGTCCAGTTTTGAATTTATCCTATTAATTGCTACCTACAATAACAAATCAAATGCAGGCTGTATGTGCTCACATGTGATTACTGCAATGGTTTCCTCTACAGTCACTGTTCTTCCAGATTGATGTTTTAAAAGCAAAACAACTGATCTTACAACTTATTTTCTATTTTCCTACTTGGTTAAAGTTTACATTAAATTTCCTTTATATATATATGCAAGAGGATTAAAGTGGTCAAGGAGGTATTCAATTTATGATGTTTCTATTCTATTTTTAAGATTTTTCCTGAACACAGATTTCTAGAAAAAAATAATTAGTAACCTATACTCTAAATGGATGAAAATATTTCACTGACAAGTCAGTTTGCCTAAGGTGTTCATTTGAATACCAGGTAATATCATCTGTATAGGGACTGTACAATCAAGTTGAACTACCAGATAAGTGAGAAAAGCAGTCCAAACTATTTAAAGATATTTTAGAAAAATTTTACACTGATTCCTTTAACCCTTAGAAAAGATTCACTGAACATTTCAGACATTACATGAGTTATTTCCTTATCTTCCAATTATAGCATTAAAGTTTTCAACTACAATTCCACATATCAGAATATTGTTCACTTACCCCATTAGACTAAAAATTTGAAATAATTTCATTGACTCCATTTTACAGCCATCATATACTTTTTATTCATATCTGTTTCATGTCAGTACATACATTAGGCACCTATGCTTAAGCAGAACTTGTCAACACTCTGAAAAGAATATATAAATTAACTTTAATGGTATACCCAACAAGCTATTTTATGTGACTATAGGTTCCATTTTTTTAAATCAGCTACTCCACAGTCTGAATTACTAAACCATTTACAATGCAGACAGCATGAAGTCAGGTTTCACAGAGATTTCTGAATAACATGGACATTATGACACATTTATTAATAACTATGCATGCTGAAATAAGCAATGCCATTTTTGCAATATGTTCTCTCTAGTGTGAACAAGTGAAAAGATTTTCAAAAAGCCATGTAGCATACACAGCATGCCCACGGCAGTAAGAATGGATTCATATGTGCGCAAAATTTAGACAAGTATGAAAAGCATTTCCCACTTTGTAAACCCTGCTTTTCCATTCTTTAAACTTCCTCAGGAAAGACTGAAAAGTATTTCTGCAGGACTTAAAACTCCCATTATATTCCCCCTTTTCTCTGACAGTAGGAATTTTCAACCATTCTAAGAAAAGCATTTTTAATAACTAACGTGTTGTTAAGGACAATCCAATCTGTAAATAAACTGTAAACTGCATATTATCCTAAATGATTGAAGAATTTAAGACTTCTTGAGTTAAAGTGATGTATTTAGTCATTAAAATTAATATTGATAGTCATGGTTATTCCCAAATAAAGTTAAAGGTGATATAAACTCGCATCTATGGATTTAAAATAAGTTTTAAGAACTCACCCATCATAACAAATACATTTTTGTATTAATCTTTCACAGTCCATCTTCTGGTCCACAATAACTTAAAACCTTTCCTCACTTCCTCTGAGCCTTCATAGAATCATCCTCAATCTACATTTCTTCTAATAATCTGGTAGAAGAAAATTAGTACCATCCTCTTCTAAATCTTCTTTTAATAACGTCCTCTTCCAAATCTCCCTAGTTTCTGCCCAATTCCAAAGCTGAAATCACATTTTTAAGCACTTATTAGATCAGCAGCACTTCACTTTTAGGTATCAAATTCAATTTTTGATTGTAGCAATCAAATTACCAGAAGTGTATATAGAGGCATAGAGCAATATACGTTTATTATTTCAGTCTTTCTGTGGGTCAGATATTCAAACACAATTTAAACAAGCCTCCTGTTCAGCCATCAAGACGTCAACCAGGAATCAAGTTTTCATGTTGATTGTGGTCTTCTAAGTTCAAGTGATTGTCTACAGAATTCATCTTCTTGTAACTATAGAAGTCATGGTGGCTTGCTTCTTTAAGACCAGAGCAAGACAGATTCTTTGACTTCTGGACCTTCTTTTAAAATGCCTGCCTGGGTTTGTCATAAATAGCTTTTATTATTTTGAGATACAGTCCATCAATACCTAGTTTATTGAGAGATTTTAGCATAAAGGGCTGTTGAATTTTGTTGAAGGCCTTCTTTGCATCTATTGAGATAATCATGTGGTTTTTGTCTTTGGTTCTGTTTATGTGGTGAATTATGTCTATAGACTTATGTATGTTGAACCAGCCTCGCATCCCCAGGATGAATCTACTTGATCATGGTGGATAAGCTTTTTGATGTGCTGTTGCAATCGGTTTGCCAGTATTTTATTGAAGATTTTTGCATCTATTTTCATCATGGAGATTGCCCTCAAGTTCTTTTGTTGAATCTCTGCTGGATTTTGGTATCAAGAAGACATTGATCTCATAAAATGATTTGGGAAGGATTCCCTCTTTTTGTATTGTTTGGAATAGTTTCAGAAGGAATAGTACCAGCTCCTCTTTGTATGTCTGGCAGAATTCGGCTGTGAACCCATCTAGACCTGGGCTTTTTTTGGTTGGTAGACTATTAATTGCTGCCTCAACTTCAGCCCTTGTTATTGATTTATTCAGGGTTTTAATTTATTCCTGGTTTAGGCTTGGGAGGAGGCAAGTGTCCAGGAATGTATCCATTTCTTCCAGGTTTACCGGTTTATGTGCATAGAGTTGTCTGTAGTAATCTCTGATGGTAGTTTGTATTTCTGTGGAATCGGTGGTGATATCCCCTTTGTTTTTTATTTCATCTATTTGATTCTTCCCTCCTTTCTATTAATCTGGCTAGCGGTCTATTCTGTGGATCTTTTCGAAAACTCAGCTCCTGGATTTACTGAGTTTTTGAAGGATTTTTTTTGTGTCTATCTCCTTCAGTTCTGCTCTGATCTTAGTTATTTCTTGTGTTCTGCTAGGTTTTGAGATTTTTTTATTTTGTTCCTCTAGCTCTTTCAATTCTGATGATAGGGTGTTGATTTAAATCTTTCCTTGCTACTCATGTGGGAATTTATTGCTATAAATTTCCTTCTAGACACTGCTTTAAATGTGTCCCAGAGATTCTAGTATGTTATGTCTTCGTTTTCGTTCGTTTCGAAGCACGTCTTTATTTCTGCCTTAATTTCATTGTTTATCCAGAGGATATTCAGGAGCCAATTGTTCAGTTTCCAGGAAGTTGTGCAGTTCTGAGTTAGTTTCTGAATCCTGAGTTCTAATTTGATTGCACTGTGGTCTGAGAGATGTTTGTTATGATTTCCGTTCTTCTGTATTTGCTGAGGAGTGATTTACTTCCAATTATGTGGTCAATTTTGGGAGTGGGAATAGGGATGGACAGTGTGGGGTAGGGAGGTTGGGGAGGGATAACATGGGGAGAAATGCCAGATATAGGTGATGGAGGATGGAGGCAGCAAGCCACATTGCCATGTATATACCTATGCAACAATCCTGCATGATCTTGATCTTCACATGTACCCCAGAACCTAAAGTGCGATAATTTTATACGTGTGTGTGTGTGTGTGTGTGTGTGTGTGTGTGGTGTGTGTAATGTCTGCCTGATTAGATGAGGCACAGACAAATGATCTCCATTTGCATTAACTAGAACTTACCTATTAGAACTTTTTTTTTTGAGGTAGAGTCTCACTCTGTTGCCCATGCTGGAGTGCAGTGGCACAATCTTGGCTCACTGCAACCTCCGCCTCCCAGGTTCAAGTGATTCTCCTGCCTCAGCCTCCCGAGTAGCTGAGATCTCAGGCATGTACCACCACACCTGGCTAATTTTTGTATTTTTAGTAGAGACGGGGTTTCACCATATTGGCCAAGGTGGTCTCGAACTCCTGACCTTGTGATCCACCCACCTTGGCCTCCCGAAGTGCTGAGATTACAGGTGTGAGCCACCTAACTAGAAATCTCAACTGGATCTTCAAAACCCCTTCACTAACAAATAATGTAATCATGCAAATAATATGCCCTCACCTTTCCCATATTCTATTGCTAAAAATAATAATAATAATTACAGGTGCTACCCACATTCAAGATGAGGACAGCACACATAGATTTGGGTAACTGGTGATTATTCTAAAATTTTGCCTACCATGCACTTAAAATTAAAAAGTGGCATTATGCTTATTATGGAAAACATGGAGATTACTCAAAAAAATTAAAAATACAACTACTATACTACTATATGATTCAGCAATCCCACTGCTGGGTATATATTCAAAAGAAAGGAAATCAGCGTATCATAACTATATCTGCATTCCCATGTTCATTGCAGTACTATTCATAAGAGCCAAAATAGGGAATCAAACTACATGTCCATCAAGAGATAAATGAATAAATAAAAAGTGATACATACACACACACACACACACTGAAATACTATTCAGTCATAAAAATAATAAAATCCTGTCATTTGCAGCAACATAGATGGAACTGGAGATCACGTTAAGTCAAATAAGCCAGGCACAGAGAGATGAATACTGCATGTTCTTACTTACATGTAGAAGCTAAAAAAGTGAATTTCATAGAAGTAGAGACCAGTATGGTGGTTACCAGAATCTAGGAAGAGAAGGTAAGGGAGGAAATGGAATGAAGATAAGTTTGTTAAAGGGCACAAAAACAGAGTTAGAAAATAGGAGTAAGTTCTAGTGTTCGATAGCACAGTAGGGAAAATATAATAAACAATCATTTAGTGTGTATTTCAAAATAGCTACAAGAGAAGAACTAGTATTCCCAACACAAAAAAAAATGATCAATGTTTGAGGTGATAGATATCACAATTACTCTGATTTGGTCATTACATATTGTATACAGGTATCAAAATATTACATGTACCCCCAAATATGTACAATTATTTTATATCAATTTTTTAAAAGTATTCCACCAGGCTGATCATAGTGGCTTACACCTGTAAGTCCAGTACTTTGGGAGGCCAGGGTGGGTGGATCACTTGAGCTCAGAAGATCGGGACCAGCCTGGGCAACATGGTGAAACTCCGTCTACAAAATACAGAAAATTAGCCAGGCATGGTGGGGTGCACCTGTAATCCCATCTACTCTGTAGGCCAAGGCACAAGAATTACCTGAACCACAGAGGCAGAGGTTGCAGTGAGCCCAGATTGTGCCACTGCACTCCATCCTGGGCGACAGAGAAAATTATGTCTAAAAAAAAAAAAAAAAAAAAGAAAAGTAAACCAAAATAAAAAAATTAAAACTAAGATGAATAAACTAGACACAAACACAGAAGAGATTTCTATATTATAAAATAATCACTGTAACTAATATTGCCAGTGAAAAGGACCATTTTCTAGAAAAACATATTAGTATAAAAGATTAAAGATGAGAAAAACCTGACCTGATCAATGATGAAGAAAGAAATTCAAAGTGCTATAAAACAATTGACCCTTGAACAACACAGGCTTAAAGTGAGTTTACATTTTAAACTATTAATAAAGTTTAGAAATATTATCTGTATTAATTCATTTTAAACATATAGGCACATACTTTGTTATTGGCTTTGAGGTTGTTTATGTTTTTTATTTATATGAGTTTTTATGTAGCTAGAAAACTGTCCTTTTTTCTGTTATGTGTTGTATCTCCAGTTTTTATTTCCTCTTAAAACTTTTGTATAGGTAGGTATTTATTAGTATAAATGCTTACTGTTACATCATGTATTAAAAACCTTTGGAATTTCTTCAATGTCTCCATCTTTATAATATATTCTTACTCACCAGGAAAATATTGGTTAAATTTTCATTAAATAGGATGTGTTCATTCCAATGGTGAATGTCATTCTAATGGTGAATGTCAACTCTCCATGTGAATGTTGGTAATTTCTGCCATAATTTACCAGAGTCATTCAATCTTACCATCCCTTATTTCAAGGTTCCTCCATGTCAGATTGGCAAGGAATTAGATATTCAGTAAAAATGAACAATTTCAGAACCTTAAAAGAAGAGCCTGTTTTTGCTAGTCTTAATTCTTCTGCAATTAGTAGTCTCGCATATTTGGGATTCCAGCTTAAGCTGACATTATTACCATGAGTAGACCACAGTGAGACTGTGCCAAGAAATGAATCAGGATTCTCAGAACTTTTTTTAGCCCAGAGAGCAGATGATATTATGAAAGGATAGTGCTGAACCAAAATCCAGTCAGACAAGAAATAATGAAAAGGATTGAATGAGCAGATGAGAGAAATGAATTGTGGTTATTTTAGAATACTATGAGCATTTACAATTTTTTCTGTCTCCCTAATAAGTATCTGTGGAAGTCATTTTTCTTCTTGATGTATCACTTTCTCGGGTTAGACATGCATTTTTTATTTCTTTAATTTTTAAGATGATTTAGCAATGTGAATAAATTACTGTTATTTTGATAAATTGACAGTGGTTGATCATAAAAGCGTTCTTGAATAATAATCTCATAATAGTGAAGAAACTGAAAAGGAAACAAAAGATCTCATATTCCCATTTAAAAAGTTTTAAAGCAACAATAAATGCTATTATTCATTCCACAAATATATTTCCATTACTATGTGCAGGGTAGTCACAAAACTAAAATAATACAGGACAATTAAGTATAAAACATGCTTGCCTTTATGAAACTTATATTCTAATAAAGGGAAAGCAATAATGTTTAAGAAATAGGCAAATAACCAAGAACATTTCTGGATATAAAAGGTACTTAGAAGGAAATTCACACAGCCGATTGAAGAAACCTGCAGAAACAGAGGAACAGGTCAAGAAAATTCTCTTTGAGGAGCTAAAACCTAAAGATGAGAAAAATTCAGTTATGTAGAGATGCCAGTAAAAACCAATGAAATAAATTTTTACACAAACTAAAAAGTCAATTACTTCAAAAAATTAAAATAAAGTTACAACAATACATGTAAATATTTACGTTATTACTTATATTTAAGCATAAAAAGGAAAGGAAAACACAAATGAATGAAAAATTTGATAGATTTTACTGTTCAAAATGTGATGTTTTACTAGTGGGAAAATATAAGCAAAAGGAAATGCAAAAAGATGAGGAAAATAACTTTCTCACTTATAACTGAAAAAAATTATACATTCTAAAACAATAAAAATATAGTATCTCAGTAGAAAATGACCAAAACACATGAAAAAATTCACAAAAATAATATAAAGAATTGACATGTTTTAAATACTGAAACACTTTTAACCAATTACCTGAGAGCTGAAATAATCACATACAACTAAAAAGATAACATAAAATAAAACGTGGTCTTCCTTAGCATGCTTTAAAAAATCCTCTTAAACATGTTGTAGGACAGATGAGTCAATTTCTGCCTTTTGCAGGGCAATTTATAATCATAAAAGGCTTACAGCACAACTTATATTACTAGAAATTCAGTATAATTTATTCTAAGAAAAATGTACATGTTATCATGAAGATTCAGAAGAAAGTTTCTTTAAGACATTTTATTTAAATTGAACTTGTAATTAATCAAACAAAAGGAAGTAGTTAAAAAATCTTGAGAGAAAGACCCAAATGTTGTGCTACTCTTAAAAATTATGATTTTAAAGAACATGTATTTTTAAGAAACTTGAAAATATATAAACTGGCAATTAAATTTAAGCATATTTCGCAGATAACCTCTCATGAACAAGAAGGAAAGATTTACAAATGTATACTATCGCTTTGCTTAAAGGCATTGGAGAAGACACAAGACAGTGAAGAATTACTAGAACAATATTTCACTAAAGAAACATGTAGAGAAATTTTTTCAGCAGAAGGAAAATACTACCAAGATACCTCATAAAAAAATATAGATTTAAGTATGTAAGAGAAAATGGGAATATACTACCTATATTTTAAAAACTACAATAATTGCAGGGAAAACAAAGATATGTATAAACATGCATGTGTGTTTATGTATTTATATATATAATTATAAATACATAATACATAACGTATTATGCATATGTTATATAGATTATATTTTTATTTATATATATTTATAAATATGAATGCATTTTTACTTACAAAATATATTTTGTATCTTTATAAATATATACATTCATCTATATAAATGTTTACATAGAGGTATGAACTTGTAGATATCTTCATCACTGGGTCGTCCCAGAATACAGTAAAAGTATAAACACTAGACCTTGATAAATCAAGAATTTATAATTTCTAAGGTAACTAGTAAAAGAATAGCCATAAAGTTTATAACTATGGCATAATAGAAAAAAAGTAAAAAGTATCGAACAATTATAAACAAGTTAATAAAAGACAGGAAACAGAATGGTTGAACCATAGAGAAAAGAAACAGTAAGATGATAGTTTTAAAATCAAATATAGGCAGTATTGAGTTAGGTTATTAAAAATTGAGAAGTTCTGGTATCTGGAAATGGCCAAATAGGTTATGTAAACATCCTTCTGAGAGCCTTCTCTTCCCAGGTCCCCAAGGGGCGTGCTTTCAAAGGCAGGCGTTTCCCAGCTCCAGGCCTCCATCTGGGAACCAGAGGAGTTTCAAATGCAAAGTTCTTTGTCTGAGTTTCCCACACCCTGCCAGGCTAAGTAGAGAAAGCCAGGTGAGGCTCTTTGTCCCAGAAAGCCCGACAAAAGCTCTAGGAGGAGGGGGCTCTGTGATTCAGAGTTGAGGACCAAGCAGCCCATCCTGTATCAGAGTCAAAGAGCAATCACTCCAGAGGAAGTTTGAAAGAACTCCTCTCACTGGACAAGAACATGAATGGGGAGGGAATAACTCAAGGGTTCAAACTCCAGCTGCTCCTACCTATACTGATTCCTTCTCTGGGTCCCCTCCCACCACATCAGGAGAGCTGTCTTTCTTTGTCTCTCTTTCTCTCTAATAAATCGCTTTTCCACAAAACTCTTTGGGTCCACGATATTTATTCAAACAGCAAACTCCCCAGCCTCCAGGGCCCCTTTTCCCATTCTTTGGGGTTAGCCAGGTCAAGAACCTCTTCAGAACCAGGAGCTTAGTACGCCCCCCCATTACACTACTACAGAAAACAATTATAGTACCTCAAAAAAAAAGCAACCCTACAAAGACAACTATTTGAAGAATTTAGAAAGTAACCAAAAGCAGCTACAAATTGTGTGTCAGTTCCTAAAAAGAAAAAAAAAAGTGGCATAAAACTGTAGCATTATTGGCTGGAAGTATGAGAGGATCTAGTTCAGTTCTGGTAGAGTGACTAAAGAGTTAAGATAGGAATTCTGGACAAGAGAAAAGTTATAATGACCATTTAAGAACGGCCAAAAGAAATTTTAAGGTACTAGAAGACAATTTGTCCTCCTTTCCAGAAATTGCATGAAAAACAGTAGCTTAGAACAAGATAGCCATCTGGATGCTGCCAGGAAGAACTTTTTCCACTGAGAGACCAGGATATCGAGTAGACTGGCATGCTCCTAACAAATATTCAGGCAGAATGTGCTGAGAGTGGAAAGAGAAATGATACAGACACTGGGGCTGAAGGGGAAGGAAGCTGGGATCCCTGCATGGGGTTGCTGAGCGCCAGGACTTATTCCTAATCCTCAATTCTCCTAAAGAAAGGCTGAGTGAAGTATATGGGGAACAGCCAGCTCTCACCACGTACCTCTGAGAACCTAAGCCCTTGACTCTCGTGGACGTTTCAGTTGGCAGGGGGAACTACCCATCGGAGGTGGAGACAAACTGAATCAACGTGGATCCCAGGTGCTTTAGCGAAGGAGACAGCTGCAAGGGAACACAGCCCTAGGCTCCAATCCCACAACATCCTCAATATTCCTCTAGGTGGCTTTGGTTTTGTTATCTGCCAGACCTGGAGAGAGCAGGGCTTTCTTTCCCATCAATGGAGGCAACTCTGATCTGTGTGTCCCTGTACTGAATGGCCCCACCTGGAGTCTCTGTTTGGCTGTATCAGCTCCTAACACAGCCTTAGCTGCCCCACTGGAGCACTTTTCCTAGTGGCCACGACCACAGAACTTTTGCAGGCAGCCCCTGCCACCCCACCAGAGCACTTTTGCTGGTAGCCCCACAACAGAGCATGTTTCACTGTGGCACTCCACATTACCCTGTCAGAGTACTTCCCCCTGGGGTCTTCCCAGCCATGCCACTGTACCATTTCCACCCACAGCCACCAAAGGAGCACGACTGCCAATGATCTGAGAGCACCTGAGCCTCCCCACAGCACATCTAGTGCCTGACCTCAAGTGGCCAGAGGATAAAGCCACAGGCCTAATCCAAGACTCCCAGAGTTAAAGCATGCAGCAGCCCAGGAGTGCTGAGCTGAGCCTTGGCACTCTCAATGCATCCAGAAATGAAGCCATTTGACTATACTCAACATGCAGCACACTCAAACCCTCAAGGGCAGTAGGTAACATAAAAACAAAAAGCACTGTCCAAGGGATAAGAACCTTAGAGGATAAAGGAACGTTAGCCATCACAGATGAAAAAGAACCAATTTAAGAACTCCAGTACCTCTAAAAGCTGGAGTATCTCCTTATCTCTAAATGATCATACCAGCTATCTACCAATGACTCCTAACAACATTGAAACAGCTGAAATGTCAGAAATAAAATCTGGAATCTGGATGGCCTGGAAGCTCAACAAGATATATGAGAATGTTTAAACTGAACAGAAGGAAAACAGTAAAATGATTTTAAAGTTGAAAGACGACATAGCCTTATTAACAGAGAATCAAACTGAAGTTCTTCAAATAAAAACTGTACCACAGGAATTTCACAATATAATTGGAAGCATTAACAACAGATTACAACAAGCTGAGGAAAGAATCTCAGAGCTTCAAGACCACTCCTTTGAAGCAACATAGGCAGACACAAGAAAAAGATTTCATAAAAATGAATAAAATCTCTTTAAAAAAATGAGATTATGTAAAGAGGTCAAACCTGCAACTCACTGGCATTCCTGAAAGAGTGGGAGAGCAAGCAACTTGGAAAACATACTTGAGGATAGAGTCCACAAAAATCTTTACAATCTCACTAGAGAAGTTAACATGCAAATTCAAAAAATTCAGAGAATCCCTGTTACTTAAGGGAGTGCTAAACATGGAAATGAAAAAACAATACCTATCACCACAAAAACACCCTCGAGTACTAGCCCATTGACACTATAAAGCAAATAACACAAAGACAGGATCAAATCCTTATATATCAATTTTGACCTTGAATGTAATGGGCTAAATGCCCCACTTAAAATGCAGAGTGGCAAGTTAGATAAAGAAGCAAGACCCAACTATCTGCTGTCTTTAAGAGACACATGTAATAACACCCATAGGCTCCAAGTAAATGGATGAAGAAAGACCTATCAGGCAAATGAAAAACAAAATATCAGTGGTTGCTATTCTTACATGAGATGAAAAAGACTTTAAACCAACAACAATCAAACAGGAAAAGAAGGGCATTATATAATAAAAGATTTGAGGCAACAAGAATTAACTATTCTGAATATATATACACCCATCATTGGAGTACCTAGATTCATAACACATCTCTTTGAAGAGATTCGGATAATCACTCAATAATAGTGGGAGACTTCAACAGTCACTGACACTATTAGACAAATTATTGAGGCAGAAATCTGGCAATGATATTCCAGACTTAAATTCGACACTTGACTCATCAACACTAACAGACATCTACAGCACATTCCACCCGACAACAGAATATGCATTCTTCTTATATGCACATAGCACATTCTCTTTAATTGACTATATGTTTGGTCATAAACTCTCACAAATTCAAAGCAATTGACATCATACCAACCACACTCTAAGACAACAGTGCAATAAAAAAATAAAGCAATATCAAAAAGATCTGTCAAAACCATACATATGGAAGTTAAACAACTTGCTTCCTAATGATTTTTGAGTGAACAATAAAATTAAGGCAGAAATCAAGAAACTCTTTGAAGCTAGTTAAAACATTTGTGAACTATGCATCAACAAAGGTCTAATATCCAGCATCTATAAGGAACTTAAATTAACAAGCAGAAAAATATAACCCTAATTAAAAAGTGAGCAAAAGACATGGCAATTTTCAAAAGACATACAGCAAGCAAGCATATGAAAAAATACTCATTATTAATCATTAGAGAAATGCAAATCAAAATTACTATGAGATATTACACAAATGAGACCAATCAGATTGGCTATTATTAAAGAGTCAGAAAATAACAGATGTTGGAAAGGTTGTGGAGAAGAGGAAATGCTTTTACACTGCTGATGGGAATGTAAATTAGTTCACCCACTGTGGAAAGCAGTTTGGAGGCTTCTCAGAGAACCTAAAACATAATTACCGTTTGACCCAGGAATCTCATTACTGGGTGTATGTCCAAAGGAATATAAATGCTTCTACTATAAAGACACATGCATGTGTATGTTCAATGCAGAATTATTCAAAATAGCAAAGACGTGGAATCAACCTAGCTACTCACCAATGATGGACTGGATAAAGAAAATGTGGTACACATGCACCATGAGATTACTATGCAGCCACAAAATGAAATCAGGTCCTTTGAAGCAACATGGATGCAGCTAGAGTCCATTATCCTAAGCACACTAACAAAAGAACAGAAAACTGGATACCACGTGTTCTCACTTATAAACAGAAGCCAAACATTGAATACACATGAACACAAAGATGAGAACAATAGACCATGGGAACTACTTGTGAGGGAAGAGTGGGAGTGGAAGATGGGTTAAAAAACTACATATTGGGTACTGTGCTTACTACCTGGATGATGGGATCATTTGTACACTGAACCTCAGAAACACACAATTTACCCATTTTAACAAACCTTCACATTTACCCACTGAATCTAAAAAGTCAAGAGTAACAAAAGCAAAAGGACCATGATGGTTCCTAGCAGAAAACGTAGGTAAACTTCTAACTTTGGTTACACAAAAACTTTTCAGAAAAGTCACACAAAAAATCAAACCATAAAGAAAAAATAATAAATTAAATTTCATCAAAATGAAAACTTACACTTATCAAAATAACCATTAAAAAACAAACAGGCAAGCCACAGAGCGGAAAGAAATAGGAACAGCAGATAATTTGACAAAGGACTTGGATTCAGAATAAATGGCAACCCAGTGAAGAAATGGGTAAAGTATTTAAGCTGGCCTTCCACATACATTTTGGCATTTGGTAAAACTAATTCAACCCTTAAAATCTGAATATATTATTGTATACAAACACAACCTAAATAGAAGTGGAAAAGGATAAATTCATTGGAACGTAGCAGCACATTTTGTGAATTACTTTAGTAATTATTAAAGGGGTCACTACTAAAACAGTCTGCAGATACGGTGAGTATTTTCACTTTCTCTGTCTTGGAGTCTAGTAATTAAAAATGTGCCTATTTTTTCAGATGGAAAATAAATTTGTAAATTGTAATAATTTAATAAATAAAGTGGAATTAACAAAGCTGGTTTTGTTTTAAAGTTCTAGTCAAAAACTTTAACTAAGCTAAAGAAAAAACAGTCAAATTCAGAAAAACATTTTAGACTTCAAAATTGTTGCAATCTTCCACTCTTGAGCAAGAAAAAAATTATGAAGCTTTGCAAAAGCAGAAACTTGTTCTATTTTTTAGCTTTCAGAAATAATATACAATCAAGATCAAAGTTTTATATTTTATGCTATGCCTATGTCTTCCATTAAACCTACTGCTCTTTTCATTTTTAGTTACAATTTAAATTCAGAGTAACTAACTGTTCTCACTGAGGTTGTTTGGGTCAGGATATTGTTAGTTTCAACCAGCCATTCTTAGGTATATACCTTTAAATAAGTTTCTAAGTGGATATAACCACATTAAACCAAAAGTTTAATTCCCATCCCAGTAGGATAATAGTTTAATACTTAAAACAAGGAGGCAAAGATAGGCAGATCACTTGAGTCCAAGAGTTCAAAAGCAGTTGGGCAATGTAGTGAGACCCCATCTCTGATCTATACATATATATATAAAAATCAGCTGGTCATGGTGAAATGTGCCTGTAGTCCCTGCTACTCTGGAGGCTGAGGTGGGTGGATCACCTGAACCCAGGAAGCGGCAGTTGTAGTAAGCCATGATCATGCCACTGCATTCCAACCTGAGCAACAGAGCAAAACCTTGTCTCAAAAAGGAAAAAAAAAAATGCCACTCATACTGCATAATGTAGCAATACAAATAAAATGAGTCCAATTTTGTGTAGAATTTTTTCTCTTAAAATTTGAAAGTAATAAGTTATAAGGCAGTTTTAGCCCAAATTGTAAAAAGATACTTTATTTTTTAAATTGCTTTTCTGAATTAGTTCTTTATATCAACCCATATTTTCATTTTATTTTACTAGAGTATCTTTCCAGAGTTTCCATTTGGGACACTTACCCATTTAATTTAATTTTCTTTATATATCTGAAATATAGAGTACATATACTATTTCTTCAGGGAAGCACATGAAGAACACATTTTTGAATAATACAAAAGATATTTCCATTCTGAATGATCAAATTTGGTTACCTAGACAAACTCAACTTACCAGCTTGTCAGTATTTCAACTTCATTTTTCAGTGTGAGGATCTGAATAGTCTATATATATATATACAGAGAGAGAGCTAGATCTTCCCTTTATTGAGTGTTTATCTTATACCAGACGCCACTCTACATGCTGTACATATAATGCTGATTTCTTCTGTATTAAATCCACTTCAGATAAGAATTACTTTTACCATTTAACCCTTAGACTGAGGCTCAGGGATATTAAGCACCTTGCCCAAATTTGCACTATAAAAAAGTGAAAGAGATGGAATTCAAGTTCAAGTCTTTTGACTTAACCATTACATCACATTTAACCATTATATCACCTCGCCATCTACAATTTCCAAAAGTTTTCAAATGCCTTGAATTTACCTTATTATTGCCCTCAACTCACTTTTTCAATCATTAATTAATAAAGAAAGCAAAAAGCATTTGTTTTCTCAGCAATGGTTAATACCACTATCAGAACATTTATATTTATCATTCCAAATATGTTCCTGATCTACTTTCTGAAAGTGAAATCAACAGATATTGTAATTAAAGTTAGGGTAATATTTTTCAGGTATTCTTAATTCTTCTTTAACAAATAATTTTAAGTGTTTTGTAATTAATATAATTCAGTATTTTCTAAACATCTATGAAATTCATGCTCTAATTATCAAAACATTTCTATATTTCTATGCAATTTTATATAATGTTAGTTGTATATTTGTTTACACATTATATGTCAAAGAGAACTGTTTTAAGTTCTTGCTTTTTCACTGATTACATCCATTTTTCATTGTGAGCAAAATGAAAGCTGAGTTGATGGTTCATAAAATCCCCTGAAATGAATTCATTTCAGGTTGCTCTGCCATTTTATTTTCACACATGACATGTTTTACAAAGGCCATCAAAGTCATGTTTTCATTTGGTGTGAATAAAAAACAGATGAAATCTGAAATTTGGCAGTATAAAATTGTAAATATCTTGTTGACATGCCATTTAATGAAGCTATTTATAACTTCACATTTTACTTAAAGCAATCTCACACCACATTTTGAAATTTGCTTGTTTGTGGATGATGGAAATTCTAAATAATATTCAATTAACCTTTGTGTAAAAGGCAGTGTGATATATGGAAAAAAGTATATAGAATGTAAATGCAAAGTACCTAATCTCCTCAAATGCCAGGCTCCTTAGCTGTAAAAACATCAAATTTTACTTTTGCAAGGTTGTTGAGAGGACTAAGTAAGATAACACAAGTATACAGCAAGTGACTTGTGCGTAGTGGTAACAAACAGCAAAGAACTTTGTTATTTTACTCCTAAATTTACAGAATCAAATATAAACAACAAACTTTTAAGTAAATGTTGCATATATTTTATATGCATTATCTTTACAACAGTATCAAAAGTGCAATTTTATATTTCACAGAGTAATAAGAAACAAAGTCTACCTGAACTAACAGCAACATAGTAACATAATAGAATATTGAGCCTTTTGTGGAACACCTCAAAAAGAAATACTGTACCATCAGCAGTCACTTACAATTTCTTCCCAGTCCACCCCTGTACTAGTCTGTTCTTCCATTACTATAAAGAAATACTTGAGGCTGAGTAATTTATAAAGATGTTTATAATTAAAGAGGCTCCTGGTTCTGCAGGCTATAGAATCATGGCAGAAAGTGAAGAGGAGCAAGCCTGTTACATGGTGAGAGCAGGAGCCAGAGAGAAGGGTGGGGAGGTATCAAACTTTGCTGATTTAATTTTTATTTATAATTTTATTTTAGGTTCAGAGGTACATGTGCTGATGTGTTACATAGGTAAATCTTGAGTCACGTAGGGGGTGTGGTTTACAGATCATTTCATCATCCAGATAATATGCATAGTAGCTGATAGTTTTTGATCCTCACCCTTTTCCCACCCACCACCCTCAAGTAAGCCCTGGTGTCTGTGTTCTCCTGTTCCCTTATTTATGTCCATTTGTATCAATGTTTAGCTCTCACTTAAAAGTGAGAAAGTGGTGTTTTTCTGATTCCTGTTTTAGTTTGCTTAGGATAATGGCTTCCAGCTCATCCATGTTGGTGCAAAGGACATGATTTCATTCTTTATTATGGCTGTGTATTACTCCACAGTGCATATGTACCACATTTTCTTTATCAAGTCTGCCACTGATGGGAAACTCTTTTAAATAAACAGATTTCCCATGAACTACCAGAATAAGAACCCATTCATCACCAAGGGGTTGACATTAAGCCATTCATGAGGAACCTGCCCTGATAATCCAGTATCTCTCACTAGGCCCTACTTCCAACATTAGGTATTCTATTTCAACATGAGATTTGGAGGGGACACACATTCAAACCACACCAACCTCCCATCTCTAAGCAATTATTTATCTATTTCTTTTGTTTCTTTAGAGTCACGTATACTACACATGTCATATAAATGGAATCATACAATTTGTGGTTTTCTATGACTGATTTCTTTCTCTTAGCATGGTATTTTCAGAGTACATCCATGTTGTAGCATGTCTCATCAGTACTTCATATCTTTGGTATTATGAAATTTCATTCCATGGATATACCATATTTTGTTTAGTCTGGTGGATATTTGGATTGTACCACTTTTTGGCTATTAGGAACAATGCTGTGTAATAAAGGTTATGACTCCATTATTTGATATTTAAAATTTTTAAAGTCTTACGTTTTCCTCTTTTTTTCTGCTCCACATCTGGAAAAAATGATTTAAAGAATCTTGAGTACTCTATTCTTTGGAGTCAATATGAATTTCAAGTCATGTACAGAAATGCTTAAGCCAGACCCAACAGTGCTGTTTATAAATGAGGAGACAAGTTCAAAGTGGTTTAGCCCCAGCCACATAGGGTGTAGTCATTAAACATTGATCTTATCTCATCTTTCTTTTCTTCATTTTTGTTCTTTCCGATTTAGGGTCTCCTTTAGAATCTACATTGCTGTTTTTAAAAGTACCAAATCTTAAACACAAATTAAGTCGAGAGGTATTCATATACATGTAATTAACATTTTTATTTTATGAGTTTCTGATTTGTTTTGTAAATCAAGACTTTTTATAACATGATTATTTATATACATTTGCATGCATTTTCCCAATTGGACATAGGGGATATAGAATATACCAAGATATCACTATAATGATGGTATGAAGATGAAGCCAGTAACATGACATAATTATATCACCTCATCTCCTGACATCTGGTTTAGGAAGACACAATGATTTGATCTATTTTACAAACTACCTGATAGGTCAGTGTACACTGAGGTCAGCAATATGGTGGAGTAGGAAGCCGTGGATTCTCTCCCTCCACCCGGAAATACACTGATTCAGCAGCGATTCATGGACTCATTCTCTTTGCGGTAAATCAGAAATGAACTTAAAGCGTATTGTTTCTGTTCTTCTTGGAGGGAGCCAAACCAAACTTAAAAGCCAGTAGAAAGGTTTGAGGCACTCCTATCAGTCCCAGCACAACATGATCTGGGAAAGGTCCTCTAGCTCTCAGGTGCGCCCAGGGAAGGAGAAAAGCTGGGCAGTGCATTCAGTGTTTTATCTTTTCTGAGGGGCTCCCCAGAGGTTTGCTTCTATCTTGCCAGGCCTGAGCTCTGATGGGTTCAGCCACCTGGCAGAGAATGAAAGTGACAGCTTGAGCTGGTACACACTACAGATCCTCACCCTTACTTAGTACAGAGTAAGGGGATAAAAAAATTCACCTCCCAGCTTCCCTTGGGGAAGAAATGGGTTGCTAGAGGTTCACAGAATCTGTGTCAAGACTGACTAGTATGAGTCTTCTCCTGTACAAGTATTTGAGGACTGAGAGAGATGTCTGCTTTAGTGGATAATGTAAAGATGTACACAAGTCAAGCAAAATAAAGACACAGGCAAAAATGCTTTATACAAAGTAACAAGATAAATCTCCAGAAATCAACCCTAATGAAATATAGTTAATAATTAACATAAGAAAAATCAAAAATATTTTTTGTAAAAATGCTGCTTAAGATCAAGAGAACAACACATGAAAAATGAGAATTTCAACAAAGAGAAAATATTAAAATATGTCAAACAGAAATCATGGAGCTGAAGAACATAGTAACTGAACTGGAAAAGTTCACTGGAGGTGTTCAACAGCAGACTAGATTAAGCAGAAGAAAGGGTCACTGAACTGAAAGATAGATCACCGAAAATAATTCAGTCAGAGGAGCGAAAAAAAAAAAAAGGAATTTTAAAAAGTGAAGAATATTTAAGGGCATTATGGGACAGCCTCAAAAGCACTAATTTAGGCATTATGGCAGTCTTAGGAGAAGAGAAAAAGGGTAAGAAAGATTAAAGAAATGATGGCCAAACACTTCCCAAATTCTAGGGGGAAATGGACATCAGGTTCCAAAAAACTCAAATACTACCAAATGAAATGAAGCCAAAGAAATTCACACTGAGATACATTACAATCAAATTATCAAAAATCAAAGCTAAAAGGAGTATTTTGAAGCAGCAAGAAAAAAAACAGCTTATCACATACAAGGGAGACTCCATGAATACTAACAGTAGATTTTCTACCAACACTGTTACAGGCCATAAGGGACTATAATGATGTATTCAAAGTTCTAAAAGAAAAAATCAGCCAGCCAAGAATACTGCACCTTACCTCAAAGATATAGAATCATAGTATTCTATATATAGTTACTGTAGTATTCTTATACTATACTAGTCTTATAGTATTATATTACAGAATACCACACTATACCTCGAAAGAATAAATCAAAAACTGTCTCTGACATACAATGCTGAGGAATTATACCACTACTAGACCTGGCTAACAAGAAGTTTTAAAGGGATTTCTTTAGGTTTAAATGCAAAGACACTAAACAGCAATATCACAATATAAGAAATTATGAAACTCACTGATAAAAGTATACTGAATTACTGTAATGGTAGTGGGTAACTCACCTTTAATTGTAGTTAAGAATTTAAATAACAAAAATATTAAAAATAACTATACCTAAGAAATGTTAAAAGATTTACAGTATGAATACAGGAAAATTTTAACAACAATAACAT
Organism: Plecturocebus donacophilus; assembly: GCA_004027715.1. Lineage (NCBI taxonomy): Eukaryota > Metazoa > Chordata > Mammalia > Primates > Pitheciidae > Plecturocebus > Plecturocebus donacophilus. Next base: position 36,405 of record PVKP010000497.1, read on the forward strand.
AAAATATATGGGGGTGAAGAAGTATAGGGATTTCATATGTAATTGAACTTGGGTTTTTATCATCATAAATATACTATTACAGACTTATATAGACTGTTATATTTTATGTAAGTCTCAAGGTAACAGAACAGAACCTATAGAACTTATACAAAGAAAAAGAGAAAAGAATCAAAGCATACCAATAAAAACAAACCAAGATATAAAGTTAAGACAGCAGGGAAAAAAATAAAAAAGAACTGCAAGACTACTGAAAAATAACTGGAAATAGTAAAATCCTTTGCAATCAATCACTTTAAATATAAATGAGTTAAACATGTCAATCAAAAGACATGGTGACTGAATAAATTTTTAAAAAACAAGATTCAACTGTATACTGCCAACAAGAAACTGATGTCACAAAAATTAAAAGAATAAAAGACTATAAGTAATTATATACCAACAAACTGGGTAACTAAGAAATGGATACATTTCTGAAACTATACATTCCACTAAGACTAAATCATGAAGACACAGAAAGTCTGAACAGACCTATAACTAGTGTTTCAAAACCCTGTGATGAAGTACAGTGCTAGGACCTGATGACTTCACTGGTAAATTCTATCAAACATTTAAGGAGCAATTGTGCCAACACTTCCCACACTCTCCCAAAAAATTGAAGTAGAAGAATCACATCCAAATCCATTTTATTCAGCACTATCCTGATACTAAAACTTGACAAAAACACCAAAGGGCGAATGAAAAACCCTAAAGCCTCCAGCAAAAAACTGTTAGAACTAATAAAGTCAGTCAGGTTGCAAGATACAAAATCAATATACAAAAATTAGTTGCATTTCTAACTAAAAATCTAAAAATGCAATTAGAAATGTAATCTCCTTTATGTTAGCATAAAAATAATGTATCAGAATAAACTTAAGGAAATGAAAGGCTTGCATACTTAAAATCTAAAAAAAAAAAACAAAGAAACTAAACTTACCACAAATAGGAAAATACCCTGTGTTCATGCATTAGAAGATTATATAGTATCAAAATGTCAACGCTACCTTTAGTGCAATCCCTATCACAATCTCAGTGACTTTTTAACAGAAATATAAAAAACAATTACTTTTATGTACCTTATTTTTAGACATAGGGTCCTGTTCTGTCATTCTGGCTGTAGTGTAGTTGTCTGAGAATAGCTCACTGCAGCTTCGAACTCCTGAACTTAAGCAATCCTCCCAACTCTGCCTTCCAAGTAGTCTTTTGAGTAGCTGGACTATAGATACATGACACCACACTCAGCTAACTCTTGTTTTTAAAAATGTTTTAAACATGGGGTTCTCACTATGTTGCCCAGGCTGGTCTCAAAATTCTGGTCTCAAGTAATTTTCCTACCTACAGCCTTCCACATAGCTGGAATTATAGGTGTGAGCCACTATGTCCAACAGAGAAAACAATTCTAATATATGGAACCACAAAAGGCCAACAACCAAATCAATTTTGAGGGAAAAAAAACAAAATTAAAGCCATCACAGTTCCTGACTTCAAATGTATTTCAAAATCATAAAGACAAACACATGTAGATAAATGAAAGAAACTAAAAACTGAGAAACAAGTCCAGACATCTGGTGTCAACTAAACTTTGACAAAGGTGTCAAGAATATACAATGAAGATATCCACATGCAAAAGAATAAAACTGGACTCCTATCTCACCAGCATACACAAAGATCAACCCAATATACATTAGACATTTAAACATAAGACCTGAAATTGTAAAACTCCTAGAAGAAAACATAGGGAAAAAGCCTCATGATATTTGTCTTAGAAACTGTTTAATGAATCTGACATTAAAAGCATAGGCAACAAAAACAAAAATAGACAAGTGGGACTATATCCAACTTAAAAGCTTCTGTACAGCAAAGGAAATAATTCAGAGTAAAGAGAAGCCTGTAGAATGAGAGAAAATATTTTCAAACCATCTATCTGATCAGGGATTAAGCTCAAAAATATCTAAGGTAATCCTATAAATCAATAAAACAATCCTGATTATAAAGAGGGCTAAAGAGTCAAATAACATTTCTCCAAAGAAGGTATACATAGGCCAACAGCTAAATGAAAAAAGGTACTCAAGACTACCACTTACCACGGATATGTAAATTAAAACCAAAATGAAATATCGTGTCATACTCAGCAGTATGACTATTACTATACACAAAAAACACAGTATGAGATGGTATTAAGGTGAAGAAATTGTCGCCCTTGCATGGTGTTGGTGGAAATGCAAAAAGGTGCAGAAACCTTGGAAAACAATATGGAGGTTTCACAAAAAATTAAAAATACAACTATCATATAATCTGGCAATCCCACTGCTGAGAATTTATCCAAAATAATTTAAATCAGGATCTGAAAAATGATACTAGCATTCCTATGTTTATGACAGCAACAACAAGACCTAACATGTGAAAACAATCTAAATGTCCACTGACACATGAATAAAGATACAATGGCATATATACACAAAAGATTAAAGACATCCTGCCATTTGCAATAACATTTGCGAACCTTGAGGACATTATGCTAAGTGAAGTAACCCAGTTGTAGACAAAAATTCACTGCATGATTTCACTTATATGAGGTATCTAATAGAGTTAAATTATAGAGTCAAAGAGTAGAAGGGTAGTTTAGGGGCAAAAGAAGAGCTGTTGATCAGGCTCTTAAAGTTTCAGTCAAGCACGATGAATAGTTCCAGAGATCTGCTCTACAACATTGTACCTATTGTTAACAATAATGTATTATACAACTTAAGCATTTAAGATGGTAGATGTCATCTTAAGTCTTCTTACCACAATAAAATAATAAATACATTAAAATACAGATACACTAAAGTTGGAGTAACCTATAAAATATTGACAAATGACTATCTCATTTATAATATGCATATAAATATTAACATAAATTACAAATATTTGCCATGATGCACTTGAAATTGTTGATAAATTTCCCTGATATTATCACTGATAAATTTTCCTAATATTATTATCCAAGGTAAATGCAGCCCAAATCTTTAGGCTTTTCTCAAAATATTTTTATCTTGCCAAAATTGCTACCATCATTTTGGAATTCTTCCTGTCATCTCTGTACTCTGTCAGTAAGGAAAAAGATGGGGAGCGGCTGATGTAAAGAAAGGACAGTGCTTTAATCTTATAAAAGTGTGTGATCTTGGAGACACGCCATACACTCAATGTCAACTGTGCCTACCTTCCTATGAGTGCACTTGGGGTTACTGAAACATGACTTCTTTGACATGACATTGGCTGTGAAATGGAAGAACAAAGAACAGCTATGGAAATCTATATTAGCTTAAGTTTCCAGACCTAATATGGAAAACCTTATATCATCAGACAGTACGTTCTAGTGATGGCCATAGACAATGCCATTACCTCCTTTGAATGATCTCTTCTATCAGTTGTTCACCTACTCTCGTAACTATATTCTTTATGCTATGCAACATGTTAGCCCTTATCATTACTTTGTAAAGGGCATTTTCTATGATCATGCAAACCAATGCACTGAAACAATTTACCTACCTTTAAGCCACGTATGACCAGAAGGGGAAAGAAATCACTCCTAGAGATTAACGCTGAGCAGAGGTTGTAAACATTGTCTTTGCATTTCTCGTATTTATATCTATCATTTAAATAATGCTACATTTGCAGCAGATGAGCATTTCACTTTTGGAATAAATATTTTTGATTAATTTAATGTTCCACTCCATATAGTATGTTTATAACCTTCTTATTCATTAATATACTCAAGAAAATGTTCTCATTTTCAGCCAAAATTTTTTATCTATTCTATGAACTCAACAAATATCTGAGAATCTATCAAGATTCTACAACATCTAGTATACGAAATACATAAAGAAAAACTACTGAAACTACTGAATTCAAACTGGAATAAATATCATTGTTAACACATATCATTAATTACTATATTCAGGACAAGAAAATGTTTACATAAGGAACCGATGTATGAAACATGTCGATATTGACCTTCTATTTGAGAATGTAACAAGCACATGAAAGAATTTTAGTATACATTATGTCCTGTTACCACTTGATAATGTGAGAAAAAGTTCTGCAATATATATTTAAAATTCTGAAAAAGCTTTGCAGACCAAGATATGGCACTTTAAAAGTATGTTCTATACTTACAGTCAACAATAATGTATTATACACTTAAACATCTCTTAAAAGGATAAGTCTCAGGTTAAGCATTCTTACCACATAAATTTCTAAAAGCATATTCTAAAAAAGAATATGTAAAGTGTTACAATCTAGGTTTTTTTTAAAAAAAATTGGCAAAGTAACTGTATTATTATGTAACTTCAAATTATGCTTTTGAAAAATTCTGACTTTGTTAAACTGTGATAAATTCATATTGCCTTCTCTTCAAAGACATACTAATGAATACATCCTTATAAAAGTAACAAAATGTTCACTTTTAATAGAATTCGTCTTACAAATTATTAATATATACTTTACAGTATCTGCAATATTATTGTTGAGAAGCATTGTACACAACTGTGACTATTATTAAACTTCCTTAATTGTCACACTCATCCAGTTTAAAGACACATATTTAATCCTAGGGACTGTTGTTTGTGTTTGACATAATCCGATTTTTGAGAAGTCTACTTTGAGAACCTACAGTATCTATAGCATCTTGGTAATACTATGAAGGCATATATTTATGTAAACTCAAGTAAATTAGAAAACAAACACATAGCATGTATTTTAAAAGGTTATTCTCTCATTACTTTTTACTTACATTTTTAATCTTTTCCACCCCTTTAACACAAAGTTGTTGGGTTGTTTGTTTTTTGAGACACAGGCTGGCTCTGTAGCTCAGGCTGGAGTGCAGTGGGTGATCTCTACTCACTGCAACCTCTACCTCCCTGGCTCAAGACATCCTACTACTTCAGCCTCTGGAGTAGCTGGAACCACAGGCCTATGGCACCATGCCAACCTAATTTTTGTATTTTCTTTAGAAACAGGATTTTGCCACATTGCCCAGGCTGGAATCAAACTCGTGAACTCAAGTGATCTGCCTACCTCAGCCTCCCAAAGAGCTGGGATTACAGGCATGAGCCACTGCTCTGACCTAACAATGCAAAGTTTTTAGTTACTCTGGGAAAGCAACCAAATGATGTTTTGGGTTTTTAACATTAAATGTATATAAATTATCTATGTATTTTAAAACTATATTTGCTATCTAGTTTATATCACTCAAATTACAAGACTTACGGTAAAATATTATGGGGGTGAGGAGAAGTCCCAGGAACTATCTGGATGTAAATGTGGTGAATTATTTGGTTGTCTTGCAGATAAATACAAATTAAAGAGAGCTGGATTGTTCCATTTAAAGAAAGACAGTAAATATGTCTAATATCTTCAAAAAAAAGTGCATATCAAAAATGTGTTTCACAACTATTTTCTAATGCCACAAAATATGTGTAAGCATAAAAATGTCCTCAGGTCAGTGGACTTCGTAATCAGCTAATCCTGGATTCAAATTCCCATGTATCTAGAATACTATGCAGCCATAAAAAAGAAGCAAGTCATGTCTTTTGCAGGAGAATGGATGGAGCTGGAGAGTCTTACCCTTAGCAAACTAACACAGGAACAGAAAATCAAATACAATGTTTTCACTTATAATTAGGAGCTAAATGATAAGAACTTAGAAACACAAACAAGAAAACAACAGACACTGGGGTCTACCTGAGGGTGGATGGTGGGAGAATGCAGAAGAGTAGAAAATGTAACTATTGGGTACTCAGCTAAATAACTTGGACATGTAATAATATAGTTAACAAACCCCTGAGACACATTTATCTATGTAACAAACCTTCACATGTACCCCCCAAATTTATAATAAAATTTTCAAAAAAATTCCCATGTATCATGTATCAGCTGAATAATTTTGGACAAATTATTTAACCTCAAGTATGTCACAAGGAAAAATAATATACATACTTCACAGTATTGTTGAATCATTTGAAAAAGCAAATAGAAAGGATTCAGCAAGCACTAAGTACAAAGTAATCATTTAATAAATGTTAGATAATTTTTTCATCCATAGGCTGATTTATATATGAGCGAATAATAAAGAAATTCAGACTATATGATTATTAAGGTAATGAAGTTATCTACCCAGGATCTCGAAAAATCTTCTTCTACAAATACCTTCTTAAACTATTAAAACTTTCTTCAGTAGGCTAAGTATGAACCTTACATCTCAACACACTCACATGTTTCTTTACTGATTGTCAATTTCCACTTGCATCTACCTACTATTTAATAGCAAGTAGTACCCTGCTCAAGGAAAAGATTCTTTTCCCAGAGAGATGCAGTGCTCTCAATTCAAATTAAAAATTGTGATGCGAGTTTTCAAACCCATTATTATTTCATTTTAAATTATCTTCCTAGCTAATGATCCAAAGTATTGGATTCAACCTTATTAATTACTTGCTGGTAATATCTCACTAGCACAGCAAAACCAAAAAACATAGACTTAAAATGAAAATATCTAATTTTAAACCTTTTCTCCATTGTTATTCCTGAGCTTCAGGTTCTACATTTGTAAAAGAATAGCTGCTGTGCCTATCTCACAGGAGGCAGTCAACATTCAGTCATGTGATGGGGACAGTGTCAAACACTGAGAATACAACAGTGAGAAACACCTTAACAAAACAGAGCTTAGATTCTGCTGAGGAATCTCAGAAAATTGACCAAGCCAGGTGATGAATGGCATCACTGGGAAGCTTATGCTTTCGTTTTATTGTAAACCTAATATAGAATATCTCTTCTACTAAAGTATCTTTCCCTGTGTTCACTAAAATGTTTTTCCAACTTAAAACACTGTAAGATCCATCATTAAAAGGTCATACTTTACCAATTTATCTACAATATTTCCTATAGGCTCTTTCCACATTTTATGTGTACAAACATATTCTTTCATTCATCTAAAACTATTGTGGATTTTGACTGCATGCACCTTTCATCTGTATTTGTGTGTGTGTGTATATATATATATATATATATATATATATATATATATTTAACTATGTCTTCCTTTTTTCTCTTATTAATCACTATATTTCACTATCTTCTATGACTTCATTTTTCTAGTTTTTTTTAAATATAGTAGTGTTTTTAAAAATAAATTATGGCAGAATTTTGTAAATGAATATTTTAGGTAGACAATTATTCTTGAAATATTTTGCTTGCAGATTTTAAAAATATTTTATTTTGAGCTTATCCTGATTTTTGAGCACTAAATTCTCATTGGGATTTATAGTGACAAACCAGATCAAACTGAAGAGAATAAAAGTTGTTTAGAAATTTTGGAATTATTTAAAATTTTCACTTAGGCATGTTTCTTTTTCTTTTAACTTCTATTTTAGGTTCAACACTACATATGCAGGTTTATTTTATAAGTAAAGTCATGTCATGGGGGTTTGTTGTATAGACTATTTCATCACCCAAGTACTAAGCCTAATTCCCAGTAGTTTTTCCTGCTCCTCTCCCTCCACTCACCTTCTACCTTCCACCCTTAGGTAGGCCCAGGTGTCTGTCGTTCCCCTCTTTGTGTTCATGAGTATTCATCATGTAACTCCCTACTTTTAAGTCTTTGGTTTTCTCTTCCTGCATCAGTATGCCAAAGATAATGGCTTATATCTCCAACCATATTCCTGAAAAAGACGTAATCTCATTCTTTTTCATGGCTGCATAGTATTCCGCAGTGTATATGTACATTTTATTTATTCATTATGTCCTTGAAAGGCATTGAGGGCGATTCCAGGTCTTTGCTACTATGGATAGTGCTATAATAAACATTCACATGCATGTATCCTTAGAGTGCAATAATTTATATTCCTTTGTGTATACATCCAGCAATGAAATTGCTGGGTCAAATGATAGTTCTGTTTTTAGCTCTTTGTGTAATTTCCATACTGCTTTCCACAATGGTTGAACTAATTTACACTCCCACCAACCATGTCTAAGTGTTATATATTCCCCACAACCTCACCAGCTGTGTTACTTTTTGATGTTTTAGTAATAGCCATTCTGACTGATGTGAAATAACCCACTGTGGTTTTGATTTGCATTTCTCTAATAATCAGTGATATGCTGAACATTTCTTCATATGCATGTTGGCTGCATGTATGTCTTTAGGAAATTGTTCGTATCATTTGTCCACCTTTTAATGATTTTTTTCTTGTAAATTCGCTTTAAGTTACTTATGGATGCTTGTTATTAGACTGTTGTCAGATGCACAGTTTGCAAATATTTTCTCCCATTCCGTAGGTTGTCTGTTTACTTTGTTGATGTTTTCTTTTGCTGTGCAGAAGCTCTTAAGTTTAATTAGATCTCACCTATCAATTTTTGCTTTTCTTATGATTCCTTCTGGTGTCTTTGTCATGAATCCTTGGCCCATTCCAGAATGATATCGCCTAGGTTATCTGCCAGGCTTTTTACAGTTTCAATCTTGAGTTGATTTTCACATATGGTGTTGTAATGCTACCCTGGGCTAGCATCAGTGACTCCATCTTAGCTGTAAACTACAACCTGGCTTCCCCCTCCCTACCACAGCCCCTCTGAGTGCATAACTGGGTCATGCTGCACTTAGAAGTGTTGAAGTGTACTAGACCTAACACTTGTAACCATTGTAATTACATCCTGCTTGGCATACCCTCCCCCTGCTACTGTAAAAAACAAATTTCCCTTTGATCATTGTGTAGAAGGAGCCTGAATACCTCCCTTCTTGGTGACACGTTTGCCCACTGTCCCTTCCTCTAACCTGCTTTTCTGCTTCTGTAAAATTCCCATTCAGCTAGGCTCCCCCTCCCCTACCTAAATCAAGGTTTGAAAGATAATCAAGCCCCTTCCTCCGGGCGGAGAGAATTCTGAGCATTAGCCGTCTCTCGGTCACTGGCTAATTAAAAAAGGACTCCTACCTTGCTCAGTTACAACAGTGTAAGGAAGGGGTCCAGTTTCAAACCTCTGCATGTGGCCAGCCAGTTATGTCAGCACTAGTTATAAGGCTAAATAGGAGGTCCTTTCCCCACTGCTTGTTTTTGTCAGCTTTGTTGAAGATCAGATGGCCACAGGTTTGCAGTCCTTTCTGTTCTCTCTCTTCTGTTCCATTGGTCTTTGTGTGTGTTTTTGTATTTCTTCATTATATAAGCAATACATATTCATTGTCGAAAAACAAACTAAAGGGGAGTTTAATCAGCTGTCATTTTATACTACTTTTATATTTTGGAGTATATGCTTCACATTTTACTCATATAGGCATGTCATCTTTTTAAATAAAATCATATTCTTAGTTTGGGAATTTGTTTCATTTGTACGTGTTGAACATATGCTTGTAATAATTTTAATAGCTTCCAGAGTATTCCAGTAACTATTTCTAATTTTATTTATCATGCCAATAAAACAAGACATTTACACTGTTTTAATTATTTTTTGATATATTATGGTGAGCCTGAATCTTTGTCCAATGGTCCAATCATTTCCCTTTATAGACATTTCTAACATTAGCATTCCTGTCAAAAGGATAGGTAAATTTTTTAACTTCAGTACACGTTAACAAAATCCCTCAAAATTTTCACTTTATTTTCATTCCTAACGGCAGGGCTAAAGAGTATTTTTCTCTAATCAATACTGACCTCAAATATTAAAAATTACCTCTGCCTGAGTAATATCTTGCTTTACTCATGGCTTTGACTCCTATTAAGCTCGACATTTACCCCTCTTAGTTGGCCACTGTATTTATTATTTGAAATGCCATTTTGTGTCCTGTGTCCCTTTTTTTCAATTGAGTAGTTTGTATTGCTTCAAAAAGAACCATTTAGATATTAATTCTGGTAACTTTTTTTAACCTGTCCACAAGTATCTTTTCAAGGGTTTCTCCTGGCCTTTGTTTATTGTAGCTTTTGATATACAGAGATTTTAAAATTATACGTATCAATCACGAAATGTGTAAGTTATTCACAGCACTAAAACGACATAAATACGTAGTTGGGAACTCCAAGTCTCCTTAGGCCTCAGATTCAAAGCACCTTTCCCAGCCCCTCACTGTGCATGAGGGCACTTCTTTTATGCCTGGAGGGCTCCTCTGCTTCTCCACCATGACACTTAACAAGCTGCATTAACAGTATCTTGTTTTCTTTTCTGACTCCACCCTCAGACCATAAGCTACATGTTATAAGCAATCTTATTTATTTCTCAGCATAAATAAAAATTTCACTAAATGAAGTTATTATGTCTCTCAATTATTTTCTGATAGTCATTCACAACCTGTATTTAAACCAACTGGTATAACTGCACTAACCCAGCTATATTGGTGCAAATATTTAATTATATAAGTACTTAGTATCATGTACTTCTTCAAAACATGTGTCACAATTCTAATACTCATATTAGTTATGTCACTGTCAGGATAATATTGTCTCTCTAGAGATAAAGCAAGTCTATCTTGTGCATTACCAGATCACCATTACAGTTCATTAAGTGTAGTAGGTGTAGAATAATTAAGAATTATAAATCAACAAATAGTATATGGAAAACCACTTACCTCTAGAAAAAATATATGATTTAAAATATAAATACATATAAATGTATATACTTTTGTATCATGTATCATACATACATATAAAAATATATAGCATTGTTCTCACTCTCTTGAAGATAATTTAAACTACTTTAATACTTTAATCCATATTGTATTAGGAAACACTAATAGGAAATACTCTGAAGAATATTTCTAGTTAAATTTCTTCTGTCATAATTATCATAATGAAATAATTCAAGAGCCTATAATAAATTTTAAAATAACCATCAATGTCATACTGTCAAATACTTTAGAGCAAAAGCATTTTACTTCAAGTTGCAAATAATCTTTTTAAAAATTTTTTATTATGAACTCATTTTATGTATAAGCAGCAAAACACAATGCTGGACAGGAGAAAAATGAAAACAGATGGAAAACCTTTTGGTTCACAGGCATGGATAAGGCTAAATCTAGTTATGCTAAGTAACTAGTGGTAACAGTGAGCACCTGTTCTCTCTAAGTGCATTCAACCTTTGCTTCCGGGTTCTTCAGAATAATGGCAATTTGGTGATGGGAGGCAGATGTGATGTCAAGTTGATGCGACTTTACAAGTCATTCCAGTAAAAGCTCAAGGGTAAAAAATGTACAACCCTTTAAGACAAACTATAAAGATGACAAGCATTTGCTTAAAGCCTTTTCTCACTATGGCAAAAGGAGAAGATATTTTCATATTTTAGTCTTTTAGCATGATGGGTGACAACAAAATAAAACTGAGTTTATTTACATCTTTAATAATATCTACAAGATTAAAATTACATAAAACTCTTTTTTAATAAACTAACAAATTGTTTCATTTAACAGGAGGGTACATTAGCTTAGGTGCTAGCACCACTGTCCCTACACTCAAATTTTGGTTCTAGCTGTATATTGTACCAATTATTATTAAATAGCTATATGAACTTAAGTAAGTTTCCAATTTTCAGGTGTTCTTGGCTATAAAATGGGGTTTATAATTCTATTAATTGTTTCAACAGTTAATTGCAAGATTTTATGTAAATTACTATAGTATACACTGAAAACACTAATTATTAAGATTATATGAAAAAACCCAAATTATAGTATTTTCATAGTTACAGATTATTGAGTACAAATGATAAAATATCTAGATTCAAAAAGGATAAAATTTGAGGAGCATTTTAAGAAAAAAAAAGTAGCTATTGATCTTGCTCTTATATTTTCATTATTTTTAAAAACTTAAGTTCACTTTTAGAATTATGTAGAAATTACCATATCTTCTTATCACTTTTAATTAAGACTACTTAATAATTATTTTGAGTAAATCCTGAAATATCTTTTCATAGCCCCTTAGGGCTTTTGCAAAGCTTTTCTCAAAATGCTCATTTGAAATAAGAATTTAGATTGTTATTTACAGACAAGATCTCTCAAAAGAACATGATGAATCCTGGATGCAAAATCTTTTGATTTCAAATCCGATGTTTCTACAAGGCATTTAATAATATGTAGTTACTCACCGCTGATTCATCTATAAGGCAGTTCAAAACATTTTAAATATAAAAAAGTGAAATCAGTGATCCATTAATTGTGGAAATGTTGAATATTCCCCTAAGTAATGAACAATTTCCTGATATTTATAGCTGCAGCATGGTCAGTCAACCTTCCATGATTTATAACATCAGCAAACTCTGACCAAACTCATTGATTCAGCTGTTCAATGATTATGGCATCTGGACAAAGTATTAACTCTTTATGCAATCCAACTAGTTTCTCTATGCTACGGATCAGATGTTTACTCAACGGTACTGAGAAAAAGTATCTGAAGTCCTGATTCCTAGTACAGTCTATACCACCACTAAGGCTATGACCTTGGGCAAGTCTCTTCATATCCTAAAATTTATCTGTAAAATTACATAACTACTGATTAAAACATGTCACAGGAACTCAAAGGGTCCAACTACAAAAAAACTATATAATTCTATGCATGTCACAGGGCCAGTCACATAGTAATTTTTAAAAATATATTTTATAAGTGAATAAACGAACAAGCACAGAAAATAATGAAAACATTCTAATTCCTGAAATCTACTTGGAATTGTTTGAGTTTGCACTGATCTCAAGAAGTGGAAGGTGGTAATGTGATATAATGGCATTATTATAACATCAAATAAGTATTTCTAAGTGGAAGGAAGGACAATAAAGATAGAAAATTTTAAAATAGTTTAAAAAAGATCTAAAGGATACTAAGCTTAATACCTGGCTGATGAAATACTCTACAACAAACCTCCATAAAACAAGTTTGCTTATGTAACAAACCTGTGCTTATACCTCTAAACTTAAAAACTTAAAAAAGAAAAAAATTTGTATTCACTTAATTTCACTACCTGTCTACTAGTACAGAATTTTATTAAATGAGTATTCAGTTATATTAAATAAATATAAAATAAGTAGTAGCAATAATTAAGAGTCCATTTTATAATTGGTATTTATTTTACTTACTTATCTAGCCAACCAGCTATCAAGCTAGGAGTTACTTTCCTGTAGCTCACTTTTGCCTAAAGGAAATACCTGGACTCCATAGCCTGACATTTAAGACCTTTCACAATTACTACTTCAACCTCATATTTAGGTAACCTTTTGCCCTTGTTAAACACTAAACTGAGACATCATAAAATTTTAACGTATTTATTGGAGCAAATAGTAATTCAAGAATCAGGTAACCAGAAACTGGAAGTGGTTTGGGAGTCCTGCCAAGGGAACCCGAGAGGAAGGTTTTTATAAGGCAAACTGAAATAAAGCAAAGAAAATATTTGATTGGTTACAGCTATACAGTTGCCTCATTTGGTCTATTTTGCTGGAAAGTCCCTAGTTATAAAAACTAGTTAGCAGCTTCTGATTTGTTGGCCTTAAATTTTATTTTTCACAAATAAAGGCATATACTATAAGTAGTCCAAATTAAGTGTTGCTTATACTTGCAAAATTAATCAAGACCAAGGTCATTTATGAGGCATAACTGGCTTTGTCTCTCCAGGCATTCTGTAGGCCTTGCCTCCATTTTAATTTTCTTTAACACTCATAATAGCCGTAATTTAAGCATCACAAACTACAATTTCCTCCAAGGCATGCACTTTTCATCCTTCATGCTCTGTTCATAATCTCCTCTTTTATCTGAAATACACCTTCAACTTATCTCCCTGAAAGATCCTTATGCATTCTTCAGATCCAGATTGTAAGTCACCAGTTTTATTAATTTTTCATAGCCCCGTGCAGATTTCATTGAATATCCATCTGAGTATCTATTACCTCATAGTTCACATAATGAGTTTCATTTGTTGAGTTACTATTTAGATAAGGTACTTGGGTTGCATTGAAACCATTCAAATGCCATGCTAAAAGTAGCAAGTATTCACCATTCCATTAACTACCAGGCTTGTGTTTTGCCAAATGAATTGACTAAGCAAAACTGCTTAGGGCAAAAAAGGCGATCTAGAGAGTCTCTGTAAAAGAGGAAGGAGTGGAGAAAGGAGGTAGCGAAGCGAATAGGGAAACCGTGGAGAGAAGAACATACATACCTACTGAAGAAATTCACTAAGTTTCTGGTATGAATTGACAGTATGAGTGATCTTCCCCACTAAATCTTTAGTAAATTATTGCATATTAAAGACTTTTGAAATTTCTGAGTCTGAAAGAGAGGTGTCACAATGAACTGTCTGAATTCCAAAATGATTCAAAAAGTCAAAGAAGACTGTCAATGAGAGCTCTGCCATCAGCCATCTCCACTGCCAGCCTGCGAGTTCCTCCAGGCAGGATGTCATCTTCGCAGCTCATGTCCACCAGAGACTCTAAATAGGTGCTGGGGATTATAAGTAACGTTCCTACATATTTTTAACCCTTGTCAACTACGAAATCCTATCTTCCATTAACCTTGTGAGCTAAACTTATGAGTGCAGTCATCTTACCCCTTTGAAAGGAACAGAGATTCTGACATAATGATGTATGTAACCTGTAACAAATATATATAAATACCAATAGCCATGACTATGTAGATATTCAAGAAAATATTTGTCTATTTAATAGGCAGTTATATAGTCTCCTTAAAACTTTATTACTTTTTAAATGGTTTATATGAAGTTTTCCAAAAATTTCTGGCTTAATATGGCCTTCTAAATATTGATATTAGAGCTGGGATCTATCAAAATACATTCATCTTCAAAGAATTACCAACTACACAATGACTTCTCTACATTCCTTAATTAAATCAATCGCATTGTTTTTTGCCAGCTAATTATGGTGTCTGTTGATGCTGAGAATAATGAAGCTAAAAGTGAAATTTAAATACTCAGTATTGCCAAAGATGGGAATAGAGCATATTTAAAAGCATAGTATCAGGGTAAAGAATTAGAGAAATAACCCTAAATACATTAAAACTAACGCATTACGTATTTTGATACATTCCAAGTAATAGTTTTAAAAATTGGGTCTAAATCTAATCACTTCTATCAGGTTATTGCAAAAATCCATTAGCACTTACCATTAAAACCTTTAGCACCATATGTACACGTAATTGCAGGTGAACAGATTTATCTATATATATGCTCTCTCTCTCTCTCTACATAGATTTCTACATATAGAAATCTATGTAGATATAGCATTTCATATATATATATAGAGAGAGAGAGCACTATCCATATATAGAGAACATTTCTTTCACCCATAGTTTCTGCACAAACACTGTATTTTATCTGTAACAGAAAATTAAGGAATGTGACTAGTGTTATAGTACTCTCCTTGTTTGGTCAAAGCCTGCGCACCACTATAGCATATCTCATACATGGCTTGACCATTTTGACTGAATTCACAATTCACTGGTGTGATCAAGTAGGCTAGTCATTTCTACTAAATTTAAGCTTTTGGCATTATTTTCTCTGAGGAGCAAAATGAATCCTGTAACCTCTTGTTTCTGAAGTTCTGCAAGACATTTTGTATCCTGAAAAACTAACAAAAAAACTAGGAACAGGAAGCACAAAAGTCGTATCGAGACTTTTAATACTTTCACAGTCTCTGCTGGAATATTCTAGGAATTTCTATGTCTACGTCCAACTGTGATGCCCTTTCTCATTTAAAGTTTTAAGGAGATTACATAACTGAATCAAACTTTCACATCTTTCAAGTTATTAGCTGCAGGAGTCTCATCTTTTTGTCTTCACTCAGCCGGGTCCTTTTATATTAGGATCCTATTAGCTGGCTTTGGAATGACGATAACATAGCTTGGCCAGTTCAATTACCACATTTTGTCTGTCGTTTTCCTCTCACGCACTTAATGTCTGCTTTGTACAAGATGAAAGACACTTAGTGCAAATTCGCCTTGAAAACGAACACAAATAAGTTCACATAGTCATAAATTAATGACAGGCAATCTTTCATTTCTACCTGCTTGTATCCTTTTGTCTGATTGCTCCTTTGGTCCCTGTCCTCTGAAGTTTCAAATAAAGAAAATTTAATGCCACCTTTAAGTATAATGAGAATGGATAAATGAACAGAACAGGGAGAAGCATTCTCAGTCATTAATTGTCCTAATGGGCTCAATCTGGGTAATATGAACAACAAATATGCTAAACAAAAGAAAGAAAATGCACATCATGCTTAGAAGCAAAGTAAAAATCAGTGAGAGCATTGGCACACAGGAGGAAAATATACGATGCACGTTGCTAAATATCCTTTAGCAGATGGTTTCTATTTCTTCATTATGACACTGTTATCACAAGTATAATAACCATACTGGTACAAAGCTTTTTGTTTAAATGGGTATGTTCTGGAAACCTTGACTTATTGACAGGGCTAATATTAGAACGTGAAACTTTCATTTTTAGGTTGTTTTCATATTTAAACTATTTGATCATTTAAATTATTTTATTTTTGTTATATAAAGTCAAAAGAGATTTTGTTCTTTATATGTGTGTATGATTATGTGGCTATATTTTTAATGCCAGCTTAGTCGCTAGTGTTTTGGTAAAGAATATATAGCAAGAATGAGAGCAATTACACATCTGTGCAATCATACTTCATAAATTCTTCTTTCTATCAGAGAGACAGCGTGATGAGAGAGTTAAGACTAAAGAGCACACTCCTTGGACCCAAATCTCACCT
This sequence comes from Plecturocebus donacophilus, assembly GCA_004027715.1. Classification (NCBI taxonomy): domain Eukaryota; kingdom Metazoa; phylum Chordata; class Mammalia; order Primates; family Pitheciidae; genus Plecturocebus; species Plecturocebus donacophilus. The sequence goes on from PVKP010000497.1 coordinate 53,161, forward strand.
CTGTCACCTTCTTGCTCTGGGAACTTGAGCAAATAACTTGTTCTTTATACCTCAATTTTCTCTGCAAAGTGTGGATATTAGTTCCTAGCTAGTAGGGCTTAAATATGCAATATGGTAATGACAAATAGCACTGTCAACTGTGTCCTGGTTGATGTTGCAAGATGACATCAAGTTTTTTACTACATAATCTTGAGGTTAAACAATCTATTCAGAGTCTGAAGGGAAAAGCATCACCATAATATAAAATAGTTAAGATTATTATTTATACTAAAGAACTGTTCTATTATGCTTTATGGGTTTTACAATAATTATAAAGATAAACTGGTTGTTGTAGAGACCATAGAGATGTCACTTTTCCTCTATTTCTGAGCCTTTCTGGTCTCACTCCTAAACGTGCAGTAAATCAGAAATTCAAAGTTCATGTAAGCTAACAGCATAATGTCTCATATACATAAAAAATTCTGAATGTGTCTAATTTATGTTGGCTAATTCCCTTATCTTTCACTTTAGTAATTCATCAGTAAATTAAAAATGGCAAGTAAGTAACCATAAACATAAGACTTTTGGCTTTTGGAGGGAAGTTAAGGAGATCATTCCAATGTCCCTATGCCTTATTCATAGTTCAAATCTGATGTGCATTGGAGAAGGAGGCAAACTGTAGAAATATCCAGATAGGAATAGGGTAGGGAAGAAGAAACACCAAGTTAAAAAGGAAAAACCCCTTATAAAGCCATCAGATCCCCTAATAACTTACTCACTATCATGAAAACAGGATGGGGGGGACCACCCCAGTTATCTAATCCCTCCCATGAGGTCCCTTCTCCAACACAAGGGGATTATAATTTGATTACAATTCATAAGATTTCAGTGGGGACACAGAGCCATATCACATCAGTGACCTTGTTACACTTCCTATCCAAGAAAGCAACTGTACTGGAATATATAAAAATTGGTTCTGTCTACAGTATCAAAAGGCCAAATATGTTTTTAAGAATCTAAATAAGTAAATGCTTTTTCTTGGTTCAAAAACATAAAACAAATAAGATAAAAAGTGTGGCTTATCTTCTAATGAACGGAGAACTGGGGTTGTCTTGGTTTCGGTTCATTTGGGGAAGAGGTTGTAAGTGGGAGGTAATTAGTCTTAGACTTAGCCATAGCTTTGGGGTTTCATACACAGAAAGTGTACAAGGAATGAAAAAGCACTTTTCAGCAAAGAAAAGAGGATACACAGAAGCCCAGAAGAGAATAGGGTGGTTTCCTAGGGTTACAATTTGCATCCAATTTGTAAGCAGTGGAAACCCAAGGGTCACATTTCATTTGCACTACTTAACATATTAGCTTTCCTTTAAGAGAGTCTACAAAGCACACATTCAAAAAGCCTTTAACTTCCTTTATTGGATATTGCTTAACAAATCCGTTCTTCAGAAAAATAAAAAGTATGTTTTTCATTCTGAATTAATTATGTCTTCTGATGCTTATCTAATCTAAAGCCAAAGTATGTGATAATTTACAAGAAAAAAGGGAGGGTAGAAAGGTATTGTTAAGTATCCCAGTATGACTGTAGTATAAAAATTTTAGCCACATTATCATGAAATATTCTAACTTTTTAAAGAAGTGAATAAAACTAACCAAACTAAGTTTTTGTTAGGCAGTTGTTTCCCTTCTTTATTAAGCATACAAAATATATTTTCTAAACTGCCATGCACAATGTATTAAACCTGGGGTCTGAGTACCTTTAAATCTTTAATTAGACCCCAGAATTATACCATTGAATGAATTCAGGTTTAGCTGAAGAACAATGATGCAAAGAGACAAAATATTAATACATTTACAATTTGCAATTTCAAAGATAAAATATTAATTCTTAGTAAATGATTGAGAATAAAATTCTCCAGTCTTTTATCTAAAACAGAGGAGAATATAGTAACAGGTATATACAACTTCTGGTCTCTAGAAGTGAGTTTTAGGGAGCCTTCACCAGGCTTTTCTTTTCTAAGATACAAATGTCAGGCACACCTGTTCATTGCTCTCAGTTCTAGTCTTCTCTGAGAGGCCAGAACAGATCTAATAGACCAGTAGGACGTTTTTGAACAGGTTCTCAGAACCCATGGTAAACATGTCTCTATCAAAAGTTAGCCAACAGCTTGGTTTTTCAGATTTGTTAAATTCTTCATTTGTGAAAATCTTGTCACAATGTATATGCTTACCATTCTGTCTCCTTCCATTGCATGCAAAGAAGGTATGATTTGAAATAAAATTAAAGAGGCAATAAATGGGACCTCATAATTCATATCCATGTTTTACCTCTTCCTTGAGTTTCTGTTTATATAGGAATTATAAGAAAGACCATTAAAAAAGGATAAGGGTCAAATAAATAATCGATAAGTCATCAACTGATATGAGACTTTTATGGATGTAGTAGTGCAGAAATTAATACTGTTTTTGCCTTTGTCAGAAGTAAATTTCTACTTTAAAATCCTCTATTTTTTTCCCTTTCTGTATCTTCGGTCTTATTCACTCTTGACTTTCTCATATTGGCCCTGAGATCATGAATCAAAGAAATCTATCCCAGTGTTCCGTTAGGTGGTACTATGATTCAAATGGAGAAAATTCAGTGCCTGATAACTTGATTGAAATAAGAAGTAACTAATTTTAGAGATCCTTGTCAAAAATGAAACTTTAAGAAACCGAGTTAATTCTTCTTACCTAGCTGTATTTTTCTGCATATAATTCATTTCTTCAACGCTGTTTAAATATCTTTATCACTTCTCACCAGGAAAAGCATTCCTTAAGAACTGTTCAAGCCTTTCTCTGAGTGTCAAAGGAGAAGTTTCACGAGGTTTAGTGTGTCACCTACCAAGATCATCAGTCAGGCAGGAAACAAGCATTTAAGTAAACTGAATCTTTGTTCTATTTCATACAAAATCTCGGAGTTTATATAATTGCTTCCGAGATTTAAAAAGAGAATAAGCAAAAAGGCTGAATTCAATAGAATCCACTGCAAAAAATGACAGCATTGGTCTGTATCAGAAACCGTGGCAAAGTAAATTAAGCAGCTCATTAAAATTATGAAGAGCTTAATCATATTTGAAGACAGGTTGTTCTCTAATAATATTTCATAATTTTTAAAATTTTATATTTCTACTTTAAGACAAAAGATGCTTAGTTATTTTCATTTGCTTGCTTCAGCCTCCCAAGTAGCTTGGATTACAGGCACCCAGCACCCCATTGTCTTGGTGAATAACATTCAGCCCCTTGTTACTGATGCAAGTTTCTGCAGCCAGCTTGAATTTCTCCCCAGAAAATGGGGTTTTCTTTCACATTGTCAGGCTGCAAATTTTCCAAATTTCTATGCTCTTCTTCCTGTTGAGCACTCTGTGATCTTTGAAACTATTGATGAACATTGTGTGTCACTCAGAATAAAATAGAGGCAAGTATTTTAATGTTTCCAAAAAGGAAAGTAAAAAAGTTTTGTTATAGAGGAGGCTCGTTTCTGACTTCTCAGCAAGATCTTTAGAAATTCATTTAATTTGGGAGAAATATACTTTGAATGATGAAGTCAGGAAACAGACTGAAAATCTGAAACACAAGGAGCTAAACACATTTATGATCTTATTACCTTAATTGTTGATACCGATATTAATTTTGGACCTCAATCATGTTGGTCATTGATGTTGCTTCATCAATAGTTCCAAAGATTTACGTAGATTTTGTATAAAGGCCTAAACATATACATTGCCTCCATAGAAAAAATAAGGCACAACAAAATCAAAGACATATGAACTGAATAGTAATTACAATAACCTGTCAGCTATATTAATGATGAAGACTCCAGCAAAAAGATACAATACATTAAGAATAGAATGAAAACTTGACCTACTTTTATCTTGTTGTACCACACTAACATTCATATAAAAGCCAAGGCCAATGAATATCATGTTTGTTTTTGTTCCATCTTTGAAAAGCTTAATCACTTTAAAGTATACCACTGCCACACTAAAAGTTATAGATCTTTCAAAACTGTACTCTTCATTCAAGAAAAAATTGTTCAAAGCTTAGCCAAATAGATGTATTGTGTGATCACAGTGTAACTACTTTACAATCTTTCTAAATACAGGAAATTTTACGGCACAAAATCACACTCGTTTTACTCTTTTATTCTCTCAACAGCCTTTACTTGCATCTTCTCAAAAATCTAAATTTAACCCCACACACTGTAAAAAATATGTTCCTGAAATGATTCTTTATACTTAAGTAAAATAAACACAGAGCATCAGAGTTTTTCACAAATAAATCATTTTAGAAGTTTTTTAAAGCTTTTAAAAAAAAAGAGTGTCTCAGCAATTCTATGTCTTTTCCTAAGAGTAATTCTGAGGAGTGAAGTTTCAGGCTAACTTAGAAACAGAGGAAATACACAAGAAGCTTTCATATTCCATTTTCTTCCATATCTCCCAGCCCTATAAATATGACAAAATTATTATCATGAATAGTACTTTTCCTAATGTGACCATCTAGCCTTTCTCAAGTTTAAACTCCCTATTTAAAAGAACCAAGCCTGGCTGTGCACGGTGGCTCACACCTGTAATACCAGCACTTTGGAAGGCCAAGGCGGGTGGATCACCTGAGGTCAAGCGTTTGAGAATAGCCTAGCCAACATAGACAAACACTGTCTCTGCTAAAAATACAAAAATTAGCTAGGCCGGCTGGCGCATGCCTGTAGTCCCAGCTACTCGGGGGTTGAGTCAGGGCAATCACTTGAACCCTGGAGGCAGTGGTTGCAGTGAGCTGAGATCACACCACTGCACTCCAGCCTGGGCAACAAGAGCCAAATTCCGTCTCTAAATAAATACATCAAAGAACCAAGCCTGTTTTTATTCACTGTGAAGTCGTATTTCCTGGTAAAATATAAATCCCCACCCATTGGGGGAAATGAAGCTGTAATTGCCTACTACAGGAAGCTCCACTCTTGCTTTAAGGAATTGGAAACTGTATTTCTGGCCTAGTCATGTCCATCTTGTAATGTAGTTATGCCTGTCATGGTATACATCAAAGATTCATGCACATAAATTCAATTCAAACCCTCCTATAATACTTTCCATAGGAGAAAAATTAAGGCCTGCCTCTATGTAATTTTTATGTGTTTAGAAGACCCAGGTTCATAGTCATCACTTTCAATGTTTAGTTATCTGAAGAACCGGGCACCTATCTTTGTTCTAGCTGTCCGTTCATAATTAACTTAGGGACATTCAAGACTGATAATTTGTACTTACTGGTCATGACCTAAACTCTTTCTTAGCCTCCATCTAACATTTTTTAGTACATTTACCTGTTATTGCTTTCTGGTGCCTCATTACAAAATCTATGAGTTTTAAGGACTATTCATGTATCCTAAAAACAGAAACTAGGTTTTCAACAGGTTTACTGAGTGTAGAAATTAAACAAAAAAGCTCAATGTTTTTAGAAAACAGTTTTAGTTTTTATCGGAAACACAGGTAACAGACAATTTTTGACTTCCAGTAAGGTTACATCTCAATAAATCCAAGTTGAATATATTAAGTTGAAAATGTACTTAATACACCTAAGCTATCAAATGTTATAGCTTAGCTTAGCCTACCTTAAATGTAATCAGAACACTTTCCTTAGCCAGTAGTTGCACAAAATCATTTCACAACACAGTACGCTGCAGAGTATCAGTTGTTTATTCTTGTGATCAAGTGGCTAACAAATCTACAGGTTTCTGCCACTAGCCAGTATCATGAGAGAGTATCTTACTGCATATTCCAGAAAAAGGTAAAAATTCAAAATTTGTAGTGCAGTTTTCATTTTATGTTTATAGTTGTTTTGCACAACTGTAAAAAAAAAAACTCATTAAGTTGAACCACTGTAAGTCAGGAACTGTCCATATTATTACTGGCAATTCACTGTCACCTAGCTATTAGTCTTAATAAGAAGTTGTCTTTTTCCTGATAGTCTCAACATTCTAGAGGTTATGAATCCTCCCAAGATAAATACCCCCCAAACCAACATCAGTATTTGAATACTGCTCTACAATTTACGACTTTTGTGACCACTGATAAGTTACTTAACTTTTATAAGTTTCATTTGTCTCACCTATAAATTCTTTTCATTTTTGAATCATTTCACTTGCCTCCTGTACTAGATAAAAGGTCCAAGTAGAATGTTAAGTAGAAGCGATTAGATTGAACATATTCTTAGTTATAAAGAAAATATTTGATATTTAGCATTTGCTGCAGGTTTTTATGGAAGATTAGGCATACATTAAACAGAAACTCTTACAGTGTCTTAAATCATTCCATTTCTAAAATGTCAAAGATACACATATTACAATGTTGTATTTTCAACTACTATAACCAAGACAATAAAATGGCAGTTGAAAACTTGGTGATAATTTTAAAGTCACTTAAGAAAGCTGAAAAATAAAGGGATTTGTTGTTGGTCAGTGAAATTATTATGGGCATCACAAGGTTGATTATTCTTTCCAGGAAAGCCACATCATTTATCCCTTTCATTTTTCAAGCATTTTAATTCTGGTAATTTTACTCAAAAAATAGATTCACAGTAATGAGACACAATCTTAGTTTTTCCCTACTGAACTACTCGAAGCTGAGAGAACATAAAACCTCATTCTTCCTAGCTTGACTGAACCCATGAGAAAAAAATTCTTCCTTCTTAATAGAGCAGTACAAAATATCATCCACAGGGACACCAAGTTCACGTGTGCATTTACTGTTCCTCAATTATTAACAAAGATAAACTACCTCCTCATTATTTCTCCCTACGTACAAGACAGCTGCTCTTTGTAGGCTGCTCCAGATCCAGAAACATCTTTCAAAATTGATCTTTCATTATTGTTTTATGTATTCAACAATTCTGAACTTAGATTTATCTTGGTGGCATTTTCTAAGAATAGTATATATACTAAATAAAATTTTCTGAGATGCTCTTAAGATACCAAACCTTTTATTTAAAGACCTCTAAGTATCATAATTCTTTATGATTTATCTTGCTTAGTTCTCTGATCTCAGAAATTTTCATACTGTAATGTTTTTCAAAGTATTAATCTGTATGGGAAGGGGTTCCATGTTTCCAATAAATAAAAATGGCCACCTGAATCTCAATCACTTCACATAATTTAGAAACCACATTGCTCAATAAAGACAGCAAACAGAACCCTTATAGTCCATGTATATAGTGTAAGAAGACAGGACATATGGCAAAACTTAATTTGCATATATGTAGAAAAATAAGTATCTTGTACCAGCAGAGCCAGCTTGAGAGTCTAGACAGGACTGCAATGTCATAAAAATATGATACAAAGAATAGGAGAAAACTCTGCAGATCTTGGGGCAAAAGATGATAAATAAAAATTACTATCATCAAAAAGAGATCTGTCCTTTTTGGGAGAAAATACTGAGAGGCACCTGACACCTGTTGGTTGAGAGAACTGGCTGCAATGGAATTAAAAGGAGGCTTAAAAATGCATTCGAACAATGGTCTTAGGATACTGTTTTTTAAGAAAAAGAGAAAATCCAAATAAAGAGGATGTATACTTTAGATATTCCACAAAGAAGTTGGAGACACAAGCAGCAGAATTTGGAGAAGGTACCAAATCAAAGATAATCACAAAATCAGCAGACACCCTAAGGAGCCCCATATGTTAGAAAACTTAAACTTCTTCATGCCAATAAGAACAGGAAATGTTGAATTAAAAGACATATAAAGACCCTCCAACTCCTCATTCCTACCTAGCCTGTGTCACCTATTACAGGTTATTCAGGAAATATGACATTTCGAAAGAACAGAAAAGGGCAGATAATATCCATACAAAGTCAGTGGAAAAGAAAGTGAGAACAAAGTATTTTTATAGGTAAAAATTCTCCTCTCAATGTCCACCAGAAAACAAAAGAAAAATGTAATACAACACACCTGAATTAAGTATCATGGAACAAGTATTTGTATTTTTAAAACATATGTTAATGCACCCATTTAAAAAAAAGACTAAAACGAGATGGATAAAACCAAAAGACGTGAAATTATTCATAAGATCTAAATTAAGAAAAAAGCAAAATTATCTCACATTTTTAAACTAAATAATAAATTGTAAGAGTAAAGAGAGTTTGTCTGAAAACATAATAAGCATAATTGAGAATAATGAGAACAATCCCAAAAACAAAAAACAGAAATAGACATCAACAGTAAGAATGAAAGGTCTCAGGACTTAACACTCCCCACAGAAAGTTCAAGTAAGGACTATCTACAGACAAGAACACCTTGTGAAAACCCTAAGACTTGGAAATGTGAACTACCTAACCTAATAAAAGCCTCATTAGAAGAGTAAGAGAAACAGTTTCACTATGGCTATGTTACTGCTTCTCATTTCCAAGTAAGCACAGTGACACAAAACAAGAACCCCTTTGTCCCACAGTTTCTACAGAGGGAAAAGGAAACTGAATCCAGCTTCACTAGTATTTGGCGATACTTCCTAGGGAGCCCACTCCTGTCTTGTCTCACAAGGAACACTGCAGGTGACAGGAGGGCTACAGCACCTGGGGTCAGGTAGTTATAAAGAAAGGAAGTGGAGCCTCGAGTAACCAGCATGCAGATCTTGGTGGTGGCTATGTATTTCTGCTAGCAATAGCACCCTATCATAGATACCAGCCAAAGGCACAGACCATTGACCCACAAAACCAAGCTTGTCACTCCCAGAGACACAGTGGGAAGTTCAAACTTGTTTCTCTGGGATGGCCAGCGTCCATGTCCAGCTTCAGAACCCATGAACACTGGGTTCTGGTCCCACCCAGGCAGAGAGATAGCAGCCTCCATGCAAATAAGCAGAGCACGGGGGACAGACATTCCGGGCAAAGTCTCAGAGCCCACCTCAAGGTCCTGCTTAGGCAAGAAAACGTCTACAACACTGAACTTGTGTGGAGTTTACAAAATAAATTGGCCCAACCCAGGAGTCTAAACAGCAGCATGGCTAAGCCTCTAATTCCCCTCCCAGGCAAAGAGATATAACCAAAACACCCTTTTGTGGGGCATAGGGTTGCACCTGCCTAAACAAGGAGCCCAAACAGCAGCTATGCCCAGACTCAAAGCCCATTCCAAGGCCCCATCCAGGCAGGGAGACAGGCCTCAACCATTTATTCTGATGGCCAATAGTCTCTATACCCATATATTTTAAACAATGGCTCTGTCTGAACTCAAGCCCATCCTGGAGACTTCCCCAAGTGCGAAACACAAATAGTGTGACCATTCAGCCAAGGAATATACCCTGAAATCCTTCCCAATCAGTTATGATTGCAGTTCCAAGCTAGCAGCTCTATCAGTTGAAAAGCCAAGCCAGTAGTTTTCCCAAGCAGTGGAGCCCAACCAGCAGCCATCTCCAACCTCAGAGCAAAGGCAGTGATCAAAATAACTAAAGAATCTGACAGCAAGCCCTGCCTACATGGGATTGCTACCAACTCACTTGTTCAGAATCACAGGCTAAACTAAGTATTAAAGGACTATCCCTGCCAAAGAACACCTGGAAACACTGGAAGAAGTTAGCTCTTTGCTTAAATACACAAAAACCAACACAAGGACACAAAGATTGTCAAGAATCAGGGAATCATGACACCTCTTAAATAAACTAATATAGCTCCAATAATAACCCCTGAGGAAACAGAGATCTGTAAAACGACTGACAATTCAGAATGATCCCCTTAAAGAATATTAATAA
>PVKP010000497.1:62999-193863 GCA_004027715.1 Plecturocebus donacophilus
AAAAAAAAAAAAAAAAAAAAAAAAAAAAAAAAAAAAAAAAAAAAAAAAAAAAAAAAAAAAAAAAAAAAAAAAAAAAAAAAAAAAAAAAAAAAAAAAAAAAAAAAAAAAAAAAAAAAAAAAAAAAAATAGAAATCCTAAAGATGAAGAATACAATGAGTAAAATTAAAAAAAAAAAAATCAATAGAACACTTCCACAGATGACTTGCTTAAACCAAAGAAATAAAAAAGGTGAGCTCGAGAACAGAGCATTTGAAATTACCCAGTCAAAAAAGAAAGCAAAGAAAAAGCAACGGAAAAGAATAAAGAAAGCCTATGGGAATGATGAAGCAACATTAGCAGGACTAACATTTGTGTAATACGAATTGCAGAAGGAGGAAAGAAAAAGGACCAGAAAGCGTGTTTTAAAAAACATTGACTGAAAAATACTGAAATCTGAAGAAAGATGCAAACATTAAGGTACAAGAAGTACAGAGGTCTCCAATTTCAATCCAAAGAGGCATTCACCAAGATACATAATAATCAAATGGTCAAAAATTAAAGACAAAGAAAAAATTATGAGAGCAAGAGGAGACAAGCAATACATCACATATAAGAGAATCTGAACATGGCTATCAGTGAATTCATAAGCAGAAATCATGTAGTCCAGGACAGAGTGTGATAATATATTCAATGTGCTGGATGAGGAAAAAAACCAAAACAAAGCAAGATACAGGAATACTTCACCCAGCAAAGTTATCCTTCATAAATGAGTTAGAAATAAAAACTTTCCCTAAAGAACAAAAGCTAAGAAAATAATTCACCACTAGGCTTACCTAAGAGGAATTATAAAAAGGGTATTATTTAAACTAAAACAAAAGGCTGCTAATTAATAACAATAAACATATAAAAGCACAATTTGTAATGGCATAAGTAAAATAAGTTCATATTAAAAATACTCTAGAATGTAAAGCAAGTTTATCTCTAGTTAAACTATTATAAGACAAAACTGTAAAAAAATGCTATAGCTAAACTGTTAACAAATAACAATTATAAAAAGATGTGAATTTCAACAACAAAAATATAGAATGAGGTCAAAAGCGTGGAGTTCTTATGTGCTATAAAGGTCACGTTGAAAAAGAATAAAGAAAGTCTTGGGAATGATGGAACAACATTAGCTTGAAATAATCTGTTATAAAATATATTATATAAGCTTCATGGTAACCACAGAATAGAAATCTGTAGTACACGTACAAAAGGATTAAAAGCATGCCAGTACCAATAAGCATCAAGTCACAAAGTAAGATGGCAAGAGGAGAAAAAACAGTATCTATAAAACAATCAGAAAAACAAAGTAAATAACTGTATTAAGTTTTTACCTATCAACAGCCTAGAACGTATTAAATAAATGAATTAAATAACCTAACAAAAAGACACAGTGACTGATTTTTTTTACAAGACCCAAATATATTCTGCCTACAAGACATCTGCCTCAATTTTTAAGAACACCTGCAGACTTAAAGAATTAAATAAAACTTCAACGTAAGTACAAATAAAAGGAGAACCAGATTAACTATACTTAGACAAAATAGACTTTGAGACAAAAGCTAAACAGTGTCAAAGAAGGTTATTATACATTGCTTAGAGGAGAGAGCTTGTGCAGAGGATATAACACTTATAAATATACAAGTACCCAATATCAGAGTATCTAAACATATAAAACAAAGAATATGAGGGAAAGACAAATTGCAATACAGTAATAGTAGAGAACCATAGTATCCACGTTCAATGATAGAAAGATGATCTTGACCAAACATTGATAGGAAAACATTAGTTATAGCTGTATTTTACACCAAGTTGACCTAAAGGATATATACAAAACATTCCATTAAACAGCAATAGAATATACCTTCTCAAGCAATGTTCTCCAAGTCAGATCATGTGTTAGGCCACAAAATAAGTCTAAAAAAATTAAAATGACAAAATCTGAAATGATCAATTATCTTTTACAATCACAATGCTATGAAAAAAATTAACTGGAAAAATCTTGAGAAATTCATAAATAGAAATTTAAAAATATGCTCCTGAAAAATCAACGAGTAAAGAAAAATAAAAGGAAAATTTAAAAATATGAGAAAAATAAAAACGGTAACACGACATACCAAAACTTATGGGATGCTGATATGGTTAGGCTTTGTTTCTTCCCAAATTTTATGTTGAATTGTGATCCCTAGGTGTTGAGAAAGAGACCTGGTGGGAGGTGACTGAATCATTGGGGCAGTTTTCCCCATCCTTTTCTCATGATAATAAGTGACTTCTCACAAGATCTGATTGTTTTATAAGTATTTGGAAGTTCCTCTTTCATTCTCTCTCTCTGTCTCTCTTTCTCTCTCTCTCTCTCTCTCATTCTTTCTCTTATTTTTCTCTTATTCTCTCTCTTGCTGCCATGTAAGACATGCCTGCTTTGCTTTCTGCCATTATTGTTAGTTTCCTAAGCCTGCCCCAACCATGTGAAACTGTGACAAACTTCTTTCCTTTGTAAATTACCCAGTCTCAAAGAAGTTATTTATAGCAGTGTGAGAATGGACTAACACAGATCAAGCAAAAGTAGTTCTAACAGGAAAGTATATATCCCAAACACTTCTATTTAAAAAGAAGAGAGTTCTCAAACAAGCTAACTTTAAGTATAAAGAACAAGAAAATGAGGAAAAATAATAGGACTGAAGTTAGTAGAAGAAATGAAGATCAGAGCAGAAATAGAGACTAGAAAAAAACTATAGAAAATATTAAGAAGACTAAGAGTTGGTTTTTTGAAGAGAAAAACAAAATTGACATAGTCTTAGCTAGATTAAGAAAAAAAATCCTTAAATAAATAAAACCAGAAATGAAAGAGAAGACATTAAAAATGATACTATAAAAATATAAAGAATCATAAGCAATTACTATTATAATTATATTCAACAAACTGAATAAGCTAGAAGACATACATAAATTCCTAGACACACACAATCATCCAAGACTGAATATAAAAAAAATATCAAGTCTGAATAGCTTAATAATAAATAAACAGATTGAATTATTAATAAAAAGTATCTAATAAAAGAGAAGCCCAGGACCAGATGGCTTCACTACTGAATTCTACCAAACAATCCTTCTCAAACTCTACCAATATATTGAAGATGAGGAAACACTGTCAAACTCTTTCTATAATGCCAGAAATACTCTGATAGCAAAGCCAGATTAGGACATTACAAGAAAACAATTTACAGGCCAATAAAGCTCCTGAAAATGTAGCATTTTTGCTACAGAAATTCTTAACAAAATATAAGCAAACACAATTCAATAGCATAATAAAATGATCATTCACCATGATCAAGTGGGATTTATCCCTGGGGTAAAAGAATGGTTCAACATACACAAATCAATAAATGTGACACATCACAATAACAAAATGAAGAAAAACCACATGATCATTTCAAAAGACGCAGTAAAGAATCTGACAAATTTCAATATCCTTTCATGATACTCTCAGTCAACTAGGTACAAAAGAAATGTATCTCAACACAATGAAGGAAATATATGACAAGCCCTCAGCTGATATTAAGCACAATGGTAAAAAGTGGAAAGGTTTTCCTCAAAGGGGTAAGACATTTATGCCTACGCTCACCACTTCTACTTAACTGAGTATTGGAAGATCTTGCCAGAGCAATGAGGTGCGGGGGAGAGGGGGGCGTGGGGCAGGGGGAAGTAAGAGCCTTCTATTGGAAACAACAACTAAATAGCCCCTATTTGGAGATGACATCTTATATATAGCAAACCCTAAATACTCCACAAAAAAATGAAGTAACGATCAATTCAATAAAGTTGCAGGACACAAAATCAACACTCAAAAATCAGTAATGTCCTATAGAGCAACAGCAAACTATCCAAAAAAGGAAGTATGAAAACAATCTCATTTACAATACCTACATAGAAAGAAGATACTCAGGAATAAATCTAACCAAGGAGATGAACGATCTATACACTAAAACTATAAAATATTAATGAAAGAAATTGAAGATAATAGCACAAATAAATGAAGTCATTTCATGTTTGTTAATTGCAAGAATTAATGTGGTTGAAATCTCCTTGCTACTCAAAGCATGCATTTGCAGATTCAATGCAATACCTTTTAAAATTATAGTAACTGTTTGCAGAAATTCAAGAAATGATCCTGCAATTCATATAGAATCACAAAAATACCTGATAGCCAAGCTAATCTAGAGGAAAATAACAAAGCAGAAGCATCACACTGCCTGCTTTTAAACTATTTTACAAAGCTATAGTAATTAAAACAATGTGATATGGCCATAAAAATAGACATGTCAGTCAATGGAACAGAGAGTCCAAAAATGAACCCACAGCTTTACAACTGATTTTCAACAAAGCTTCCAAAAAGGCGCAATGGAGAAAGAACAGCCTCTTTAATAAGTGCCGTTGCAAATACTTAATACATGCAGAAGAATAAAATTGGACCCTTATCTCACACCATAAACAAAAACCAAGTCAAAATTAACTACAAACTTAAACATAAGACCTGAAACTGTAAAACTACTATAAAAACATTAATGGAAAAGCCAGATGACATGTGACTAGGCAATGATTTTTTTAAATGGAACCCCAAAGGTTAGACAACAAAAGCAAAAATAGACAATGGGATTGTATCAAAACAGAAAGCTTCAACACTGCAAAAGAAAAGAGTTAACTGACAACCAATATATTTGGAAAAAAATATTTGCAAACCATACATCTTATAAGAGATTAATATCCAAAATATAGAAGGAACTCAAACAACTCGATAGAAAGAAAACAACCTGATTAAAAAATGGACAAAAAACTTCAAGTGGGATTTCTGAAAGACATAAAAAAGGTGGGGAGTTGGGGAGGGATAACATGGGGAGAAATTTCAGATATAGGTGATGGGGAGGAAGGCAGCGAACCATATTACCATGTATGTACCTATGCAACAATCTTGCATGTTCTTCACATGTACCCCAAAACCTAAAATGCAATAAAATATGTATTTTTTTAAAAAAGTAGAGCCTAAAAAAAAATGGTCAACAGGTATATGAAAACACACTTTACGTCACTTATCACTAGGAAAATGCAGATTAAAACCACAATGAGATACTATTTTGCACCTGTCACAATAGCTATTATCAGAAAATGAAAGATAACAAGTGTTGGATGAGGAAAATAATGAACTTTTATACATGGTTGATGGTAATGTGAGTTAGCACAACCATTATGGGAACTGGGAGTTTCTAAAAAATAAATAAAATAAAAATGGAATTACCAAATAATCCAATAATCTCACTTCTGGGTATATATATCCAAAGGATTTTACATCAGTATGTCAAAGAGATATCTGCACTTGATGTTCACTGCAACACTATTCACAATAGCCAAGGTATGGAATCAA
Organism: Plecturocebus donacophilus; assembly: GCA_004027715.1. Taxonomy (NCBI): domain Eukaryota; kingdom Metazoa; phylum Chordata; class Mammalia; order Primates; family Pitheciidae; genus Plecturocebus; species Plecturocebus donacophilus. The sequence continues at coordinate 68,437 of PVKP010000497.1, forward strand.
GTGCCCAGAAGTGAATGGCTGAATAAAGAACACGTAGTTCATATACACAATGGAACACTATTCATCTTTAAAGGAAAGGAATTCCCGTGACAATATGAATCAATCTGGAAAACATTTTGCTAATTTAAACAAGCCAGGAACAGAAACACAAATGTGACGTGATATCAATTATATGTGGAATATATAACAATCAAACTAAAAAAGGCTAATGGGGTATGAGGAATATGGTGGTGTTGATCAAAGGATACTGTGATGGTTAATATTGAGTATCAACTTGATTGGATTGAAAGATGCAAAGTGTTGTTCCTGGGTGTGTCTGTGAGTGTGTTGCTAAAAGAGATAAGCATGTGAGTCAGTGAGCTAGGAGAGGCAGACCCACTTGCAATCTGGGTGGGCACCATCTAATCAGCTGCCAGTGCATCTAAGATAAAAGCAGGCAAAAGAGCATGGAAAGGCCAGACTGGTCTGAATCTTCTGGCCTCCATCTCTCTCTCTCTCATGCTGGATGCTTCCTGCCCTTGAACATCAGACTCCAAGTTCTTCAGCTTTTGGACTCTTGGACTTGCAACAGTGATTTGCCAGGAGCTCTCAGACTTTTGGCCACAGACTGAAGGCTGCACTATCAGCTTCTCTACTTTTGAAGTTTGGGGACTTGGATTGGCCTCTTGGCTTCTCAGCTGGCATACAGCCTATTGTGGGACTTTACCTTGTGATTGCGTGAGACAGTTCTCCTTAATAAACTCTCAATTCATATATTCATCTATTCTATTGGTTCTGTCCCTTTAGAGAACCTGACTAATACAGATTTTGGTAACAGGAATGGTTTTAGAGGAACAGAATTTTAAAGATGGATTTCTTTAGTTGGTTTTGGAGTTTCTGGAGTTGGCTGCCTAATATATTTAAACCCCAAAATGCTAAGGACTCTTCTTCTCACAGTATGGAGAACACTAACAGTCTTTGGCATGAACTGGTTTAGAGAGTTATGCAAAATAAATGCATTTGATACTCCTGATTCACTGCTTGTAAGATGCAAGGAGCTTAGTGACTCTATACAAAGTAACTTTGACCATACGTAGAGAAACAAAAAAATATAATGAAGGTCGTTGGGTGCTCCTAAGTTCACTGGACAAAGTGATGAAAAAAAGAGATGAGCTCCCGGATTCTAATTCTCAGCTCTAGAAGCACATACTATGCCCTCAAGTCTTCTAAGATTGCCCTGAATGAGAGTCTTATATCCTGTAGACAAAAGGCTGAAATTGTGGAAAATCAAACACAAGCTTTTATCACGTGAGTGGCTGACCTGCAACAAAAAGTGCACCCTCAGTCTCATCAGATGTCTGCTGTTAAAGTGAGGGCACTGATTGGACAAGAATGGGACTCTGCAATTCAGAAAGGGGGTATGTGGGAGGACCCTGATGAAGCTGAGGACACTGAGCTTGTAAACTCTGATGAGCCTTTTCTGCCAGAGGAAACAGCTTCCCCATTCCCAGTGGTGGTAACATCCCCTCCCCAACCCACACTGTCATTAGCCTTTTCATCTTTGTCTGAAGTGATTAACCTTGCACTGCCTCAGGCAACAGTGATGGCCTCCTTTGAGGCAGTTGGCAGGCAAAACAATGTTGATTCTCCTGAGGACCCACCTCCAACACCCTTTTTTTTTTCTAGACATATAGCTTGACTAAAATACTGGCAGGTCCTTAGAGATGAGGTTCAGAGTGTGACCCACAAGGAGGTCTGCTATACTCCCAAAGAACTGCTTGAGTTTTCTAATTTATATAAGCAGAAATCAGAACAGGCATGAGAATGGATATTAGGGTGTGGGATAATGGTGGAAGGAATATAAAGATGGGTCAAGGCTGAATTTATTAATATGGGCTCACTAAGCAGGGATTCTACATTTAATGTTGCAGCTCACAGAAATTAAAAAAAAAAGCTTCTAATAGTTTATTTGCTTGGTTAGCTGAATCATGGATCAAAAGATGGCCTGATCTCCCTTAGTTTAATGCAGAGGAATGGATCCAAAGGCTTAGAAAGATGAAAATGTTAGAATGGATTAGTCATTTTAGACCTACTCATCCCAACTGGGAGGGTCAAGAAAACACATCCTTCACCAATACCTTGTAAAACGGATTTGAGAGGGGAGCACCTACTTCCCTAGAGTTCTGCAGTCGCTTTTCTCTGTATGATTGATCTTACAGTGAGAACCACAGTGACCAACTGGAAAACCTAAAGGCAGTAGGAATAGTCGGATCTCGAGGTAGCAGGGGTGAAGTGGTGGCGCTCAAACATCAAAGACAAGTTGGCCATAGTTACCGTAATGGACATGAGAGGCAAAGCAGCAATCAGAATTGTCTGACTCATATAGAGCTCTGGCATTGGCTACTTAATCATAGTGTTCCCAGAAGTAAAACTGATGGGAAGCCTTCTGCATTCTTAATTTATATAAGCAGAAAACTTTCAAGTTGAGTGGACAAAAAAACTAATTTGAATTATAAAAACAGAGAATCATGGTCCCTCAATCAATTTCCAGACTTGAACTAGTTCACAGACCCTGAACCCTATGAACGAAGGGAGGCCAGACCCTTGAGAAAGGACCCTAATACACTATTTACAATTTATGCTGTTAATCTTTCTCCCATCATTCTCCAAGGAGATCTCCGGTCCTGATTAAATCCAGTGAGCAAACACACTGGACTTATTGGTGAGACAGTTCTGTGTCAGAGGATGGGAAATGAATCCAACTAAAATTCAGGGATCTTCTACCTCAACAAAATTTCTAGGGGCCCAGTGGTGTGGGGCCTGTCAAGGTATTGCTTCTAAAGTAAAAAGTAAGTTGCTACATTTTACCCCTCCGACAACCAAGAAAGAGGCACAATGTCTAGTAAGTCTATTTGGATTTTGGAGGCAACACATTTCTCATTTGGATGTGTTACTCTGGCCAATGTATCAAATGACCCATTAGGCTGCCAGTTTTGAGTGGGGTCCAGAACAGGAGAAGGTTCCACAACAGGTCCAGACTGCTATGCAAGCTGCTCTGCCACTTGGGCCATGTGACCCAGCAGATACATGGTGTTTGAGGTGTCATTGGCAGACAGGGATGCTGTTTGGAGTCTTTGGCAAGCCCCCATAGGTTATCACAGTGAAAGTGTTTAGGATTTTTGAGCAAGTTCCTACCATCTTCTGCAGATAACTACTCTCCTTTTGTGAAAGAGCTCTTCGGCTATTATTAGGCTTTGGTAGAAACTGAGTGTTTGACTATGGTTCATCAAAGCGCCATGCTACCTGAACTGCTTATCATGAACTGGGTGCTGACCCAACTAGCCATCAAGTGTGGCATGAAAAGAAGCATTCCATTATCAAATGAAAGTGGCATATATGTGATTTGGCTCGAGCAGGTCCTTAGGACACAAATGAGTTACATAAGCAAGTGGCTCAAATGTCAATGGTCCCCACTCCTGGCACCTTGCTTTCTCTCCCCCAGCCAGCACCGATGGCCTCATGGGGAGTTCCCCATGATTAGTTGACAGAGGAAGAGAAGACTGGGCCTGGTTCACAGATGGTTCTGCACGATATGCAAGCACAACCCAAAAGTGGGCAGCTGCAGCACTCCAGCCTCTTTCCAGGACGTCCCTAAAGGATAGTGGCAAAGGGAAATCTTCCCAGTGGGCAAAACTTCTAACCGTGCATCTGGTTGTGCACTTTGCTTGAAAGGAAAAATGGCCAAATATGTGATTATATATTCACTCCTGGGCTACAGCCAATGGTTTGGTTTTTTGGTCAGGGACTTGGAAGAAGTATGATTGAAAAACTGGTGACAAACAAATTCGGGGAAGAGGTATGTGGATGGGCCTCTCTGAGTGGTCAAAGCCTGTTTAGATATTTGTATCTCATGTAAGTGCTCACCAAAGGGTGACTTAAGCAGAGGAGGATTTTAATAATCAAGTGGATGGGATGACCTGTTCTGTAGACACTACTCAGTCTCCTTCCACAGCCACCCCCGTAATCGCCCAGTGGGCCCATAAACAAAGTGGCTATGGTGGCAGGGATGTAGGTTACACATGGGCTCAGCAACATGGACTTCCACTCACCAAGGCTGACCTGGCTACAGCCACTGCTGAGTGCCCAATTTACCAGCAGCACCGAGCCCTCAATATGGCACCATTCCTTGGACTGATCAGTCAGCTAATTGGTAGCAGGTTGATATACTGGTCCTCTTCCATCATGGAAAGGGCAGTGGTTTGTCCTCACCAGAATACTTACTCTGGATATGAGTTTGCCTATCCTGCACACAATGCTTCTTCTAAGACTACTATTTGTGGACTCAGCGAATGCCTTATCCAACATCATGGTATTTCACAAAACATTGCCTCTGACCAAGGCACTCTCTTTACAGCTAAAGTGTGGCAGTGGGCTCAGGCTCACGGAATTCACTAGTGTTGCCATGTTCACCATTATCCTGAAGCAGCTGGTTGACAGTACAGTGGAATGGCCTTTTGAACTCACAATTATAATGCCAACTAGGTGATAATACTTTGCAGAGCTAGGGCAAAGTTCTCCAGAGGGCTCTGTATGATCTGAATCAATGTCCATTATATTGTACTGTTTCTCCCATAGCCAGAATTCATTAGCCCAAGAATCAAAGGGTGGAAATGGAAGTGGCACCACTCAGCATCACCCCAGTGACCCACTAGCAAAATTTTCGCTTCCTGTTCCCATGACACTACGTTCTGCTGGCCTACAAGTCTTAGCTCCAGAGGGAGGAATGCTGCCACCAAGAAACACAATAGTGATTCCATTAAACTAGAAGTTAAGATTGCCACCTGACCACTTTGGCTCCGCCTACCTCTAAGTCAACAGGCTAAGAAGGGAGTTACAGTATTAGCTGGGGTGACTGACCCCAATTATCAAGATGAAATCAGTCTACTACTCTACTATGGAGGTAAGAAAGAGTAAGCATCTCTTAATACTAAGAGATCCCTTAGGGAGTCTGTTAATATACCATCCTTCTTACTACTCTCAATGGTAAACTAAAACAACTCAATCCAGGAATGACTGAAAATGGCCCAGACCCTTCAGGGAATGAAGGTTTTGGTCACTTCAATAGATTAAAAAAAAAAAAAATCAAGACCTGCTGAGGTGCTTGCTGAAGGCAAAGAGAATACAGAATGGGTAGAAGAAGGTAGTCATCAATATCAGCTATGACCATGTGACCAGTTACAGAAACAAGGAGTATAATTGTTACGAATATCTCCTTATTTTGTTAAGAATGTGTTTGTGCATGTATACACTTGCAGTCAGAAAATATCTTCATTTTATTTCCTTTTTTCTTTACCATGTGCTGTAAGATTTATTGACATCATACCAGCATTTAAATATTGTTAACTTATGTAATAGTATTCCTTGCTCCTCAGCTTGCAGATAGCCTTTTGTGGGACTTTACCTTGTGACTGTGTGAATCAATTCTCCGAATAAACTCCCCTTCATATATTCATGTATCCTATATTAGTTCTGTCTCTTTAGAGAACCCTGACCACTACAGGCACAAAGTGTCAGTTATAGAGAAGGAATAACTTTCTGTAGTGTATTTCAAAATTGTTGAGAACATATTTTAAATGTTCTCACCACAAGAAACAATAAGTATTTCAGTGATGGATATGTCAGCCTAATTTAAGCATTCCACACTGTATACATATATTACATCATTTTGTTCCCCATATAATTTATAAACTTACAATTTTTCAAAAATTGAGCAATAAAAAAAAACAGAAGCATCAGAGAGAAAGTTACAGATTTAGAAGACATATGAAGAATAACCAACATATTTATAGGTGGAACCCTAAAGAAGAAATCCAAAACAAAAATTAAGACAGTGCAGGATTGGTGGAGGGACAGACATCTAGAATGACACATCAAGTAGAGAACCAAGGAATAGATCCACACAATTATGATCAACTTCTTTTTGACAAATTTTCAAGAGGAAATCAGCGGAGCAAGGATAGTATTTACCATACATGGTGCCAGAGCAATTGTACATCCATAGGCAAAAATAAAAATATCAAAATAAACTATTCACATTGTATCAAATGGATAAACATATCTAAATATAAAATGATCAAACTTTAAAAGAGGAAAAAAACTTTATAATCTAGGCTTTAAGTGGAGTGTTCATAAACATGACACTCAAAGCATACTACATTAGAAGCCTGACAAATTTGATTTCATAGAAAAAAAAAAAAAAAAAACTTTTGCTCTGTGAAAGTTTTTATTAAGAGAATGAAAAGCCAAGCCAAAAATTAGGACAAAGTGTCTGCAAATCTTATATACCACAAGAGTCACATCTAGAATATATAAAAATAACTCTTAACAAGAAATATACAGTCTATTTAGAAAATGAGCAAAGAAGTTGAACAGAGACATCACTGGACACCATGGCAAATAAGCACTTGAAAGATGTTCAACACCATTAAAATTAGGGACATAAAAATTAAAGTATAAGATCACATAATACAGCTATTAGAATCCCCAAAATTAAAAAATATATGAACAGCACTAAATTCTGATGTGAATGCATAAAAACTGTCTCTCTCATGTACTGATAATGCAGGTGTAAAATAGTACAGTAATTCTGGAAATTAGTCTGTCAGGTTTTCAAAAAGTTAAACATATTAAGATATTAAGGGTCTCTAGAGAAACTATATATAGACAGTCCCCAATTTACAATGATACAACTGACAATTTTATAGCTATTCTATGGGTAATAGTTAACATGCATTCAGCATACTCCTTGACTTAGGAAGGGATAGTATCTGGGAAATTAAGTACGTTTAGGAGTGTATGTGTGTGGGTGTATGTGTAAGTATAGAACACACAATATATATAAAGACATTTAGTAAGGATTTGGCCCACACAATGTCAGCGGCAGACAACTCCCAAGATCCACAGGGAGTCAACAAGCAGAAAAACTAGGAGAGCCAATGCTGCAGTTCTAGTCTGCAGACTGGTAGGCTCAAGACCCAGGAAGAGCTGACATTTCAGTTTGTGTCTGAAGTCAGGAAAATGACATCCCAGTTCAAAGGCAGTCAGGCAGGAAGAGAGTCACTCAAGACAGAATCAGCCTTTTTGTTTTATTCAAGCCTTAGGCTGAATGGAGAAGGCCCATATACATTAGAGAAAGCAATCTGCTTTGCCCAGTCTACCAATTTATATGTTAACCTCATCCAAAACACCCTCACAGAAATACCCAGATTAACGTTTGAGCAAATATTCGGAACTATGCTGCAAATGAACACGTAGAACGAATCATCACACCATACAATCGAGCACTCATGCTCCCTAAATATTTATGCTAGAGAAATAAAAACTTCGCATACAAATATGTGTGTGTAAACTACAGTTTCATTTGTAATAGTTCCAAACTGGAATCAACCTAAATGTCCTTCAGTGGGTGAATGAAAATATCAACTGTGATAACTCATTTATAATGGAATATAACAATAAAAAGGAATTATTGATACACAGAATATGCATGAGTTGCAAGGTCATCATGCTGTATGAAAAAGGCAATCTTAAAGTTTACATATTTTGATTTAATTTAAATAACATTCATGCACTGATAAAATTGTAAAGATGGAGAACAGATCAGTAGTTTTCAGATTGGATTAATTGAACAGAAGTCCACGTTTCTGAGTCTGTGTGCAACTCCATTCTTGCTGGCATAGCTACTTTGTGCACAAGACTAATAGTTAAGACATGGCTGTCAAAATAGACTTTCTGTCACCCACAAAATGGGTTGTATTATGTAGCTGACCATTAAGATTGTTATGATCTTCCTCTGTTGAGATTTATCTTTGAGGAGTATTCACATGAGACAAAATATCACATTCTTTGCTCATTTAGAGCAAAATAGCTACATACATTTTTTCTGCCAAAACCTCATTGTCACCGATTTTCTAACTGGTTCCTGAATACCATTCATATAATTTTTGTGTACATTTAGTAAAGATTCCTATGTCTAATTTTCCCTCCAGCCAGAATAAACAACCTGGTGTGCTTTTCAAAGTTCTACCTACTGGGATATTTTCCTACACCATTGTCCTTTCAGGAAGACCTCAGAGAGAAATTATAGCTCTGCAACTGAATCATCTGTTAACCAGGGCCATGTAGAGGTAGAGAGGTAAGAGACAATGGAGCCAGGATGTAAGATTATGCACATCTGTGCCACTTGCTGGTGCAATTTCATAGTGCCCTCCAGACTTGCTCAAGCCTGGTCTTATATATATGTCATTTCCATTTAGTGATGAAAAGCTGCTATGCATGCACAATTTATGACTAGTTTATGATAGGATAACTTAGTGTACAATGATTAAGCATTCAGCCTCTACTGAGGTTTGCCGGTATGTCCCAAGAAGCAAACAGTTACCTGTGTAGGATAGCATAATGATAGCATAATTTGTCCAAAAGCCTACAGGTCTGGGCTGTGATTCTCTTTTAGAGGCATGATAGTTAATGGCTCTACAATGCATTTCTACATCTCAGGAACATGTCAAGCCCCACTGTATTTTATTGGGACACCTGTCCTAAGAGGCAAGGCAGCTCTCACAGAAGCCTGGTCCTGTTTCAGAGTCTCAAGACCCAAGACATTATTCAAAACTCTTTTTCACTTACGTGATCAAAGTCAAAGTAGCTCTCCCAAATGAGGTATGTGTTGCGTCCAAAATCCAAAGAGGCCTACTAGGCATTACATCTCTTTTTTAGTAGAATAGAACCAAATGTAGCAACTTTTCTTCATCTTGAAAAGGCTATCTCAACATAACCCTAACCACTGTAACTTTAGAAATTTTATGGAGGAAATAGGCCCCTGAAATTTTATGAGATTTTCTATTCTTAGATGTGCTTGTGTTTTACCAAGATAGAGTGGCTGACACTTCCTGATCACCAGATCTAATAAGCAGCACATCATCAATATAATAGACCACCATTGATTCCTGTGGGGCAGGGGAATGAATTCACTGCAGCCCACATTTTGACATAGGGCTAGAAAGTTGATATTGCCCTGAGGTAGGACATTGGTGGTTCCATGTTGGTTCTGTCAACTAAAAGCAAATGGCTTCTAATAGTCTTTACTACTGGATAACAATAAAGACTTGTTTGCCAGATAATAAATTTGTGTATTTGTACCAGGATATATGTTGATTTACTATAGCAAAAGAAAAATCTGGATGAGCAACTTCCACTGAAATTATCATCTTATTAAGCTTATGATAATCTACTGTTCATAAGGTCCATCTGTTTTCTGGACAGCATGCCCAAAATTTGCAGGGTAGGTCAGCAGGCTGGAGATGCAGGGAAGATTTGCAGTTTGAATTCTAAAGGCTGTCTATTGGCAGAATTCCATCTTGCTTAAGAAGGTCAGTCTTTGTTCCATTAAAGCCTTCAACTGATTGAATAAGATCTACCCACATTATCAAAGGTAATCTGCCTTACTGGAAGTCTGTCCATTTAAATATTAATTTCATCCAAAAACACCTTCACAGAAACACCCAGAATAATGTGTGAACAAATGTTTATTTGGTCACTGTGGCACAGCCAAGTTGACACACAGGATTAACCATCACTTAGTTCTACTGCTTCCACCTGGCCTTGCCCAACAGAATAGCTCTTTCTACCACTGCCAAAACATCTAATGTAAGAATTTTACCAGTTTCTGAGTTTATCACTTCAAACTATTCCTACTAGAACTTTGGGAATAACCATAGGGTGAATGCTGGTACACAGTGGTGCACTGGGAGACAAATCTAAGATAAAACCCCATTGACCACCGGTTCTTCATAAGTTCCTACTTTCTCTGACAGACCCAGAAAGAGTTTTATGTCATTAAGAATTTGTATTGGCATAAAGCTATTGTCCACTAATCAGCAAACAGTTTGATTATCAGCCTTTCACTTCGTATACACACTAACTTGTGTAACTACCCATGAAATTGTCACAGGAACATTTAGGAAGGCTAGTAGTAAGATTAACAATATAAATTAAGGATTCTTACTCAGGGTAGACATGACTCAGACTTTTTCCATTAAATGGTCTTTGGTTTCATGAAATGGCTGAATCTGTAAATTGGTTGAGAAGCCTCAACTTTATATTTTAATGAGTCAAGTCTAACTTCTGTTAATTTTTTCCCACTCACTTAAACCAAGTAAGCTTTAGAACACCGCCCATTTGTTTCAGTTCTTGGAACATCATCATCAACTAACCAATGCTGCAGATCATTGTCATTTATAATATTTTGTGTATTGCTTCAAGTCTCCTATTATAAGTATTCACTCTCACCTTGTCTTTGGTTATAAAATGAAACCACTTGCAGAGATACTATCAGGCACACAGAATTTAGTAAACTCAGTTTTATATAATTCCTCTCACTGTAATTTTCAGACTAAAGAGAAATGCCATTTCATACCAAACACATACACACACTATTAATAGAGGATATATCTTCTTCTCAAAGACATATGAGATAATGTCCTCAAGGACCATTGAAATTGATCTTATTTTGTGTCAGAAAGAATCTCAAAAAGTTTGGTAAATCAGAAATACTAAAAATATTCTCTATTCAGAACACAATGAAATTAGAAATTATAAACACAATCCAAAAACCAAAAGGTCCTTACATCTGGAAATATCAAAACTACATTAAACAACTCTTGGATGAAAATAGAAACTCAAACTTTTAGCATTTTAAAAATGTAATTGTAATAAATATGTTTCATATCAGTGATCAGACAAATGTTCTTAGTGACTTTACTTATTATTTAAGCCATTTGTTATTTACTATAGGTAGATATTATACTAAGTACTCTACCTACACACCTCATTTCATCCTCACAGCAATTCCATGAAATAAAACCTAGAATAATCCAAGATCTATGGCTAATGTATATGAGAGCCAGTGTTTCAGAGGAGATCCATCTGATTTCCTGCTCTCTTCATTCAGATTTATTCTCAGGTAACATTTGAGTCCATGGCAGTGCCTGAAAGCATTCTAACAGTATGATTTTCATAATTATGTCTGAAGAATGTTAAAGGTATCTGAGGAATATCTTTTTCTGTTGCCCATTCTACTACTTTAGCCTATACTGTTTCTCTCCATAAGTCTTAGTACCTGAAACTCAATACAGAGAAAGATGAATCTGTAAAACAACTAAACAAGTTCATGAAACTAAAAATGCTTCAAGAAAAATTAAGAACTAAAAAACCCTAGGTGCCAAGGAGTTCAGTGGCAGTTAAAGTTTACCTTCATACTACCTATCTGAATTTCTCTAATTTTTATTTTTAAAAAAATCCACAGAAACCATACTAGTTAAGTCTTAAATTGTCCCTTTATACTAACATGTATATGATTTTCCAAATTCACCTAAATGTTAAGAGCTTCCAGCTGGCATGTCAACAGACTCACATCTGGTTGTTTTGTACAATACAAGTCTGATATCCTTTCTATTCCTAATGTACTAATGTTCCAGCCTAAACACAATGATCTGTAAGTAGGCCATGTGTCAAGCACGCATCACTGCAGTGCTATAGGAATGTGACTGTGGCACCTGAAGTCTGTTATTACGGATAAGTACTGACATTTAAAGTATTCAACTTAAAATATTTCAAAGTCCGGCGCAAAACTTATGCTGAAATATGTAAAAGAGTTCATGCTGGAAACAGGAGTAGGAAATGTCCAAATGGATTTAGTCATTTCTTTCACATATTCATAGACATGCCATCTTATCACACCTCTTTAAGATCATCATGGCCAGACCTCTCAATCATGCTTCTAGTAGTGCAAGTAAATTTTTTTTGTGATTTGATGATCCTCATAGTGGAGGCTTCTAGAAGCATGGCTCTCAATAAAATAACAGAAATAGACATTTAGGTAAAGAAGATCAAGAACTTGCCTATAAACCTCCATACAAAGTTAATGTAACTAAGGCCCAGACACTTTTAGGTAATAAATCAATGTTTAGTTAAAAAACTACAGCAATAAATAAATAAATAAGCTAGACTATACTATCTGTTCTACCATGAACTGACTGTATTATCATGGGGCAGACATTACTCATTCAAAGTCTGTTGTTTCTAAACTATTATATGGAAAATATAAAGGCATGTATGTGTTCCTTACAGTTAGCTTGGGTTCTAAAATTCTGTAATACACTATTTTTGACAAGATGACAAAATAGCATGGCTGATACCTTCCCCAAAATCAACTTTGGAAAAATCAGATTCAAAAAGGAAATATAAATTCAGAGAACTAGAAAGGGAGAGACAGATGGACACCAGTGGAGAAAAAAAAAATGTTCTTGAACAGATGTGTAGAAAGTAAAGAAGGTATAGTTTAGTAGTTGCAGCTTTTAAGATAAGGTGGTAAGAGGTGTTGAAAAATAGATTCGAGAAACATAATTGAAATTCTCTTCCTGTTTCTCCCTTGCATTACTTTGAAACAATTACTACCTAAAATATCACCACAGGCAAAACCCTGAACAGAAGAATTACCTTGCAGAGTAGAAGAAAATGCAAGCCACTAACAATTTTGTATGTTTGGAACTACCTATTCTAGAGCAAATAACCTCAGTCTCCTTAAAGTCATTAGGACTGATACTAGATGGGGCCAGGTCTTTGACTCTGATAATTCACATTACCAGAAGGAAGAGCAGATATACCCAAAGAAAAATAACTACACAATTCAGGAGTATGCTACTGTAAAAGGAAAACAATTCTGAAAACTTTGCAATTTTGAAATTTGAAAAATTCACCATGAAGTAGAATTATTAGAAGAGAGAGAGAAAAAAATTGAAATAAGAGTAATGAATGTATATAAAAAGATATGGAAAGATATTAATATATAAAAAGATTGAGATTACTAAAAATCAAGAATTATTGGGTATGAATATAGTTTGGCTGTGTTCTCACCCAAATATCTTGAATCATAGCTCCCAGAATTCCCACATGTTGTGGGAGGGATCCAGAGATAACTGAATCATGGGGGCAGTTCCCTGATACTGTTCTTATAATAAGTCTGAGATCTGATGGTTTTATAAGGTGTTTCCCCTTTCGCTTGGCTCTCATTCTCTTGCCTGCCGCCATGTAAAATGTGCCTTTTGCCTTCACCATGATTGTGAGGCCTCCCCAGTCACATGGAACTGTGAGTTCATTAAACCTCTTTTTCTTTCTAAATTACCAATTCTTGGGTATGTCTTTATCAGCAGTGTGAAACTGGATTAATACAGGTATAAAAATAATAGTTGGATAAAGAGAAAACTATAGATGAAAGCAAATGGTATGATAGATACAGCTAAAGAAAGAAATTAGTTGAATGATTATATAGAGAAACTTCCCTGGAAGAAGCAGGAGAATATCAAGGCAAAGGTAAGTCCTGGTAGATTCCACTGGTAAAAAAAATAAAAATTAAAAAAGCCCTTTTAACATGAAGACTGTTTGTTAGCTTTATATACACAATGAAAGCGAGAATAGCCAAAACTCCCAGCTCCCTGAATTATTTATCCCATATGCTGCTACCAAATCAGAAGGGCTGTATGATTGCAACGCTGATGATGGGATACAGTCTTGCCAAGAAGCCAATGCCATGCCACGACTAATCAGTCTGATAGACCTGTATTTATGTCAGGATAGATGAAGCAGATATTCTCCCACGTCATCAGAACCAGAAAGGTGAGGAGAAACTGGCTCATGACAGCCTTCTTGGTAGATAGAGAGATAAATTTAAAGAAAAAAATGTCAATAGTTCTTCACAGGTCTCTCATTTTCTCATGTTCCATGAGGATTACAGAATTTCTGCCAGGACTCAGATCAGCCATGGTGTCCTACATGGCCTATGCAGATATGTGCAAGGTTGTTCAGGGTGGCATGGTCGACTCATTTCCCTAGAGAGAAATAGCGTATATAAAAGAAAACAAAGCTAAGAAACATGGATGGTAGAAATAGAAATGCAATTTTGGATAGTAAGAGAATAAAAGGAGGGGATGAAAAGGAATTGAAAAATTAAAGTAATAGATATATTTTATAGAATTAAAAAAAGATAAACTCAGATATAAAGGTCTAATAATATACCAATAATGAAAGAAAATGGAAAAACCACTGTGAGCATAAGGACAAGAATTTAACAATATCAAAGACAAATGTAAGACTGTAAAAAAATCTCTGAAGAAAAAAATCAATGTTAGCTTTACATTTGACTTTTCCATTAAAAAAGTGAATGTATTAAGATGAGAAAGTAATTTTTAAAAGCATTAAAGGAAAACAATATTTAAGTCAGAATACTGTATCAAGTGGGATGGTTAATTTTGTGTGTCAATTTGGCCATGGGGTGCCATATTAAACATTACTTCTGTAGGGTGTTTGCAGATCAGATAAACACTTTAATGTGGATTCAGTAAAATGCTCAGCCCATTGTGGTTAGGCCTCATTTTATCCACTGAAGGTCTGAGTAGAACAAAAGATGGAGGCAAGAATTCATCACTTTGTTACTGCCTCACTGCTTGAGCTGGGGTATCTCATATCATCATGTCCTGCTCTCAGATCTGGATTTACACTGTTGACTTCCCTGATTCTCAGGGCTTCAAACTCAGACTTAATTATGCTACTGGCTCTCCTGGGTTTATCAGAAACCAGATTATGGGACTTCTCAGCATCCACAATTTCATGAGCCAATTCCTCATAGTAACTCTCCTTTAATAGATAGGTGGTAGGTAGGTAGACAGTCTACTGGCTCTGTTTCTCTGGAGAATCCTGACTAATATATCAAGTCATTTCAACAGTCTAATATAAGGGAATAATGATATTCTTAGAAACTTCTGTCTCTAGATAGGATGCACCAGTTTTTGGCAAGCTATTTCTTCTGTTACAGCAAAGAGGAAAAAAGCCAGAAAATGTACCAAAATTACATTTTTAAAGATATCAACAGTTGCAGAAACACTGACATAGTAAAACTTTATAAAGGGGAGAGCTGTGTTATAAAGTAAGCTAGTGGTTACCAGCTGTATTCTTCCTTGAACATTTGATATACTGGATTAAGGCTCGTTTCTCTTTTCTCCACCTTTCCTATTTTTCTTTTCTTTCTTTTTTTTTTTTTTTTTTTTGAGACAGTCTCACACTGTCACCCAGGCTCAAGCTCAGTGTTGCGACCTCAGCTCACTGCAACCTCCACCTCTCAGGTTCAAGTGATTCTCCTGCCTTGGCCTCCCAAGTAGCTGGGATGACAGGTGCTCGTCACTACGCCCAACTAATTTTTTATATTTTTAGTAGAGATGGGGTTTCACAGTGTTGGCCAGAGTGGTCTCGAACTCCTGACCTTGTAATTCACCCTCCTGGGCCTCCCAAAATGCTGGGATTACAGGCATGAGCCACCACGCCTGACCTCCACCCTTCCTTTTCTCTATTCAGGCCTTTAATGGATTGGATGGTGCCCACCCACATTGGGTGGGGAACAATGTACTGAGGCAGAAATCTTCTGTTGGGGCACAATAAAAGTCAGCAAATAATTCACTTGAGGATAGAGTACAAATTAGGAAACTGAGGGGCCTCAAACACACAACCAGCACACACACAGAAACACACACACAACATTTGCTAATTTACAGTGCTACATGTGAAGCTGCAAATCTATGCCAAAATTTCTAAAGGCTTGACTAAGATCTTACAGTGCTTGGGAAGCAAAACCCTCCAGCTAAAGGGGCTCTGCCTCAGACACCTGACCATTATCCTCTTCAACACACATGGCAAATTTTGAAGCTACACGAGGCAGAAGATTAAAGAAATAAGCTGAAAATCCCATGTGTGAGAAAGTCAATCATCCACAATCTTTCGGAGATGCATGCAGTCTTTGTCTCTTCATCTTAACAGGTTCTTGGTGGTCCATGAATGTCACAATTTAGGAATGAATATAATCCGAAGAGAGATTGAGTCTAATTAAAATTCCAGTTCCATTCTAAGGCATCTCAATCTTTGATTTTCACCCCTTTAATCCATTAACTATCAAAAAAGAGAAAAAATTATCTGATAGGAGATATAATCATCATGAGGTCCTACCGCTCTTTGATAGACAATAGTCATTGTACAAAAAATTATACTTGTGTAGAGAGTCATAAGAATGATAATTAAGGGACAAAATAAATATTAAAGATAAACCAAAATAATCCATATATTCAGGTTGCACTTGAAGAATAACTGAATTACCAGTGAAGAAGAGGAAAAGCAGGCTCTTTCCTACAGTAAGTGCAGTCAACATGGAATTTGAAGACTTACTGGATGTGGAAGCGGAGAAATTGCATGGGGTCAAATTAACTGAAAAATGTTAACCTTGAGTAATAAGAAAAATAATACTATAATGTGACCAAATCAAATAATCTTAGTAGAAGAATTAGGAGTAAAATATGATTTCACTTTGAGACTTGTTTAATTTTAAGTGATGGCAATGAATATATTTAGAAGATCAAAGAAAGATGTTAATTGAATACAAGGATAAGGGCAGGGCTGAAATGATCAATTTGTGACATTGTAAGTCACATCCTTCTTTTTGAAAGTGACTAATTCAAATCAACTACTTTAGAAATTCATGTTCTCTTGGAAGCAGTATTTCTTACTATTTTAAACTTATTCAAAACCTCAAAGAAGTCTGAAAAAAATGCATTTTAGTTGGTCCCTTCTTGCAATCCAATTCAACAACTTTCTTTGCAGGATAGGAAAAAGAAGGCTTATTTAAAAATAACTGATATTCTGAAATTTAGATTTTGGAATGAGTCACTAATGTATGAGTCACTATGGATGATTAAATATAGATTAGAATTAGTGTTTATTCATTCTGCAGAGGATGAATATCAGATGTACCCTGTTCAAAAGAAACTAAAATTTTAAGCAAAATGAATATTTAAATACTTCTGGATATTGATGACCTTATCACTTAGAAAAAAATACACTATATTGATTCCACTTATCTTGTTTTTCAGGTGCTTAAAATTAATGACTCCAAAGAGTTTTTGTTTTTTTCTATGTGAAATGAAATCTATTGACACCCAATTTAGACAGTAAGATGTAATCATCTAGGAAGCTTTATTTTTTATGATGCTTTTAGCTAAGTAATATTATAAGAAATTACCTTTGAATTTTTCATGGAATACATTTGCAGCAGCAATAAAGAGTAACATTATTCTGTTGATATTTTCAAGAAACATGTAAAAGTATTATGTGTAATAAAATAGAACATTTTCTACTGCTAGTGTTCACATTGTATGAAAAATACATATATAGAAAATTTTCACATAAGTTCTAAGTATTTAATAACTGGATAATCTAAAATTTAGATCATGCAGAACGTAACAAATCAAAATGTATAAAACCAATACAATGTTTCCTTTATTCTCACTTTTCTTTCAAGGAAATCAATGTCTCTTTTCACATTGTCTTTTCCTTGAGGATCTTACTGATCATAACGGTGGTTGGTCCAGTGAAAAGTCATAGTCACTCAGACTGAAATGGATGAAGACAGTCGCTAGTTACATGGGGACATTTCCACATTTTTATTTTTGGCCTTGAAAAAAAGGATTATATCAAGCAGGATAATGTGAGACTAGCACTAGCAGAAAACTTCATCAATAGGGATTTATACTTTAGTAGTTTATTTTGGCTCATATAAAAACAAAACAGAGGTCAATACTACAGAGTGATAACAGCTGCACGAGTACATAATAACTTCCTGACCTGGCACTCTTAACTTTTAGTGGTCACTTGATGGCTGCTGCATTTCCAGGCATCACATTATTGTTTCACACTTGAATAAAGGGGGGAAAAAAACAAGATCAGTGGGTACAGAAATCTTGCTCTGTTCTTGGGAGATAACTAGTCCTACAGCTAATTATTTTGGACTGAGCACTGCTGCAGTCCAAAACAAAAATAAAATGCCATTTAAAGTAGGATCCAAAAGATCAAATTGCTGCCAAATAACTGCATCTCAGGGTGAAGCTCAAGAATATTTACAGAAATACAAAAATATCCAGCCCTTAACAGATCATATTCAAAATGTTTAGCATTCAATCAAAACCTACCAAGCATTCAAAAAAGCAGGAAAATACTACTGATAATGAGAGGAAAAGTCAGCCAACTGAAACTGACCTAGAACTGACATGGTTTTTAGTGTTGAAAAACACAAACATTAAACATTATTAAAACCATGTGCCAATGGAAGATATTAACAAAGACCCAAATCAAATTTCTACAGATGAACAATACAATGTGTGAGATAAAATATACTGAATAAGATAAATGGCAGATTAAACATTAGAGAAAAAAAATAATGAATTTGAAAATACCAATAGGAGCCATCCTCACGAACTAAAATAGAATTTAAAATATGTAGAGGAAGAGAGCTGTGAGTCAATTATAAGAAGCTTTATATGCATGTAACTGGAGTCTCTAAAAGGAGAGAAGTTGCAGAAAAAGGCAGAACAAAAACATCTCAGGAAATAATATCTGATTCTTTCCCAAATTTAATAGAAACAATAAACTCACAAATTCAAAAAGCTCAACAAAATTCAACCACAAGAAAACTACAGCAAGGCATCTTCTGATCAAAATCAGCATAAAAGAGAAAAATCTTAAAAGCAACCAGAGAGGTTACATAAAGCAGTACAAAAGTAAAGATGACAGCAGATTTCTTAACAGAAACAATGTAAGTGATAAGATGGCAGAGGATCTTTACAGCGCTGAAAGACTAAAAAATGATGACCTGGAATACTACACCAACCAAAAACATGTCTTTTAAATGAAGGTAAAGATTTCTTCAAATATACAAATTCTAAAAGAATCCAACAAGCACAAGGAAAATTGTAACAGAGGAATAGAACTGAGGAAAAAAGTGAAGAGCACTGAAGATATAATTACGCAGGTAAATATAGAAAACATTTTCACACTGTTTAAGTATCTTTAAAATATAACTATATAAACAAAAATAAAAAGAATGCCATGTGGATGTGTGAAAGTATGACAATTGCAAAGTTGTACTTTGATAAGTTATACTGTGATAACTTAAAAGCGATATAATTAGGTCAGGTATGCTGGCTCACATGTGTAATGCCAGCATTTTGGTGAAAGAATTGCATGAGGCCAGGGGTTCAAGAACAGCCTGGTCAACAAAGTGAGATTCTGTCTCTACAAAAATTAAAAAAATATATATCCAGGAACAATGGCATGCACCTGTACTCCTAGCTACTGAGAGGGCTGAGGCAGGAGAATCCCTTGAGCCCAGGAATTTGAGATTATAGTGAGCTATGATTGTGCTACTGCACTCCAGTTTGGGTGACAAAGCAAGACTAAAAATAAATTTATTAAAAGATAAAAACTTTATGAAATAGCAACTAAAACATTATTGCTATAATAAACTAGCATAAGACATAAAATAGAACCATAAAACATTCAAATGATCCAAAAGAAGGCAGAAAGAGAAAAAACAGAGAACAGGTTGCAAAATAATAGACAAATTATGCCATATTTGCAACAATGTCAAATGGAAACAATCTAAATACCTCAATTAAAAGGCAAAGAATGTCAGGTCAGATTGATGAAAAAGTAAGACCCAACTACTACATGCTGCTGTATCAGTCAGGGTTCAAATATACACAATGGGAATATTATATATTCATATATATAAAATATACATATATTAATATGTATATATAATTATTTAAGCCCTCACTATTTATCTATGTACACATACATACCCACACACATATGCACATACACATATCTACATGGACACATAGCAAAAGAAAGAGAGCATGAGAGATCTTTAATAATTACTTTACACAGTTGTAGAGGCTGGCTAAGCAAGTCCAAAATCTACAGGGTAGGCATTTAGGAAATCAAGAGCTCATTATAAAACTCCATGATTTAAAAAAAAAAACAAACAAAGGAAAAAAATAAAGCTAATGATCACAGTCAGAATTTATTTTTCTAGGGGGAGCCTCATTACTGCTTTTAAGGCCTTTCAACTCTGAATCAGGCCCACTCAGATAATTGAGAATTATCTTCCTTAAAGTAAACTGCTTAGGAACTTTAACTACATATGCAAAGTCTCTCCACAGCAACGCCTTTTAGTGTTAGATTGACTTGGAACTCTCATTAAGCTGACAATTTGAGGAATACAGCTAAACCATTACTTATGGAGAAATTTATAAAAAGACCTCAACTCAATGATCTCAGCTTCTGGTTTAAGAAACCAGAAAAACAAGAACAAATTAGTAAATAAATAGAAGAAAGGAAATAGTACAGATCAGAGTAGAAATCAATGAATGCAAGACAGGAAAACAATTGAGAAAAGTCAATGGAACCAAAGGTTGATAGATTTAAAAGATTAATAAGTAATAAATCGATCCAATAATATTGATCAGGAAAAAGACACAAATTACTATCAGGAATAAATGATATCACCACAGGTTCTGTGGATGTTCAAAAAATAAAGTAAGCCAAACTATGCCAATTAATTTGACAATTTAGGCAAAATAGACATTTACTGAAAGAAGCAAATAGCAAAGCTAAGGCAAAAAAATGACTAAAATATTTAACATCTATGCCAAATAAAAAGTCACAGTAATGTAAGAATAAAAAGAAACTTCCTCAACTTAATTTGAGACATCTACATAAAACCTCCAGCTAACCAAACCTAAGAGCAAAAACCAGAATGCTTTCCCCTACAATCAAGAATGAGAGCAGGATGTCTGCTGTCATCACCTTTTTTCAGTATTTTTAGCCCATGGAAAGGATTCATTAAAATAAACAAGACATCCAAATTTGCAAAGGAGAAGAAAAAGTACTTTTATTCACAACTGACATGAAATTTTCCATAAAAATTCCAATGTAATATACAAAAGAGCTACTAAAAGTAATATAATTTTATCAAGATTTCAGAATACAGGATCAAAATGAAAGAATCAATTCCATATACAAGCAATGTACAATAAAAATTAAAAGCAATATTGTTCATAATAGCACAAAAAATACTTAACATAAATATTATAGAAGATGTGAAAGAGTTGAATACTAAAAATTATTAATCACTAAGATAAATTAAAGTAAATGAAGATATCATGTTTGTAGTTTGAAAGACACGATGCCGTTAAGACATCCTTTTTTCTCAAGTTAATCAATTAGTTCTCATCAAATACAATCACAATCAAAAACTTTTTAGAAACTGACCAAATTATAATAAAATCAGTAAAATAAAATTTAGGGAATACAGAAGACTACATTTGGCAAAAGAAATATGGAAACAAGAATTAGCTGTATTTCACAGAAGTTGAAAGACCAACACTACATGGTTTTTATTACAAAGTTGTAATAATCGAGACAGTGTGTTATTGATTTCAATATAAACAAATCAATGGTACATGATAGAGAGTGGAGAAATAGATACAAACATATATGGAAAACTAATTTTTTTGCAAATATACAAAGGCAATCAGTGGTGAATGAAGAGTTTTATTATTTTTTAATTTTTTAAATTATGCTTTAGGTTCTAGGGTACATGTGCAGATCATACAGGATTGTTGCATAGGTACATACATGGCAAGGTGGTTTGCTGCCTTCATCCCCCCATCACCTATATCTGGTATTTCTCCCCTCACTGTCCCTCCCCACCCTCCCCAGCCCCTGCTGTCCCTCCCTTAGCCCCCCAACAACTGACCAGTGTGTGATGCTCCTCTCCCAGTGTCCATGTGTTCTCATTGTTCAACACCTGCCTATGAGTGAGAACATGCAGTGTTTGGTTTTCTGTTCTTCTGTCAGTTTGCTGAGAATGATGGTTTCCACATTCATCCATGTCCCTATGAAGGACAAGAAGTCATCATTTTTCATGGCTGCATAGTATTCTGTGGTGTATATTTGCCACATTTTCTTTATCCAGTCTATTGTTCATGGACATTTGCATTAGTTCCAGGTCTTTGCTACTGTTAACAGTGCCACAATGAACATATGTTTGCATGTGTCTTTATAACAGAACAATTTGTAATTCTTTGGGTATATACCCAGTAATGGGATTGCTGGGTCAAATGGAATTTCTATTTCTAGGTTTTTGAGGAATCGCCACACTGTCTTTCACAATGGATGCAGTAATTTGCACTCCCACCAACAGTGTAAAAGCATTCCTATTTCTCCACATCCTCTCCAGCATCTATTGTCTCCAGAATTTTTAATGATCACCATTCTAACTGGCATGAGATGGTATTTCAATGTGGTTTTGATTCTCATCTCTAATGACTAGTGATGAGCATTTTTTCCATATGTTTGTTGGCCTCATGGATGTCTTCTTTTGTAAAGTGTCTGTCCATGTCCTTCACCCACTTTTGAGTGGGTTTTTTCTTATAAACCTGTTTTACTTCTTTGTAGATTCTGGATATTAGCCCTTTGTCAGATGGGTAGATTGCAAAAAATTTTTCCCATTCTCTTGGTTGCCAGTTCACTCTAATGATTGTTTCCTTTGCAGTACAGAAGCTCTGCAGTTTAATTAGATCCGATTTGTCTATTTTGGCTTTTGTTGCCATTGCTTTTGGTGTTTTAGCCTTGAAGTCTTTGCCTATGCCTATGTCCTGAATTGCTTTGCCTAGGTTTTCTTCTAGGGTTTCTATGGTATTAGGTCCTAAGTTTAGATCTTTAATCTATCCAGAGTTAATTTTAGTGTAAGGTGTCAGGAAGGGGTCCCGTTTCTGCTTTCTGCACATGGCTAGCCCATTTTCCCAACACCATTTACTAAACAGGGAATCCTTTCCCCATTGCTTGTTTTTGTCAGGGTTGTCAAAGATCAGATGATCGTAGATGTGTGATATTGCTTCTGAGGCCTCTGTTCTGTTCCATTGGTCCATATCTCTGTTTTGGTACCAGTACCATGCTGTTTTGATTATTGTGTCCTTGTAGTATTGTTTGAAGTCAGGTAGCGAGATGTCTCCAGTTTTGTTCTTTTTGCTTAGGATTGTTTTTGTCATGCGAGTTCTCTTTTGGTTCCACATGAAATTTGAAGTGGTTTTTTCCAGTTCTGTGAAGAAGTTCATTGGTAACTTGATGGGGATAGCATTGAATCTATAAATTACTTTTGGCAGTATGTCCATTTTGACAATGTTGATTCTTCCCAACCATGAGCATGGAATGTTTCTCCATCTGTTTGTGTCCTCTCTTATTGCCATGAGCAGTGGTTTGTAGTTCTCCTTGATGAAGTCCTTTACATCCTTTGTTAGTTGTATTTCTAGGTTTTTTATTCTCTTTGTAGCAATTGTGAATGGGAGTTCACTTTTGATTTGGTGTTCTGTTATTGGTGTATAGAAATGCCTGTGATTTCTGCACACTGATTTGTATCCTGAGACTTTGCTGAAGTTGCTTATCACTTTAAGGAGATTTTGGGCTTAGATGATGGGGTCTTCTAAATATACAACCATGTCATCCACAAATAAAGACAATCTGACTTCTTTTCCCAATTAAATACACTTTATTTTTTTTTTTTCTTGCCAGATTGCTCTGGCTAGAGCTTCCAATACTATGTTGATAGGAGTGGTGAGAGAGGGCAACCTTGTCTTGTGCCAGATTTCAAAGGGAATGCTTCCAGGTTTTGACCATTCAGTATGATATTGGCTGTGGGTTTGTTGTAAATAGCTTTTATTATTTTTGATATATACCATCAATACCTAGTTTATTGAGGGTTTTGAGCATAAAGGGCTGTTGAATTTTGTTGAAGGCCTTCTCTGCATCTATTGAGATAATCATGTGGTTTTTGTCTTTGGTTCTGTTTATGTGATGGATTACATTTATAGACCTGTGTATATTGAACCAGCCTTGCATCCCTGGGATGAAGCCTACTTGATTATGATGAATAAGCTTTTTGATTTGCTGTTGCATTTTATTTGCCAGTATTTTATCAAAAATTTTTGCATCTATATTCATCATGGATATTGGCCTTAAGTTTTTTTAGTTGCATCTCTGCCCGGTTTTGCTATTAGGATGATATTGGTCTCATAAAATGAGTTGGAGAGGATTCCTTCTTTTTGTATTGTTTGGAATAGATTCACAAGGAATGGTACCAGCTCCTGTACATCTTGTACATCTGGTAGAATTCAGCTGTAAACCCCATCTGGACCTGGGCTTTTTTTAGTTGGTAGGCTTTTAACTGCTGCCTCAACTTCAGCCCCTGTTATTGGTCTATTCAGGGATTCGACTTCTTCCTGGTTTAGTCTTGGGAGAGTGCAAGTGTCCAGGAATTTATCCATTTCTTCCACATTTACTGGTTTGTGTGCATAGAGTTGTTTGTAGTAATATCTCTGATGGTGGTTTGTATTTCTGTGAAATTGGTGGTGATGTCCCCTTTATCATGTTTTATTCCATCTATTTGATTCTTCTGTCTTTTCTATTCGTCTGGCTAGTGGTCTATCCATTTTTTTGATCTTTTCAAAACACCAGCAGCTGGATTTGTTGATTTTTTTCAACAGTTTTGTGTCTCTATCTCCATCGGTTCTACTCTGATCTTAGTTATTTCTTGTCTTCTGCTAGCTTTTGAGTTTTTTTGATCTTGCTCCTCTCTTTCAATTTTGATTATAGGGTGTCAATTTTAGACCTTTCCTTGCTCCTCATGTGGGCATTTATTGCTATGAATTTCCCTGTAGACACTGCTTTAAATGTGTCCCAGAGATTCCGGTATGTTGTGTCTTCATTCTCGTTGGTTTCAAAGAATATCTTTATTTCTGCCTTCATTTCATTGTTTATCCAGTCTACATTCAGGAGTCAGTTGTTCATTTTCCATGAAGTTGTGTGGTTTTGAGTTAGTTTCTAAATCCTGAGTTCTAATTTGATTGCACTGTGGTCTCAGAGACTTATGATTTCCGTTCTTTTCCATTTGCTGAGGAGTGATTTACTTCCGATTATGTGGTCAATTTTAGAGGAAGTACGATGTGGTGCTGAGAAAAATGTATATTCTGTAGATTTGGAGTTAAGAGTTCTGTAAATATCTATTAAGTTCACTTGGTCCAGATCTGCATTCAAGTCCTGGATTTCTTTGATTTTCTGTCTCGTTGATTTGGCTAATATTAACAGTGGAGTGCTAAAGTCTCCCACTATTATCATGCGGGAGTCTAAGTCTCTCCGTAGGTTATTATGGACTTGCTTTATGTATCTGGGTGCTCCTGTATTGGGTGCATATACATTTAGAATAGTTAGCTCTTCTTGTTGTATTGATTCTTTTACTATTATGTAATATCCTTCTTTGTCTCTTTTGATTTTTGTTGATTTAAAGTCCATTTTATCAGAGACTAGGATTGTCACCCCTGCTTTTTTCTGCTCTCCATTTGCTTGGTAAATCTTCCTCCATCTCTTTAAGTCCATGTGTGTCTTTGCATGTGAGATGGGTCTCCTGAATACAGCACACTGATGGTTCCCGGCTTTTTATCCCATTTGCCAGTCTGTGTCTTGATTGGGGCATTTAGTCCATTTACATTTAATGTTAATATTGTTATGTGTGAATTTGATCCTGCCATTTTATTACTGGTTGTTTTACCCTTTGGTTGGTGTAATTTCTTCATTGTGTTATTGGTCTTTACCATTTGATTCTTTTTTGCAGTGGTTGGTACTGGTTTTTCCTTTCTGTGTTTAGTGCTTCCTTCATGAGCTCTTATAGGGAAGGTCTGGCAGTGATAAAATCTCTCAGCAATTGCTTGTCCGTAAAGAATTTCATTTCTCCATCACTTATGAAGCTTAATTTGGCTGGATATGAAATTCTGGATTGAAAATTCTTTTCTTTAAGGATGTTGAATATTGGCTCCTACTCTCTTCTGGCTTGTAGGGATTTTGCCAAGAGATCCACTATGAGTCTGATGTGCTTCCCTTTTGGGTAACCCGACCTTTTTCTCTGTCTGCCCTTAGTATTTTTTCCTACATTTCAACCCTGGCGAACCTGATGATTATATGCCTTGAGGTTGCTCTTCTAGACAAGTATCATTGTGGTGTTCTATTTCCTGTATTTGAATGTTGGCCTGCCTTGCCAGGTTGGGGAAGTTCTCCTGGATAGTATCTTGAAGAGTGTTTTCCAGCTTGGATTAATTCTCCCTGTCATCTTCCAGTACACCAACCAGGTGTAGATTAGGTCTTTTCACGTAATCTCGTATTTCTTGAAGGCTTTGTTCATTTCTTTTCACTCTTTGTTCTCTTTTCTTGCCTTCTCATTTTATGTCATTGAGTTGATCTTCAGTCTCTGATATCCTTTCTTCTGCTTGATCTATTCAGCTATTGAAACTTGTGTATGCTTCATGAAGTTCTCATGCTGTGTTTTTCAGCTCCATCAAATCGTTTATGAGACTTTTAAATAAATAGTACTAGAATAATTGATTGATACCCATTTGCAAAATAACCCTAACTTCAGAATACAAAAGTTAACTCAAAATAGGTCATACTCCTAAATGCAAAATCTAAAACCACGATGAGAAAGAAAGTTAGAGAAAGAAGAAAAGCTCTGCTAACTCCAAAGACAGAAAAATAGAGACAGACAATAGCTATGCCAAAGTATGTGGTCATTACTCCTCAGTGTCCTTTTAGAATCCGTCTTCTGCTTTGTCATAGAACACCCCCAAATGTCTCCTCATTCTGTTTTTTCAACTTCACTATGACCCCTATGTTGATTCCAGATCATGTGTCCCGTTGGTACTTAAGAGCTCAAATAAAAGTTGTCATTTTCCTTTTCTAACCTTGACTTCTCCAAGTTCAGTACACAGCAATACCACTGCCCAGTTGCTCAAGTCAGAGAAAGCTAAGTGCTCCTTTCTCCTGCTGCTTACTATATTTAGTCATCTGTTACTCAAGCAGTAACTTTAATGTCTCTCTTGAAATTATTCCTGCTCTCACTGCCACTATCTTTTAGCTCCCTCATTACCTCTCCTTCAAAAATCTCTTAACCGGTCACTCTACTTCTACTGTTGCTCTATTCTAACTCCTTCACTGTCATGCATCTGTCAGAATAACTTTTCAAAAATTAATTCCAAGCCTACCCTTCACTTTTCCTGTTTAAAAGCCTTCATTGGCTACTCATTATCTATAGAAAATCTTCAAGCTCCTTGATTCCCTGGCTTTTGCTTACCTCTAGGCCCATGCACAAGTTTTCCTACACTGATTCCCTTTACTCCAAGCATACTGAATGTTTTTAAGTTCCTCAAACATCCCTAGCAGTGCAGTTTATTATTACAATTAGATGGTCATGCTGCAAATCCAAAGTACAGTACATGCCGTTATGTGTATCTGCCTAGTTAGTGACACTCCCCTCCCCAATATGAGCCTCAGTAGCGACATGACTTTGTCGCACCAACCAAAACTAATCTGTTGGAGCAGGAATAGGCACCTCACCTCAAATGAAACAATCATACTTTTTCTGCTGGGTATTCGGATCTGTGAGACTTTTCACTTTTTTTAATTGTCACTTTTACCAGGGACATATAATTTGAGAAACTGGGGAAAATGTGTTCAGCATTATGCCTAACAAAGCAGTGAAAAGTGGACTGAGGATAAGGGTAGGATATACTGCAGAAAGGAAAGATGAGATCGAAATTTGGAGAAAAGAAAGAGGCAAAGCACTGGTAATTCCAAGGACAGAAAAATAAAGAGACAGACAATAGCTAGAAGCTTAGGTTTCCAGTGACTTTCAAGGTTCTATCCTTGTCCAAATCTCCTTTACTCCCTGAGTCACCCCACCATGCCTCCAATTAATTTATTTTTCACCAAAGTTATTTCTACAATATATAACCAAATGAAACATGACTATTGAAAGTAAATAAAAATAATAAAAAGTAAAACATACATGAAGTAGAATGTTTTCATTTGTTTAAAGTTGCAATATTTTCATTTAATAATAACAGCAGGTATATTATATACACTGCCCCAAGTTTTAACAAGTTTGAGTAATTTGCAGTTGTATACAACAGTCAAAATAAAAAGATCCTCTTCAAAATAAAGAAAATCTGTCATATGATTTTACCCTGAATAAAAACATCTCAAAATAGGAGAGAGACAATAAAGGGGAAGAAATGAGAATACACACAAAGAGAATATTTCACATAGAGTAACAAAAATAGTTAAACTTTCATGAAATCATAGGATGCCCAAATTTATTTGACCTATTAAATGCCAAAGCTTTTCCAGGAAAAAGCTCCCGATCTACATTTACATGGTTCCAGAAGATAGATTCACAAATATGATACCACTCCCAACACAACTAAGTGTTTCAGAATCTAAACAAGGACATTTACAGTATTTCTTTCAGACTCACCTGAACAAGAGAAAAATTAATAACTGAACCAATCAAAGGTAGAAAGTCTTTTCCCTGTTAATTTGAAACTAAATCTGTGAGACTTAAATTAGTCTTTATAGTTACAGCTGGATATATAATATTTAAAATACAGAAACATGGGGATTCTTTTCCAAACTAAAGATTTCAGGGGTGGGGACTGAGAGGAAAATCAGTCTGCAAGGGAAAAAAAAGTGAAACATACGTTTAGAGAAAAGGCATAAATCAGAAATCAATGAATCACCTACAGGAGGCAAAAATACACAACTCTTCTCTGTATTACATGAGTTTCTCCAATGTTCTTATAAATTCAATTTTTTTTTTTTTTTTTTTTTTGAGACAGAGTCTCCCTCTGTCACGAGGCTGGAGTACAGTGGTGCGATCTCAGCTCATTGCAACCTCCCCTCCTCCAGGGTTATGCAATTCTCCTACCTCAGCCTCCTCAGTAGCTGGGACTACAGCCATGGGCCACCACCCTCAGCTAATTTTTGTATTTTTAGTAGAGATAGAGTTTCACCATGTTGGCCAGGCTTGTCTTGATCTCCTGATCTCTTGATCTCCCCTACCTTGGCCTCCCGAAGGGCTGAGATTACAGGCATAAGCCACCTGCCCAGCCAAATTCTCCATTTTTTAAAGGCAGTTCCAAGTGAGTTGCTGTTTGTCAAAACGAGGATATATGAAAACTTACATATAATAGATGTTTAATCAATGTTTGTGGAAATGGAAACCTCTGTAAAACAAAAAATTTAAATAAAGCTTATTTGCATGACCCCTATGACATAGGAATCATACCTGAGAAAAGAGGGACTTTATCCTTAAATAAAAAAATATATAATAAAACTAACAAATTTAAGCACTTCCTTCTCATTGTTTCATTCTGTGGATGAAAAAGAAGAAACAGTACGTATACTTTAAGATAAAATAAGCATTCGACAAAAAAAGACAAAATTCAAACTACTCTTCCCTTTGAAATTCTATCAAAAATTCATTTTGTATATGTAAATTCATTAACTACACAAATTTAACACCTTCCCAAGCAATGAAATGTTTTAACTTGGGATTGAAAGGAGCTACTGATTAAATTGGCTCTCAAAGTCTAAGAAATAAAATGTTACCAACAGAAATTGCTTTTCTCCATGCTGCAGTGAGCATCTCACTTAATTTCAACTTGTCTTGGCATTTATAATAGGAAGAAAAGAACAATCTTTTTATTCTAAATTATTCTCTAAAGATATATATTCTAAATTACTAAGTATTCCTTTAGATGTGAAATTTTTTAAAGGAAATTGACTTTTAAATGAATGCCTTTGTATTGTAACTATAAGTATCTTTAAAACAAGAAGTAAAACAATCTGATCTTGAATTTATTGTCTGACACAAGAATTTCATCCATATCTTTTATTTATTGTCTAGCATCATGTGGAGCACATAGATGTAAAAACAAGGTTCTAGTAAGGCTCCCAGTGATCCCCACACCTCCTAGTATCTGCACCCCACATTGCACCAGCATTGATATTTGTAAGCAGTAGAATACCACAGAGGCAATGAATGTTATTTCCAAGGTTACATTATAAAAATCATGGTAGCTTTTGTTTGGATGCATTCTATTTCGTTTGGATCATTTGATCTGGAAAAGGACAACTATGATGTTGCGAGCAGCTCCACATAATGAGAAACTGATGCCTCTTATGAATGGCTACTCAGTTACATGAGTGAGTATGTAACTGGATCCTCTAGCCCAGTAAAACCTTCAGATGACTACAGCTTTAGCTGACACCTTGACTACAACCCTATGAGAGATCTTAAGCCACAACAGGCTTCAACTGGATTCTTCAAACTCAGAAACTGTAGGAGATACTAAATATTTGTTGTTTAAGCTGCTCTGCTTGGGGGTAATTTTTTTAATGCAGCAATAGGTAACTAAAATAGATGACTAATAAATGTTTGCTGATAAAATAAATTTGAGAATTATAATTGTCCATGCTTAATTTTTAAAAAATCAAAATAATGCTAGAGTCACTAAAATCCCTAATTCATGCTTACACATTTTCAGATGAGCTAGAAAAACTAAAGTATACTAGTACTTCTATTTTAATTCAAATCAATAGTTTTCTAAAATATTTGATTTCTAAAATATTCGATTTCTTATTTTCTTATATCTATAAAGGTACTTTTACTTTTTACAGGTTATCAGCATCTGAATCACCATCTGCTTCCTATCAGAATTTATATACTAATAAAGAGGAATTGTTGAATGCAAATTTCAACACTTGTTTGCATTTCTGGTTGCAAAAAAAAAAAATCTTCCAAATAAGGATGCAGAGATTACATAAGCTAAAGACCAAATTTAGAACATTTCCCCTATTGTCACCATGTTCCAACTTAAAAATAAGCATTTCTTTATATTTATCCAATTGTTTTCTTGGAAAACTGCAATCTATTTATTGAAACATATATAAGTTTACTTATCCCAAAAGTAACATTGTGTGCTATATATAAGGTGCATTGAGCCTTACTTAAAAAGAAAAACCTAGACCTCAAAAACTTTCATATTAATGTGATATAGAAACTTTTAAGCAAGTCAAAGAAGTGTACTTTAAAACAGTTCTTCATGATAGCAATGCCACGAGACACAATCAATTTCCAAACTGTGATCCTCTCCCAGTTTAAAACATTTTTCTATTATATGCATACTTGCTAGCACTCTTTCGTTTTCAGCTTTGACAAAAATTATGGAGAGAAAAGATAGAAAGCAAGCAAAGATTAATAGGATCCAACTTCAATGGCCTGATACTTTCTCAGTTGCTAAAATAAATCAACAAATACGCCAGGAAAGCTACTATCTCATCTTAAAAGCATCAGCCATAGAGCATAATGGGATTTATGCATATTAAAGTAGCAGGCTGCAAATGCCAGTAGATAACACACTGTCACTTAAGAGAAACAAAAAGCAGCACCACTATCCACTATACAATACAAATTAAATGGAAAATCACAGCTACTTAAAGGGCTTGCCTAAAAGTAAAATAAATTTAACTTTAGTAGAATTGTAATCTTTGATTTTTCACTTCCGTGAATATATTCATGCAAAGCCATTACTTTAATAACATTTAAGTGTAGAATTCACTCACCAGCAGTAAGGAAGGTGTTTATTTGTAGCCTAATTTTTTTTCTCATGGTAAAATCCATCCATTACAATGCCTCTAGGCATGTGTAAATAAAATTAAAGTAAACCGTATATTTTCCAAAAAGACAAAAATTAAAATGAAGGCTAAATTGGATACCAAACTCATTTCAAAACCAGATCAATTTAATTGTAATGTGGAATTGATCTCTTCAATTCACTTCAGCATATCCAAAATGGCCACAACTTCCCAGAGGGATTGGGAGGTGGGAATTACAGCCTGTAAAACACAGCCACAAAGCAACTTAAATACTTAAGAAAAAAGAATGAAACTTTCAATTCAGTGCTTCAGATGAAGATCAGAACATTTTGTCTTTGACATCTTTCTACATATATTTGACCATCTTCCTTTCTCACCAGAAACAAGCACAGCTCTCAAGTTTGCTCTTGCCTCCTTAAATTCCACTTTAGATTCTTTATGTACTTCTGATTGCACATAAATTCTGAGTGATACTTCTTTTCTCCCCATAGGCTGACCTCCCCAAATTTTCATTCTTTTGTTTTATAAGGCGTTAAAAAGCACACATGTATTATCAATTTTTATAAATATGTAAATTTATCAAAGACTTATTATCTCAAACTTTGAGAGGATTCACCGTTCAAAGCAGGGTTCCTAAATTTGCATTTCTTTCAAAAAATGTGCTACTTAATGGGACTGACCATAGGATCACCTGCAATCACTAGGTCTTTATTGTTAACTAAATATAATGAAAATCCTTCCAAAAACATTCTACTTAAATCTAGGTCAAGATAATAACTTGGCCTTTTTTCTTTAACTAAAATTAATTAAAAGAGCTATTAAAGACAGAACTGTGGCAAAATCATTTGGTTCACAAAAGGCCAGAGAAGTGTTCTTAAATGTCTGTCTCATGGTTTAGCATGAGGAAAATTTGACCTCAGTCTTGAAGTTTATTTTTCATCTGTCTGGAGACAACACACAAAAAAGCCTTGTATTAGGTGCCTACGCATGATACGACATTTAGTTGTAACAGCTTTATAAAGTATGTATTATACTCATTTGATGTAAAATGGAACTGTGACGCAGAAAGATTTAGTAACCTACCTAAAGTTACGTAATTAGTGAGGGAAAAATGAGATTCCTAGTACTTATTTCAGACTAAATACTCTTTCCACTGCAGTATGCCTTCTTTGTGCCCATTAAAATGTAGACTCAAATGGCTTTTAAATTACCAATTTAAATAAATCATCATAAGCCCCTAATTGTGTAATTCTGTTACATTAGAACTTCATGACTCCGTAATGCACTAGAAACTGCCTTATACATTCTATAATGATAGACTAGGTACCCCGTCTTCAATTGTTCAAAACATTTTGTGACTCATCCTACTTCCAGAGAAATAATTGCTTTCATAAATGATAAATTTAGAAGGAACCCAGAAAGATTATTTAAAAGTTATATAGCTTCAACTCTATAGAAATATAGCAATCTACATATGTATTCTTTATCTCTTTTAGTATAATCTATTTCTGAAAAATATGAATTATAATGTAAGTGCCTATTGTAAAATAGTGCTATCTTAGCTAAATTGATTCATCTGCCTTTCAAATCTAATTTCTACTGAGTATTTGATGTTCCCTTTAATAGCATCAAGGACAACTCATGAAACAAACTATTTAATATCAATGGTGCAAATCAAGTGTAAGTTCCAAATTTGGGAAATAATTCAACCAAAGTAGGAGAGAAAATTAAAGGTGAATTAGTATAGAGAAAGCCGTAACAACACAAAAACTTAAAGTAGCAACTGATGATCCAGAAATAGAGATAATTTTATTTTAAAAACAAGTTTAGAGCAAAGAAAATTGAATCACAGTCAATCCACTGAGAAAGATGAATACAGAATATGGTATACAGAATATGGTATGACTAAACCATCTTTTAGCACTTAAATATTAAAAAGTAGAATATTCTTCTCATCCATTGTAATAAAGGGCAAATATATTACTGAACAAAATAAATCACAACTATGTATAGCATCTTGGCTCTTCATTAGATTCTATGAAATATTAAAGTTAAAAATCAGAAATAAAAAGTCATTATCAACCATAGTAAAAATTTTAAAATATATCATTTATTTAAAACAATCTCTATACAAACATGTTCTTTATTCATTTATATTAAACCTAAATAGAAATACAAATAAAACATGTTTAACTTGTTGATGACAGGCTGTGGTTATTTCCACATGTGCTTTCTACACTTTTTAGGAATTTCAACTTTTATTGCTCAACTGGATGTCTGCACAGGCCCAAATCTGACATAATTTGTATTTCTAATTAATTTCCGGATCAGTGCCCACTGTGGATGCTTGTGCAGTTAATCAGTAGAATCAGAACTTTCGGTTTCAGTTTAATTTTGTGGTTGAATATATATACTCAGCTTTTCTCGATTACCCCAAAATAAGAAGTGAGGAAGAGACTAGAAGGGATTTTGTCTTCTCAAAAGCATTAAGTGAAACTGTTTATAGACTGTCACTTTTAGCAAAGGCATTATCACCTTTATTGACTGTCCAAAGTAGGATGTTGGAAACAGTATCATGTCATGATGCTTCTGTGGCCTCGATCAGAAAAAAACACAGGAAAACTCAAGGATGGGCAAGTCGGGTAAAGGCTGTCTTTCATAAATGTTTGGACATGTCATCCTCAGTTTTATAACTTTGAAATTGATACTCTCCAAAATTAGGCAAAGGTAGTTCTTTTTGTTCCTTAATGCTATATAGAATTTGGTGGTGTCTTTTACTCCTTTAAAAATTAAATACGTAGGATCCATTTCTCTTTTGTGGAGAAGGCAATTTTTTGAAACTTGGTTAGCAATTCATTATTCACAAATTCCAGGAGATAATTTCTTAAAGATAGCAGATACAGGTATCTCTGGGTCCCACTAAGAATACCTATCAAGTTCAGAATTCTTTTAACAATAGAGACTCAACTTACCCCTACAAAATTTGTGATTCAATTTTTTTCTTTCAACTTTTCTCTTGAGAAAGAATACCTAGGCTATGACTACTTGTATTCAAAGATAAAACCAGAAAAGAAAATGAAATCGCATACATGTCTACTCTGCATTTTTTTTAAAAGAGCCATTTTCATTAGTTTTTAGATAAAAACATAGAATGCAACCCTGTATTTTCTACAGCTTAATCAAAATTAATTCATGATATATACTTTGAATCTTTCTTTGAGGTTCAATCTTTCTTTCTATAAACTGCCCTCTCTGAGTTGGGGCAGTTTATATAAAGCTAAAAATCCTGGGTGTGAGGGTAGCGGGGCTGCCATTTAGATGTTCGACATCTAGTCTTATTACAGTCCTCACACCATAACTACATACGATCCTTGAAGAAATGTATGGGTTAAATAGGGGAATTTACCTTATTTAAGGAGTCCCTTGGCCACCACTATGATTTCTAGTTGATAAGGTGTATATGAAGAAATGCAGTTGGGAATAAGTATTAATTGCTTCTAAAACAAAGCCTCCACTGAGACTAAACATTCTGTCCAAACTTACTGCTTACTTCAGTTCCTTGTCTAGAGTAGATAGCATTTATCAGGTACAGTAAAAAAAAAAAAAAAATTAAAAAGCCTTTTCTAAATTATTTCATACAACACTAAATTATATCATATTCAAACGAGTGCCTAGATACAAGTCCTCAGAAATCTTTCCCAAATGCACTTTTGTATTTCTTTAATTTAGCCATTATTAACATCAAATGAATATTTTGAGAGTTATATCTTTGATGTTTACTCATGATTTACCTTAATGCTATGAAAATCTGGAGTATAGCTTTGTTCCCTAGATTCTCATTCTGTATAGTTGCCTAATTTCTGTTATATTTGCACTGCAAATTTCACCATCATGTAATGAAAAGGCATTATACAAATTCCCTCTAGAAATTAAATAGGAAAGCCATGCTTCCACAAACTTGGCATATTTCTTGCAATTGATGCCTATTAACACAGTGCATTTTAAACCAATTACTCTAACAGTTCTCAAAGAATGTGTTTGAATATCATCACTCTGCATTATTCTCAAGAGCCAGTCTCGATGTACAGAGACTACATACACTCTTAAACAACAGATGCCTTAGGTGGAAGATGAGCCTGTCATAAACTATCTGCCACCTGCTTTTGCCCATCACTATTCCCTTAATAGCTTACTACCTGTGGGCACATTGAGCCACCAAAGAGAAGTGTCATTCCCAAAAGTATCACCACAAAAGCAATTCTTACGAGGCTGGCATAAGAAAGCCAGCTGAACAGCATTTCCCAGTATACTGCTGCAATATGTCATTTTTGAAAATGCCATGTTAGTGGATGTGACTTTGGGAATTGACTTAATAACAATAATGACAATAAAAATGGATGGCACTTAGCAAGGAAAGTGTCTTTCATCCCAAAGGGCCCACAAGCGCTTCAGACTCAGAAATGCGGTCAACTCTAAGAAGAAGGGCAACGGCACTTGGCACAGTAACGAAAGCTCTGGCAACGATCACCAAGGAGAGCTATTCAAGCTTTCAACTAAAAGAGATATCATAAGCTTTTTATTTTCCACATGGAGTGACATAACCTTGGATTTTCATCCTTTCAGAAAGGTGCCCTAATATCAAAAATAGACTTTTGTGTCCCACTCCAGACAGAAACTATTGAGTGGTAAGGAAAACTGACCTTGCAGCTCTGGAGCTCAGGCTTACAAGGTATCAAAATGGATCCAAATCACCTTAGCATCCTTTTTACTATCCAGGATCTCAGTGGAACCACTCCATTAGAGAGATGGACTGTCAAAACATAAG
Organism: Plecturocebus donacophilus; assembly: GCA_004027715.1. NCBI lineage: Eukaryota > Metazoa > Chordata > Mammalia > Primates > Pitheciidae > Plecturocebus > Plecturocebus donacophilus. Next base: position 104,774 of record PVKP010000497.1, read on the forward strand.
CCAAGTGGGTTTCTACTTGAAAGTGAGGTAATGAAGGTTGAATGCTGACTAAATCTGACCCTTGCAGACCTTGTTTCACAGAAAAGGTTTTATCATGCTGGCTAATGGCTTTTTGATCTTGCCGAATCAAACTTCCACAGTTGGGACTGGCTGACTTCTTAAGGTTCATTTACTACATGCATGTATAATATAGGCTATGATAATATATTCTGATTCACACCAAGAAATGTTTGTGCACAAAAGGCTGTAAAGAGTATTATTTTCTTGAACCATGAATACTTATTTTCTCTTTAACATAAGCATGCTGTTAGAATTGATGTTTGGCCAATTTCATCTGAAATTACTATGATTTAGTCCAGACTACCATAATACCAAAATGACTTTGACATTTCCCCCCGGCTCTGTTGATAACCACAAAGTAACCACATTTAATGGATTTGTTAAGGCTTGACTTCTCCTGATTCTAATATTTCACAATTATCCCATTATTTTGGCAAACTTTTTTCTTCCCTGCCCAATTACTATCTCATAAAACTTTTAAAAAGTCCATCCAATGCTTTTTCTCCCATGATAAATTTTCTTTATGACAATGTGACTATTGGTAGAACAGGCATTTCAAATGGTTTGCCTCCTTGAGTAAAACATACATGTTGCTCATACACTGGTTATTTTTACTGTCTTCTGACATTTCACAGGAATTTGCCCTCTAAAATTAACAAAAGCCAACACATCCTGCGAGTAAAATCCCCATAAAATCCCCATGACCCAGAAACGCATAGTGTTATCCACTAGGATAGTTCCAAACTTAGCTGGCCCTGGATCTCATCTAAGACCTACTGAATGAGTATCCCTGGAATGAGGGACCTACATTTTCAACACTCTTCATAAGGGGTGTTTCATCAGTTAAATTTCTTATACAAATGCTACCAATAAAAACTTGAAATAACTGATGCTCAAACATAGTAAAGATTTGCAGATTTCCATTTTTCTGTTAGAAATTGGGAAGTAGGGAATGCCAAATTGGTATAGAAACACTAAAAACTCAGTGGAGCCCACTTTCCTTCTTTCTGCTCTACCATCTTTAATCGTGGCTTTCATCTTCAATGTTGATTCATGTTCCAAATTAGCAGCTTGGTATCTTTTTTATTTTGAGGCAGAAAAAGGAGAAAATGAGGAAGAAAAAATTAAGCACTCTCAAGTTGACAGACTGCCCTTGAAGCAGCCTTCTCAGTATCCCAGAAATTACTAACACAAACATCTCATAACCCCGAATTTATATAAGATACTTCACCCAAGATACATTGCCTCATTCTTGGATGCCTTGCTACCCCAAATAAAATTGGGTCCTATTTCAAGCAGACAGCTAACATGTATCTCTGGATCAGCAACTGATAATCACTGCTCGAAATTCTTGACAGGTTTGAAAATTAGTGTTCTAGTCAACCTAGCTAATAATGATTAATGAATTTTCTACCATAAATTATTATGTAGATGAATCAAATAATAAGAAGATTAATACTAACCAGTAGTAATTTAATACCTATGATTTTTCAGGTAGTGGCCTAAAAGCTTTGCATGTCTTATGTAATTTAATCTTCACCCAGACACTATGAAGTAGGTTTTGTTATTAGCTTCATTTACCTGAGAGGAAAATAGGCACAGAGAGGTTTAGTAGCTTGTCCAAGATTACACAGCTACTAGTTGGTAGAAGTCAGAGCCTCAGATAGCCATCAGACTACACAACCTTATTCCATTACACACATTTTTCTCACAATAAGCACTGCAAAAGTTTTGAGTATTTTTTAAATAGTTACAACTAAGGCAGAACAAGTTTATTGCTTTTCTAGGCACAAGTTATTTGCTGCCTTTGCAACCCTCATTCTGAAACCTCAAAAGAGGCAAAATTGTAATTTATCTTGATAGAAAAAAATTCCCCTAAGAAAAACTGACAACCTTATAGAGTTATTAAGATATTTCCATGTCAAAATACTTTTTATCCCACAGAAACTGCTTTTTGTAGCAAAATCCCTAAGGTGAATCTGCCAAAGTTACTTAGGCTTGTAATGCATGCTTTCTTACCACTTCCATATTTGTGAAATATTTTTTCACAGCATATGAAGATGGACCTGAATACAGCAGAATTGGATGTTACTGAAAAACTCAATGGATTCAGTCCACTGTGGCTACTAAACGAGTTTTGTAAGAGAACACAGGAAAGTGCAATTCCATTATCACTCACATGGCAGTCTTCACAATTGCAGTAGATAGAACTCAACAAATAATATTGTTACATCAAGTCTGTGACTCATTACATGAAATGTAAGAAAACTTTTCTATCTTGGATATGTTTCTCTGCCACTAAAAATTTTGTGTGATCTTGGGCAAACTATGTAACTTGTAGAGCCTCAAGATGATCATTTATAAAATGTAGATTGTGGTAAATTAGCTTCAAGTTTTCTTCAATTTCCATAATTCTGTGTTTTAATGACCTTCCCTTAATTGATTTTATATTCTACAATGATCTGTAGAATATAAAATTTTGGTTCCTATCAGCTAACCATTAAAATAATCTGTACACTGTCTTAGTAGAGAGGGCTCAGTCGTTATTGGATTGCTGGAGGGGTGGATGTTTGGCAGAATGAATGGAGATGGATGAAGACATGAGTATGTATGTGACCAAAGTATATTTTCCATCCCAGAAAAAAAATTATGTTAATCTGTAGCTTTCAAATTTTATCCTTTAACAAATAACTTTCTTAAAAATCAGCTTTATAAATTTTTTATTAGGGAAACTACTAAACACAGAAAAAAAATAAAACAGGAGTACAATAAACATCCACATACCCATCACCCAACTAAAAAAAAAATTAACTTGCTGCCATTCTTCATTTTATATATACCTACCAACATTTTTGCAATAAAATAAAGCAAAGCTTAGGTATATCATTCACCCATAAACAAAAATTAAGCCACTTTGATAAATTCTGCTTTCTAGTCTGCTACAGAAACTGAAATATTTTACCTAAGTAAATTGCTTATAGTTCACCTAATATTTTGTGTTTATTTTGCATGTACTTAGAATCTTAATGTTTAAAAAAGTTCTTGAAAACCACAACTTTTACACAGGGTTTGTTTTTTAAAGACTGTTATTAGATGGGTAAGAATATTTAGCTCTAAATTCTATGTGGTGTATAGATAGGCCATTCAGTTACTGCAAAAGCAGAAGGAGTGAATGATAATGATTTAGGAGAGCAAAGTGTAACCAATCCCTGAATCAAATCTCTATGACTTTTTTTTTACTTGATTTAAATTCCAGGCCCTAAGCATAGCTATATAAAATTAAATTCTACATCCAACTTATATGCATGCACACACATGAAAAAAAAAACCTTCAAGCTAACTATAAATAATTCAAATTTGTCTACCTTTTGCAGTTGACCATATTTCAGCTCCTATTTATCACCAAAGAAAATTAAAAAAAAAAAAAGATTAAACTTTGTCTATAATTTTTTTTTATTTCCCAGCTCCTCTATATTCTTCCCCATCCATCCTTTCTCAGGATGCTTTTACTTGCAGTCCCAAATTTTGGTTCCTATCAGCTAACCATTAAAAGCATGTCTATGTCTCTAATAAATTCAATCATTCTCTTCTTACCAATTTATAGTTTTAAAATTTACTCTTTTATTTCTCCCCGAACATATGAAGATTAGCACAATTTATATAAAATGAAATGGACTTTAATTTACATATTATTATAGCTCAAACTTCCTGCTCCACCCTGTATTATTTTCCCATTCCTAAAACTATCTTCAACATTTTCTCAAGAAACACTTCTCAAAAATGCTAGTTTTGTTTAGCAACTTGTTAAATAAATGAGGAAAAGGAGAAGAAAAGTTTCATTTGAAATGGATCAATTCCAGCTGTATCAAAGTAGAATCAAATGAGAAGGTCACAATTATAAAGTATTTAGCAGATAATACAGGCTATTATCTTCATGACATCACTGTAGAAAGAATTTTTAGATAATACACAAAGTTATGAACCATAAACAAAAAGATTAATAAATTGGCCAAATGAAAATTAAGAACCGTTCATTAATAGAACATTAAAACACAGGTAACACAATGGAAGAACACAGTTGCTAAACTAGGTCTAAGACTTAGTATTCAGAAAAAAATAAAAATATATCTTTAATAAAAACAATTTGACATCCCAAAAGAAAAACAGGCAAAAGACATACACAAAAACACTTACAGTGGAAATCTAAGTGACTTAAACACTTGAACTAGGGTTCAACCTCACTACTAATCAGGGAAATAATTTTGTTTACAACCTGGAACTCTGATAAATTGCTGGTAGGAGTGTAAATTGGTTACTTCAGCTTGGAAAACTCCAGCTTGGAAAACAGTTCAGTATATACAGTAGTAATGTTAAAGATAAACATTTCCTGTGATCCCTCAATTTCATTTCTAAGCATTTGCCTTAGAGATACTTGTATATATGTGAGTGAGGATACACATATATGTATACTTACACACATTGTAAATGTTCAGAGCAACATTTATAATATAGCTCAAAGTAGAAACAAACTAAATGTCTACTAACAAGTGCATGGATAAACCTACATGGTGATGAAAATGAAATAACCATCTGTAAATGCAACATGATGGATAATCTTACAAACACAAAACTAAACTAATACAACATATGAAAGTATATACATATATATATCATATATAGTATATACAATGTATAATTTCACATAATTATATATATTATTTCATATAATCATACATATACAGTGTAATTTCATTTATATAAAGTTCAAAAATAGGAAAATGGCCCACTTTGGGTTTAGCTATTCTAACATTCCACTTCGTGACCTGGAGTGGTGATTAAGCATTTACTTAGTAGCTACTCCCTAACCTTTGTATTTGTTTTATGGCGCTCTGTAGTATGCATGTCTTATTTACAGTAGAAATTGTAAGCTGACCTGAGATTCTTCCAGAATATGCTATTTCTTAAGTAATGATATCCATATGTGGTCATAAGTCTTAACATTTTTCATTTAAAACTTTAAATATTTTTTCTTAATATGTTGACATACAGAATGGTACAAAGGAGACAAAATTAAACAGTGCTAAATACTTTGTCATGTTTTCTTCACATTGATCCATTTAAAAAAGAAATACCATAAATGCAGCTAAAGTTACTTTCATCCATTTATCTTTGCTCCCTCATCCGAAGGAACTTTTTGATGCAAGAGCATAATTAGCGTTTTATTAAATGTATATATGTACACACAATATGTACACACGTATATATTTGTATATTTGTAACTATTTGTATTGTATTAAATAGATATGTACATACGACATATACATATGTATATTTATAACTGAATATGTATGCACAATATATACATATGTATACATGTGTATTTGTAACTGAATATTTAAAACTTCTTAAAATGCATATAAAACTAACGTAGCTCCATTTTGCAACTAACTTGATAATTTCAAAATTTTCCTATTATTTATGTGTTATAATGAATGTTCCAGGTATTTTTTTTTTGACTGCTACATTCTATTATATTAATAAAATACAGTGTACTAATCCAATCCCTTATTGAGGAACAATTCATTTGATTCTATTTGTTTCCTCTGACAAAGAATGCAGCATCAAAAATTTCTTATACGTGTCTCTTTGAACACGAGAATATCTTGAGTTGAATATTTTTTTAAAAATACAGACAGCATTAAAATTTAAACAACTCATAATTCTACCAATAGAAATAATTGCTTTATTTTTATATAACTCACTCTTCCCACAGACACAATGATATTGAAAAATTGTGTAGCACATATACACCTATCATGGGGTTTCACGTTCTACTTATCACTTAAAATGAGTAGCTTCGCATACCATAGAATATCCTTCAAAAAGGTGTTCATCGATGGCTACATGGTGTTCTCTTGTGCAAATGGACCATAATTTATACAACTATGTCTCACTGTTGCATGTAGCTATTTTCAGTTATTCTGTTCTCCCTCCAGTTTCTGATACTCTAGCCAATCCAGTTCTTTCATTTCTTTACACATACTTACTACTCCTTTCATGCATAACTGCCCAAAATGAACCTAATGTTTGTGCCTCCCCAAAATCCTTATGTTGAAACCTAATTCTCACTGTGATGGTATTAGGTGGTGGGGCCTTTAAGAAGTGATTAAGTCATGAGGGTGGGGTCCTCATGGATGAGATTAGTGCCCTTACAAAGGAGGCCGCAGAGAGCTGCCGAACCCCTCCCACCATATGAGTACACAGCAAGAAAAAGGACAGAAGCCTACCTGTGAGGAAGCAGGTTTTCTCTAGACACTGAAATCTGCTGGCGCCTTGATCTTGAACTTTCCAGGCTCCCAAATTATGAGAAATAAATGATGATTACTTATAAGCCTACACCTATGGTGTTTTGTTACAGCAGCATAGTTGAACTAAGACACAGCCTCGGCATGTGTAGTTCACTCTGTTCTTTCCTACAATTTTCATGTGGCAGATTTTCTTCTCATTATTGAGATCTCAATGTTACTATCCCTTAACCAAGGAGGCATTGTCTAATAGCTCCTTCTAAGTTATTTTCTTCTTCTTGCACTTATTTGTCCAAATAACATCAGACAGTGTAACTATCTCTTTATATATCTTTATCTGTGATGGCAAGGATATAGTTGTTCTTCATCACCTTCAGTGTTGAAAATGTTAGGTACCACACAATTATAAGAATTAACACTGTTGTCATCATAGATTTTTATAATTGTTACAACAGTGCTCCAGAAGATGTCCATGAAGTATCTTGAAAAAGGGATTCCTCTTAAAATTTCAGTCAGTGTTAGCTTTTGCTACTCAAAAATTATTAAATAAATGAATGAACTCATTGTAATTTATTCGTTATCTTCAACACCAATGTTTTTACCAATGTTTATCTTCTATTCTAGAATTCCCCATGTTGCCCTGGTGTTTATCACACCAGATTAATCCACGGAGCACAAGCATAGGTCTTTTGTGACAACTGATTTGAGAACAGTAATTTGACATCTACAGAGAATGAATGAAACATCATGTATTTTTGACACTGAAAAATTTAAAGCCTAAACAACCATAAACATTTAAATAACTTTGTAAAAATAAATAGGTAACATGTGGTAAAGTAATCTTAAGAATTCTGACTTGCTTTCAAAAGGCTGAGAGTACACCATGCTTTTTTGAAGGGATTATTTTCATACTAATTATCTAAAAATTAAGTTTTATCTTTTACCAAAAAAAAAAAGATTAGTTAATATTGAAATCACAAATGCTTCTAATTCTGAGAATACTATGTCCTGACACTTTTGTAGACCACAAGAATCTACCCCATTTTCATTAACGCAAACACCCTATTATGCTTGTGAAGTCAAGAATAATCAAAGTATATTTGGCACATTAAAATTAGCTTCCTCTACATCCAACATTATGAAAAAATAAACCTTGGCAGCTGCATTTCGGCAATGATAGAAATTTTCTGACAGCTTTCCCCTCTGTTGCTCATAAGATGACTTAAATCAATGTCAGGTGGATTAGTAAGATTCTGTTCAAACTGACAGAATATCACGTCTATACAGCTACTTTAAAATCTCAACATTAGTCTGAAGAGTAGAAGAATTTCACATATTTGAGGCTGAGTTTACGAATACCAAATACACTTTTTAGAAAAATTCATTACCTTTAACTTGGGGAGGGGAGGTTTCAATTCCGTCAAATATAGCACTAGAGCTGATAAAACTGGATGGTAGATTATATACTTATGCAGTTGTATTTTTACGTTATAGTCTCAATTTATTGGGACCAAATGAAATTAAATAGCAGCAGTCAGTATTTAATAAAAAATTTGGTTACTTGAAGTCATATAGTTAGTTAATTTCAGGGTGAGAAGTATAAAATTTTGCTATACACTAGTACAGAATTTTATTTCAGAGCATTTACAATGGCCAATGGGCACCAAAGGACAAATAATATACCTATAGATATGGAATTATCATTAATTTTGGAATAATTATATTTGACAATTTGTGTGATAGTATTTACAACCAATCTTTAGGATTTCTCTATGACATTTAACTTAAGCAGTTTTAGGGAGTCATATGACATGATTAGAGCTACATATGATATATTGAACTTCAGTGCGTAGAATAAATTAGAATGAGAACAGATGGAAAATGGGAAACCAATTTGGAAGCTATTATAATAGTCCAAAATAAGATAATTAGGGAAAAGTTATAGTGAATTAAAATAGGAATTGGTAAGTCACTGCACCTAGCAAATAATAAATAATGTTCAAATCAGAAGGTTTCCCAGAGTATTAGTATCAGAAGCCATGAGGTACTATGCTAAAGAGTGGACAGGAAGTGGGAAAATTAAATTGACAACTCCGAAATAGTCCAAGACTCTTAAAAAAAAGGTAAAAAATAGAAAAATGTATGAAAGGTAGAGAAATTTGTGTAAATATTTATCTGAAATGATTGTTGGCAGGCTAGTGGAGCAAGAACTTGACAAGATAAAGGAAAGTGGATAGATGATAGTCCATGTCACTTGGAGAGAAAAAGGTTATTCCCCTCTATCAAAGCTAGAAAGAAAAAAGATAAATACTAGCAGAACTAACACAGAAAATAAGTTACTCAGATCATTCAAAGGCTAGTGGCTTCTGCCTTCTCTAAGACAAGGAAGGTATCTATCAAGTGAAGAGAAATAGAAATAGAAAAGAGAACCAAAATAATTTAAAACTTTGATACACATTAGACACTTTCTTCACAACTTGATGTAGTATACCACACCATAATCTGTAACACTTTCTGTAGAGACAGCTCCTCATATATGAAGAACAGTGACTGTGGAAGAGACTCAAAGATAGCCTCCAACAATGCTTCCTTCTTGGTCTTCACATTCTGTATAATACCCTCCCTTTTGTGAGTGGGCAAGACTTACAATTTGTTTCTAATGATTATTACTAAGATGATGAGATAGCTCTTCCATGATTATGTTACAGAAGACTTCCATCATTCTAATAATCTCTCCTCCCTGCTGGCATTAATGAAGCAAGCTGCTTTGTGGTGAGCTGCCCTATGGAGAAGTATACTTGTTCCAAAACTAAGGATGGCCTTTCTCTCATAACTCATCAATTACATGTATTTAAATGTTACTTTAGTAGTTATTCTAAAGTTCAGCATAGACACTTTTAGCTAATCTATGTACACCTTCAAATAACATGGCTCTGTTCCATGTGTACTGAAGAGCTAATAGAGTATCTCAATTCCTCACTTTCGTCCCTTTTGATGCTGTCCTTCATTTCACTTATTTACATACAATAATCACCCAATACACTGTTACTATTACCACCTTTAGTAAGTTGTTTTTAGATTGGGGGTGTAAAAATATATAATGCATTTTTTAAATACATATAAATATATAATGTAAATATTTAATGTATATAATGTATACAAAATATAATGTATATAATGTAAATATATAATGTAAATAAAAATATAATGTATATTTTCTAAAAAATATAATGTAAAAAAATACATTATTTTTACATCCCTCATATAAAAACAACTTACTAAAGGTGGTAATAATAACAGTGTATTGGGTGATTATTGTATGTATATATTATATATTATATACATTATATTATGTATCGTACATTTTATATATATTTTATCTTTCTTTTCTGATGCCTTCTTAACATAGATTCAAGCTTTTGACGTATCATTTTCCTTTTCCCTAATGAAACTCTTAACATGTCTCCCAGGACAGTTCTGTTGGAGATGAATTCCTTTGGTTTATGTACCTCTGAAAGGTCTTTATCCTTCCTTCCATCTTGAAGGATAATTTCAAAAGACCCAGTATTCTACGTTAGTAGTTTTCTTTCAACACATTATTTTATTCAACTCTGCTATTGTGATTTCTGTAAAGTAGTCTAATATAATTCTTATGTTTAAGAAAACAAATCTTGTACTTTAGAATCAGGGGGTACACATGCAGGTTTGTTACGAAGGTACATTATGTGATACTGAGGTGTGGAGTCTGAATGAATCCATTATTCAGGTATTAAGAATAACACCCAGTAGGTAGTTTTTCAGCCTTTGCCTATCTCCTTCTCACCACCTTGCATATTCCTCAATGTCTATTGTTCCCATCTTTATGCCCATGTATACCCAATGTTTAGCTCCCACTTATAAGAACATGTAGTATTTTTTTTGTTTCTGCCTTAATTTGTACAGAATAACAGCTACCAGCTGCATCCATATTGCTGCAAAGGATATGGTTTCATTTTTGGATGGCTATATAATATTTCATGGTGTACATATGTGATATTTTCTTTGTCTAATCAACCAATGATGGGCAACTGGGTTGATTCCATGATTTTGCTATTGTGAATAGCATTGCAATGAACATTCAGATGCAGGTGTCTTTTGGTGGAATGGTTTATTTACCTTTTGATATATGCCCAGTAATGGGATTGCATGTCAAATGGTAGTTCAACTCTTAGTTCTTTGAGGAATCTCCAAACTAATCTAGACAGCAGCTGAATTAATTTACATTGTCCTCAGTGGTGGGAATGTAAAGTAATCCCTTTTCTCTGCAGCCTCACCAATATGTGTTCTATTTTTTAACAAAAGCCATTCTCTTTGGACTTGTGTAAAATGCTATTTCACTGTGGTTTTCATTTGTATTGCTCTGATGATTAGTGGTAATGGGCATTTTTTAATGTTGTTGGCCACTTGTATGTCTTCTTTTAAGACGTGTCTGTTCATTTCCTTTGTCTACATTTTAATGTGATTGTTTGCTTTTTGCTTGTTAATTTGCTTAAGAACTTTATAGATTCTGGACATTAGATGTTTGTCACTGCATAGTTTATTCACAAATATAAAATATTCACATTTTGCCCATTCCATAGGTTTTCTATTTACTCTATTGATAGTTTCTCTTGTTGTGCAGAAGCCCCTTAGTTTAATTGAGACTCGCTTGTCAATTTTTATTACAACTGTTGAGGACTTAGCTATGAATTATTTGCAAAGGCCAATACTGACAAAGGCATTTCCTAGATTTTCTTCTAAGAGTCCTACAGTTTGAGGTCTTACATTTGAGTCTTTAATTGACCCTGAGTTATTTTCATGTTTGATACATAGAGTACCAGTTTCAGTCTTCTACATATAAATAACCGGTCATCTCAGCAACATGTATGCTTGGGAGGTGAAAGGCACATCTCATATGGTAGCAGACAAGAGAAGAGAGCTTGTGCAGAGAAATTCCCCTTTTTAAAACCATCAACTCTTGTGAGAGTTATTCACTATAACAAGAATAGCACAGGTAATTACCTCCCATTGGGTCCCTCCCACAACACACGGGAATTTGAGATGAGATTTTAGTGGGAGCAGAGCCATATTGTATCACAAACTATCTCCCCTTGCTGATGGTATGATTCAACACCTAGAAATGCCTAAAGACTCAACCAAAAGGTTTCTAGAACTGAAAGCAAACTTTAGTAAGGTTTCAGGATACAAAACCAATGTACAAAAATCAGTAGTATTTATGTAAACCAATAATGTTCAAGCCGAGACCTGAATCAAGAATATGATCCCATTTACAATAGCCACAAAAAAAATAAAATACCTAGTAATTTTTATCCTTGTTTTTGTATTGGTAAGGTGTCTTTTTCTCTGGCTGCTTTCAGGATTTTGTTTGTCTTTAGTTTACCAGAATTTTGTATGATATGCCTAGGTGTAATTTTTGTTACTTTTTGGTTTGTTTGGAGGGCACATGTTCTGTTTGATGGTCTCTGAAGTTTTTGGATCAGTGATTTACTATTTGTCATTTTTGAGTTTCCAGACTTAATTTTTTTTTTTTTGAGACACTGATTCTGTTGCCTAGGTTGGATGCAGTGGCTTAACAACTCACTATAGCCTCCAAATCCCTGGGCTCACATGATCCTCCCACTTCAGCCCCATGAGTGTTAAGACTACAGGTATGCACCACCATGCCTGGCTAATTTTTTTTGGTGGTGGTTGTAGGTTTTTTGTTTTGTTTTGTTTTGCCATGTTGCTCAAGCTGGTCAAGAACTCTTGAGCTCAAAGCAATCCTCCTGCCACGATCTACCAAAGTGCTAGGATTACAGGCATGAGCTACTGTGCCCAGCCTTTCGGACATTTTTACCTGAAATATTTTCTCTTCTCCTTTCCCCTCTGTCTAGTATACTAATTATGCATGTATCATATATTTTGAAGTTTTCTCACAGTTCTTGAATATCTGTTTTTTAAAACTTTTTCTTTGCTTTTCAGTTTGGGAAATATCTGTAGACATATCTTTAAGCTGTTTCCTCTGCTGTGTCAAATATTCTAATGAACTCAGGCATTTTTATTTCATTTCCTATTAATCCTTTCTTGGAATTCCTATCTAATCACATTACATTGTCTATTTGCTATTTTTTTCTACCATTTCTATTATCTGTTAATACAGTAATTATATTTTTAAAAACTTTGTTACTTTCTACATCTGTGTCATCTGAGCCTGATGTTTGCTGTAGCTGTATGTGGCAGAAGCTAGTGTTTGTTTTCTTTCCCCTCCTGACTTTGGACTTTAAGTATTCCTTCAGATACATTCTCTCTCTCTCTCAGATCTGTCAAATATAATCTATAATTATACTGGAGCCCATGTATGTTGTATGGTCTTGGTAAGATGTGAAGAGAGAGGCATTCTACAATTTTCCAAGTAGATCTATCGTCCCTGACCAGGGACTTCACAAGCATTTCCTCTTATATAGCTTCCCATCCCTTAGGTGAGACAGGAAAGGTAAATAAGGCTAAAATGAGATGAATGTCCTTCCTCCACAATTCTAAGACATATCTCTGCTTAAGTTTTTCATGCTGGAGGCTAGCCCTGTGTTGTGGAGATGTTTCTGGCTATACAAGTTGATAATCTCAAATTCCAAACCGAACATGCTCTAAAATCTAAAATGTTTTGATTGCTAACAAGACTCTCACAGGAAATGATCACTGGAGCTTTTAATATTTCTGATTTTCAAATTTGGGATAAAAATCTGAAAACTGAAACACTGCTTGTCCCAAGTGTTTTAGATGAGGAACATTTAACCCTGTTATTTCATAAGAACATTATTTCTCCTAGCCAGAGCCACATGGGAACCTTCCTCACAAGTTCTCCAACAAATCCAAGAAAAGTTGATTTTTATTTTGTCAGCCTTTTCTTGTTATAAGGATTGGAGTGACAACTTCCAAGCTCTTTATATATTAGAGTTGAAACACGCAGTCAAGTTGCACTGCTTTAAGTAAGTTTGTGGTGATTTGTTACACAGCACTACCTAACACAACACAGCAGTAGATAACTTATACAATAATATACCAAAAAATACACATCACAAACCATGTGATTTCAATCATTCAATCACTGTGAAATGCTAAGTTTTTAGACATAACAAGAGATCACATGGTGTGACTCCCTGAACTGTTTATTTTCAGTGACAAGTCAGAAATGTTATACATATCATCATCTAGCACTAGCTCTTCCTTTGAAAAATATGCAACTTTAAATTCAGCTTATAAAGCTATCATTGAGTCAGACTCCCTCATGTGGTGGTAATTTAAGGCTAAAGACAGACATACAGTTTTATCATATACTTTCTAATCCAAAGACCTTTTCATGGTTTTTATTCCCCTTTTACTATTAGATATGTTGTTCCCTACTTGAAATACTCAGTTTTCTTGGCTTATATGCCATGTTTACCCTAATTATTCTCCATACATTTTAAGTTCTTATTTCAATTGCATATTCTCTGGCTTTCATTGCTATGAATATGCTATCTCTATTTTGTGAAACTTCAAAGTCAATATAAAATACTACCACCTTTAGAACCAAAAACAGACTCAAATCTCATTAACTTTTAGACCAGAGGTCACGAATCTTTTGGCTTCCCTGGGTCACACTGTAATAAGAATTGTCTTGGCCCACACATAAAATACAGTAACACTCACAATAGCTAAAGGGCTTTGAATTTCAAAAAAAATCACAAAAAAACTCATCATGTTTTAAGAAAGTTTACCAATTTGTGTTGGCCTGCATTCAAAGTCATCCTGGACCATGTGTGACCCACAGGCCATGGGTTGGACAAGCTTATCCTAGATACTGTCATTTTAGCTTACTTTTTAAAAATTAAATAAGTTTTGAGCTTACTCCTCAAAAGATAGAAACCTTCTATATAATACATTATCTGTTTAGTATACTATCAATCGAGTTGCACATTCTTCTAAGAAGTTAAATCAGGTACTCAATTACAAAATTGCCATTAGTCTTAAAAACACTCCTAAGAAGTATATAAATCTAAATTCAAATAAGATTCTTTCCAAGGTTTACATTCACTGAGAGGTCAAGACAGGCCTTTGATTAGAAGAAAAACTTACATATCGTCACCTAAGTCACTACAGAATCCAGGAATTCTGGCAGCATTTAACTGGTAATGACCAATCCAACTCTCATTTCAACAAAGAATTATTTTATCATTATTAATATGCCTAAAATTACCTAACCACACACTTTCATGAATCCTATATAGTAGACTTCAGATTTATAGATGATTTTTAAACTAATACTTCTTACTTTACCTAGTTGCTCTCTTTATCTTCTTTATAGATAATGAGTATTTCTTTTTGTTAGGTTCTGATTCCTATGTTATCAATTTGCCATCACTCAAAGTTTAACCACATTTCACAGAAATATTGTAGCTAGACATGTTGGAATCAACTATGTTTTTATTTGGATGATTTCCTTCAACAGGCATTATTCCCCCATCCTTCAGAAACTGTACTCTAAGTGAGACTTTCTGGCTTCCACTAAGTAGGAGAACTGCAAGTTCTTCCCCTACCCCACCCCCCACCCCAAAAAGAGCACTATAAACCTGGGGAAAAAAAGATATTAAAAAACTATTTCAGAAAAATCTGTCTTCTGAAAACTAACCAAAGGAATATGATTTGAGAAGAATTTGTGCTTGCACTACTGAAATTCTATTAAGAACAGTGAAAATCTGTGGCATTTTGGCTTGGGGATACTTTCATCCACCCCTCCCCAAGCTTGGTCAGAGTGATGCTTGGCTCTACCCTGCTATCCTTGTGGTACTGACTGGACGAAACATTATGCTGGATGTGGCTAATATATGCACACCTGTGTCAGAGGCCCCAAGCTAGTCACACATTTCTGGCCAACTATGAGGCTGTAAACAGGTAGAGAGACTTGAAACAGCCATGGAGAAAGCAAAGTCCAGGGCAGATTTTAAAACGGTTTGAACTGTTAATGTGTGCTACCAAATCAAATAAATTTTGATTTATTTATCAGGTAACAGAAACCTCACTGGCTGAAAAACTAGGGCAACTGTAGGTAAAAATGGTAGAAATTCACAAGGGTAATTGAAGTGTACCAGAAATTGTAACTATGTGGGTTAAAAGAATCTACGAATATTTGTTTTCATTTCTTCTCACCAAGAAAAAACATAAGATTTTACAAAACTATAGTTATAATGCCAGGTTGTTAACAAAGATAAATGTAATATATATGAAATAGTCGCACAAAGGGGAGAAAGTAAGGAGCAAAGTTTCAACAATTTCTGAAATTAACTTAGTATTAACCTGAAATAAATTATGATAAGTTGCATATTATATATCACAGAGTAACTACTGAAAAACATAGTATAAAAAAGAAAATAATTTGAATGGTATACCAGAAAAGATCATTTAATACAAAAGAGTGGTCAAGAAGAAGCACAGTTACACAAAAGAAAGATATAGTGAAAGCAAACCACAAAATGGCAAATAAAAATCTACAAATATCAGTAACTTTAATTAACACATTATGTTAATATTAATTAATTTAAATATTAAAAGTATGTGATCTAAACATCCCAATGAAAAAGCAGAGACTGTCAAACTGGATTACAAAAGTATATTAATTAGAGCTCTCTAGAGGGACAGAACTAATGGAATAGATGTATAAATAAAGGGGAGTTTATTAAGTATTAACTCAATTACGAGGTCCCACAATAGGCCAGCTGCAGGCTGAGGAGCAAGAAAAGCCAGACCCAGTTACAAAACTGAAGAAGTTGGAGTCTGATGTTTGAGGACTGGAAGAATCCAGCACAGGAGAAAGATGTAGGCTGGGAGGCTAGGTCTCTCTTTTCACATTTGTCTGCCTCCTTATATTCTAGCCCTGCTGGTAGCTGTTTACACTGTGCCCACCCAGATTAAGAGTTTGTCTGACTTTCCCAGACCACTGATTCAAATATTAATCTCCTTTGGCAACAACCTTACAGATACAGCCAGGATCAACACTTTGTACCCATCAATCCAATCAAGTTAACAATCAGTATTAACCATCACAAAAAGCAATATCCAATTATATACTGTCTACAAGAGAACCACTTCAGATTTAAGAAACAAATAAGCTGAAATCAAAACGGGGAAAATACTATGTAAATAGTAATAAGTCAAACTAATAAAGAGAAGAACTGAATAGATGCAATAAAAAAAATAAAGGGAGTATCACCACCGATCCCACAGAAATACAAACTACCATCAGAGAATACTATAAACACCTCTATGCAAATAAACCAGATAATCTAGAAAAAAATGACTAAATTCCTGGACACTTACAACCTCCCAAGACTAAACCAGGAAGTTGAATCACTGAATAGACCAATTAAAGGGCTGAAATTGAGGCAGCAATTAATAGCCTACCAACCAAAAAAGTCCAGGACCAGATGGGTTCACAGTCAAATTCTACCACAGGTACAAAGAGGAGCTGGTACCACTCCCTTCTGAAACTATTCCAAACAATACAAAAAGAGGGAATCTTCCCTAACTCATTTTATGAGACCAACATCATCCTGATACCAAAACCTGGCAGAGACACAACTAAAAAAGAAAATTTGAGGCCAGTATCTATTATGAACATTGATGAGAAAAACCTCAGTAAAATACTGGCAAACTGAATCCAAACTGAATGGGAACAGCACATCAAAAAGCTTAACTATCACAATCAAGTTGGCTTCATCCCTGGGATGCAAGGCTTGTTCAAAATTATCTGCAAATACATAAACGTAATCCATCACATAAACAGAAGCAAAGGCAAAAACCATGTGATTATCTCAATAGATTCAGAGAAGACCTTCAACAAAATTACACAGCCCTTTATGCTAAAAATTCTCAATAAACTAGGTATTGATGGAACGTATCTCAAAATAATACAAGCTATTTAGGACAGATCCACAGCCAATATCATACTGAATGAGCAAAAACTGGAAGCATTCCCTTTGAAAGCCACCACAAGACAAGGATGCTCTCTCTCACCACTCCTATTCCATATAGTATTAGAACTTCTGGCCAGGGCAATCAGGCAAGAAAAAGAAATAAAGAGTATTCAATTAGGAAAAGAGGAAGTCAAATTCTCTCAATACACAGATGACAGGATTCTATATTTAGACGTCATCATCCTCTCAGCCCAAAATCTCCTTAAGATAAGCAACCTCAGCAAAGTCTCAGGATACAAAATCAATATGCAAAATTCACAAGCATTACTACACAACAGTAACAGACAAACGGAGAGCCAAATCATGAGTGAACTTCCATTCACAATTGCTACAAAGAGAATAAAATACCTATATATGAAACAAGGGATGGGAAGGACCTCTTCAAGGATAACTACAAACCACTGCTCAAGGAAATAAGAGGACACAAACAGATGGAAAAACATTTCATGCTCATGGTTAGGAAGAATCAATATTGCGTAATTGGCCATACTTCCCAAAAACAGATTCAATGCTATTCCCATTAAGCTATCATTGATTTTCTTCACAGAATTGGAAAAAAACACCTTAAATTTCACATGGAACCAAAAAAGAGCCCATGTAGTGAAGATAATTATAAGAAAAAAACAAAAATAAAAAAAAAATCTGGAGGTATCACACTACCTGACTTCAAAATATACTACAAGTTTACAGTAATCAAAAGAGCATGGTATTGTTACCAAAACAGAGATACAGACCAATGGAACAGAACAGAGGCCTCAGAAATAACACCACACAACTACAACCATCTGATCTTTGACAAACCTGACAAAAACAAGCAATGGGGAAAAGATTCCCTATTTAATAAATTGTGTTGAGAAAACTGGCTAGCCATATGCAGAAAGCAGAAACTGGATCCCTTCCTTACACCTTATACAAAAAATTAACTCAAGATGGATTCAAGATTTAAACATAAGAACTAAAACCATAAAACCCTAGAAGAAAACCTATGGAATATCATTCAGAACATAGGCATGGGCAAGGACTTCATGACTAGAACACCAAAAGAAAAAGAAACCATCATTAGAGTAAACCAGAAACCAACAGAACGGGAAAAAAATTTTTGAGATCTACTCATCTAAGAGCTAATATCAAGAATCTATAAGAACTTAAACAAATTTACAAGAAAAAAACCACTCCATCAAAAAGGGGATGAAGAATATCAACAGACACTTCTCAAAAGACATTTATGTCATCAATCTATATATTTATATCTATCTCTATCTATCTATCTATATAAAAGCTCATCACTGGTCATTAGAGAAATGCAAATCAAAACCACATTGAGATACCATCTCCTGCCAGTTAGAATGGCGATCATTAAAAAATCTGGAGACAACAGATGCTGGAGACGATGTGGAGAAATATAAACGCTTTTACACTGCTGGTGGGAGTGTAAATTAGTTCAACCACTGTAGGAGACAGTGTAGCGATTCCTGAAAGATATAAAAAAAGAAATACCATTTGACCCAGCAATCCCATTACTCGATATAGACCCAAAGGATTATAAATCATTCTGTTGTAAAGACACATGCCCACGTTTGTTTATTGTGGCACTGTTCTCAACAGCAAAGACTTGGAACCAACCCAAATGCCCATCAATGATAGACTGGATAAAGAAAATGTGGCACATATACACCATGGAATACTATGCAGCCATAAATAAAGGATGAGTTCATGTCATTTTCAAGGACAAGGATGAAGCTGGAAACCATCATTCTCAGCAAACTGACACAAGAACAGAAAACCAAACACTGCACGTTCTCACTCATAAGTGGGTGTTGAACAATGAGAACACATGGACAGAGGAAGGGGAATTTCACACACCAGGGCATGTTACGGGGTGGGGGCCTAGAGGAGGGATAGCAGGGGGGTGAGGGGCTAGGGAAGGGATAGCATTAGAAGAAATACCTAATGTAGATGATGGGGGGATGGATGCAGCAAACCACCATGGCATGTGTATACCTATGTAACAAACCTGCACATTCTGCACATGTACCCCAGAACTTAAAGTATAATAACAAAAAAGGTGGGAAAAAAAGATGAAATGACTATAATAATGTAAGACAAAAATAGAATTTATAGCAAAAAAAAATTACATGCAAAGCAGATCATTTCATGACATAAGGGGCAATATATCAGGAAAAAATTACAACCATAAAAGGATACTCATTCACCTAAAAACAGACCTAGACAGAGCAAAAACTGATAAAACAATTCAAAAGTTATGGCTTGAAGTTTCAATATCCCACTGTCAATAATAAAACAACTAAGATAACATTCACAAATACATAGAACATCAGAATACTATCAACTAACTCATCTTAACTGCAGAACGCTCACTTCTTTAAAGTGCACATTGAATATTCCAAAGGATTAGACATGTTAGGCCATAAAACAAGCCTTCATTAATTTAAAAAGATTGGTATTACGCAAAGCATGTCTCCAACCACAACAATATACAATTAGAAATTAACAACTAAAAGAAATATGGGAAATCAACAAACACTTGAAAATTAAGCATATACTTCCACACGACCCAGAGATCAAAGAAGAAATCAAAGAAAATTAGAAAATATTTGACTGAATAGTCCAAAATACAACATAAATGTGTTGAATTTAACAGAAGCAGTGCTTAACGAAAATTTGTAGCATTTAATACCAACATCAGAAAAAGAAAATCTCAAGTCAACCATTTATGTTTTCACCTAAAACACTAAAGAAAAAATTAAATTTAAAATACGTGGAAGAAAGGAAATAAAGATTAAAAAAATAGAGGAAACACAAAAATAGGAAATAACAATGAAATCAAAAATTTTCTCTTTGAAAAGTATTTAAAAAATGAAACATCTTTAGCTAGACTATTCAAATGAAAAAACGGGAAGCAACAAATTGTTAAAATTAGCAAAGAAAAAGAGATGTTAGTACTCACTTCAAAAATACTTCTATAAAATTATTTTTAATAACTTTATTCCAAGAAGTTAGACAAGTTGGATAAAATGGACCAATTTCATGAAAGACAAAAGCCACCAAAACTTTAAAAGAACTAGAAATGTAAATAAATTATAAAGTAAATAAATTGAATTTTAGAAAATTCAGTTTTTGAAAATTGTAAAACTTTCTATAGATAAAAATGCCCAGATGGCTTTACTGATACATTCTATTAAATATTTAAAATGTAATAGAGCTAATACATTTATTAGTTCTTGCATTCTGTAAGCCTGAAGAATTAGCAACACGTGTATGATTTTAAGGTTTCTGAGGTATAGCTTCTGGAGTGGCAGGTGGAGCTGCCCTTGGACCCATGTGAGCCATGGATGTGATGGCTGAGGAGCACTGCGCTGGAATTCAGGGAGCAGAGTCTGAAGGTGTTCCTGGGCAGTGAGCCTGTGGAGATCTCCCAGGGGCTGTCACTTGAAGCTATTCTGCCCTCTTAGATCTCGGAGCCTGCCATGACATGGGCAGCCTCAAAGATTGCTGAAATGCCTTTGGGGTCTTTTTCTCCCATTGTCCTGATGAATGGCCCCTTGCTCCCTTCTATTCCTACTAATATTCCCCACAAAGTGTCACTTGGCCACACTGTTACATGCTCTTTTGTTCTTTACATAGCTGGGTGCAAATTTTTAATCTCTTTGAATTTTTCTTTTATTTATAAATTGTTTTAATATAATTTATTTCCTCTAGCATCTTACTATTAGCAATTAAAAGTAGCCAGGCAGAACCAGAATGCTTTATTGTTTATATGTTTCTTCTGCCAGGTATTCTAGTTTATCATCCATGAAGCCCTTGGTCCCAAACACAATTCAGTCAAGTTCTTTCCTACTTTTTAACAAGGATGGACTTTACTTCAGTTTTCAGTATATTCCTCGTCTCTAAGACCTTATCAGAATAGCCTTTACTGTTTAACTTTCTATCAGCCTTCTGATTATAAGCACTTAAGTCATCTAGAATTTTCTAGACTTTAGTCCCTAGTCTTCTCTGAGTTTTTCATCAGAATTGACTATCATGTTCCATTCATGCAATACAGGCTTTTGTAGCCTGGGCTTCCCAATTCTTCAAGCCTCTGCCTGTTACCCAGTTCCAAGGACCCCATTTTCAGGTGTTATAGAAATGGCTTCACTTCACAGGACCAAGTTTTTCTTAGTCTATTATTCTTGATGTAGTTTGGATATCTATCCCCACCTAAATCTCATGTGGAATTGTAATCTCCAAAGTTGGAGGTGGGGCCAGATGGGAGGTGTTTGAATCATAGGGGCAAATCCTTCAAATACTGCTTGGGCCATCCCATTCGTGATAAGTGAGCTCTCACTCTGAGTCCACATGAGATCTGGTCATTTGAAAGTGTGTGGCACCTTCTAACTCACTCTCGCTCCTCGTCTTACCATGTGATATGCTTGCTTCCCCTTTGACTTCTGCCATGAATGGAAGCTTCCTGAGGCCTCCCCAGAAGCAGATGCTATTATTCTTGAATAGCCTCAGAACTATGAGCCAATAAAATCTCTTTTCTGATAAATTACCCATTCAGAAGTAATTTTATAGCAGTGCAAGAATGGCCTAAAATAGAAAATTGATACTGCAGTGTGAGACATTACAATAAAAACACTTAATGTGGAAGCCACTTTGGAAGTGGGTAATGGGAAGAGGTTGGAAGTTTGGAGGGCTCAAAACAAGTGATGAGGAGAAAAAGTTTGGAATTTCCTAGAGACTGCTTAAATGGTTGTGATCATTTAATGCTACTCATAATATGAACAGTGTAGTTCTGGCTGCCAAAGTCTCAGACGGAAAGGAGAAACTTATTTTGAAATGGAACAAATGTCATACAAGTTATACCTTAGCAAAGAGCTTGGTTGCATTCTGTTCATGCCCTAGGGATCTGTGAATGTTTGAACTTCATAGTGATGATTTCTGGTATCTGGAAGAAGAAATTTCTAAGCAGCCAAGTATTCAAGATGTGGCCTGGCTGTTTCTAACAGCCTATGCACAGACGCAGAAGCAAAGGAATTAAAGTTGGAACTTACATTTAAAAAGGAAGCAGAGCATAAAAGTTTGAGAAGTTTGTAGGCTGGCCATGTGACAAGAAAATAAAAAGCTACTTCTGGAGATGAATTCAAGCAGGCTGTGGAGCAGTCACTTGTTAGAGGGATTTGCAAACTAAAAGGGAGCCAACTGCTGACAGCCAAAACAGTATGAGAAAAACCTGAAATATATTTCAAAGACTTTTGTGTTAGCCTCTTCCTACAAGCGTGGAGGCCAAGGAAGGAAGAATGACTTCATGATCCAGGCCGAGGGCCCTGCTGCCCTGTGCAGCCTTGGGATACTGGTTACCATAGCCTGGCTGCTCTAGCTCTAGCCAGGGCTTAAAGGGGCCCAGATACAGCTCAGGCTGTCACTTTGAAGGACGCAAGCCATAAGCTTTGGTGGTTTCCAGGTGGCTTTAAGTCTGTAGGTATACAGAATACAAGAGTGAAGAATGCTTTACAGCCTCTGCCTAGATTTCAGAGGATATATGGAAAAGCCTGGGTGCATAGGCAGAAGCCTGATGCAGAGTTAGATCCCCCACAGAGAACCTCTATTAGGGAAGTTTAGTAAGGAAATGTGAGGTTGGAGCCCCACACAGAGTCCCCAGAGGGGCACTGACTAGGGGAGTTCTGAGGAAGGAGCCACCATTCCCAAGATTCAAGAATTGCAGATATACTAGTGGTGTACACCCTGCACCTGGAAAACCTACAGGAACTCAAGAACCTGTGGGAGCAGCCTCAGGGGCGAAACCCTGCAATGCCACAGAGGGGGAGATACAAAAGGCCTTGGGAGCCCACCCCTTACACCAGTGTGTCCTGAGTGTAGGACATGGAGTCATAAATTATTTTGGAGCTTTAAGATTTAATGACTGCCCTCCTGTGTTTCAAACTTTCATGGCGCTTGTGTTACCCATTGCCTACACCACAACTTTATCTTAGAAGTAACTAGTTTTTTATTTTACAGGCTCATAGGTGGAAGGGATTTGCCTTGTCTCATATGAGACCGAACTCTGCAATTGTGAGTTAATGCTGGAAAGAGTTAAAACTTTGAGGGATTATTGGGAAGGGGTGATTATATCTTGCAATGTGAGAACATGAGATTTGGGAGGGGCAAGGGGCAACATGATACAGTTTCAACATTTGTGCCCATTCAACTCTCATGCTGAATTATGATCACCAATGTTGAAGATTGGGCCTGGTGGGAGGTGTTTGGATTATGGAAACAAATCCCTCATAAATGGCTTGGGCCATCTCCTTAGTGTTAAGTGAGCTCTCCTGTCTTCACTTGAGATCTAGTCATTTAGAAGTGTGTAGCACCTCGTCTCTCTTGTTCCTTCTTTTTCCATATGTGCTTGTTACCCCTTTGCCTTCTGCCACGATTGGTAGCTTCCTGAGGCCATCCCCAAACAGATGCTACTATGCTTCCATTAGAGCCTTCAGAACCATGAGCCATTAAAACCTCTCTTCTTATAATTTACCTAATCTGATATATTTCTCCTAACAGTACAAGAACAGCCTATTACACTGCTGCTATAACAATGTCACACACTGGATAACTTTTAAAGGAAAGAAATTTGTTTCTTACAGTTCAAGAGCCTGGGATGTTCAAAGTTCACCAGATATGGTGAGGATCTTTTTACTAGATCAAAACATGTTAACAGGGCAAGAATGTGTAAAAGGGACTGCAATAGCAAGCCAAACTATTGTAACAACCTATTCCTGTGTGAACTAATTAATTCCCATGAGAACTGACTTGTTCCCAAGAGAACTAAATCACTCCTGCAAGAACTCAGGATAACAGAACTAATTCATTTAGGAAGACTCTGTTCTCAGGATACCACAACGGCCCCACTTCTTAATACTGTTACTTTGGCAATTAAGTTTCTAACACATAAACTTTTAGGAGACATAGTCACACCATAGCAAGGGCCAACTCTTGCCATTCTATTCAAGATAGACTCTAGAAGTCTCAGCTGCAGAAAATTATGCAAATAAAGAAAATAGAAGCCTTCCAAATTTAAAATAAAGTTGTCTCTGATTACAGAACATTTTATTCTATCTAGGAAATGTTATATAGTTTACCCAAAAACTTTGAGAACTAATAATTTAGTTAAGTGATGGGATGCTAAATCAAAATACTAAATTCAAGTTGCATTTTTAAGTGATAATAGTGAAATATCCAAAAAGTTAAGTAAAGCAATATCATTCACAATAGAATCTGAAAAAGTAAAATGCTTAAGAATAAATTTAACCAAGGAGGCAAAAGATCTGTTCACAAAAGCTGTAAAACATTGATGAAGGAAATTAAAAAAAAAAAAACAAAAAGAAATTTAATGATACTCCATGTTTATCGATCAGAAGTATCAATGCAAAAAAAATCCATACTACCTAATGCAATATACAAATTTAACACAATCTCTATTAAAATTTCAATCACATATTTCATACAGAAAAAAATCCCAAAATGTGTACCTTGAGCAAAAAATAAAAGCTGGAAGCATCACATTTGCTACTTTTAAATTACATTACAAAGCTATAGTAATTTAAACAGTATGGTATTGGCATAAAACCAGACACATGGACCAACTGAATGGAAGGTACGGACCAGAAAATATACCTATTCAAATACGGTAAACTAATCTTCAACAAAGGTGTCGGGAATATAACAAGAATATAAAATGAAAGAATAACCTCTTTGATAAACTGGTAAAACTAGTTATCTGTATATAGAAAGTAAAATAGAGTTAGATCCTTAACACCATACACAAAAATCAATCCAAAATGAAGACTTAAAAGTAAGACTTAAAACTGTAAAGCTCCTAGAAGAAAACATAGGCAAAGAGCTCCATTGCTTTTGTCTTTACAGTATTTTTTTGTGTTTTAGGTTTGGGTTTTTGATATGATACCAAAATTCTAAGCAAAAGAAGCAAAAACAAACAAGTGAGACCACATCAAACTAAGAAGTTTCTGTACATAAAACGCTTAGCAAAATGACAAGACATCCTATGGAATGGGTGAAAATGTTTGCAAACCACACATCTGAGAAGTGGTTAATATCCCAAAAAACCATGTAATTCACACAATTTTAAAAGGATGACCTGATTTTAAAATGGGCAATATCCTGAACAGACATTTTTCAAATAAGACATACAAATGACCCACAAGTATACAAAAAGAAGCTCAACAGCACTAATCAGGGAAATAAAAATGTCAACATTGAAATATCACCTCACACCTCTTAAGATCACTATTAAAATGCCAAAAGATAACATGTGTTTAAGACTAAGAAACCCATATTTACTGTTGATGGGAATGTAAATTAATGCTATAGTCATTATGAAAAATACAAAATTTCCTAAAAAAATTAAAAATTGAGTTATATGAAATCACTTATGGGTATATATCCAGAGAATACAACTATTATCTTGAAAAGGTATCTGCACACTCATGTTCATTGTAGAATTCATCATACCCAAAATGTGAAAACAATCTGTGTCCATTGACAGATGAATGATTTTTTTAAAATGTGATATATACACACACATATAATGAAATACTATTTAGCCCTCAAAAACCAGGAAATTGTGCTATTTGCAACAACATGTCTGGCCCTGGAGGACATTACACTAAGTAAAGTAAGCCAGACACAAAGACAAATACCATATGATCTTGTTTATATATGAAATCCATAGAAGTCAAATGCACAGAAAGAGTTGAAGAGTGATTACTAGGATTAGGGCATGGGGAAAATGGAGAGATATTGGTTATAACATACAAACTTCAAGTTATAAAATGAGTAAGTTCTGGAGACATAATGTTCAGTATGGCACCTATAGTTAATAACAATATTTTATATAACTGAAATTTGCTAAAGGAATAGATCTTCAGTGGGCTCACTATAAAAAAATGTTAACTATGTAAGGTAATAATTAGCTCAATAGTGCTAATTTCACAATATTTACATATATCAAATCATATTACATTAAATATAATTGTCAATTATCACTCAAAAAATAAAAGAGTAATGTGTAGGGAAAATGCTATTCTAATTTTTATTTTTAATTTTATTATTTGAGACAGGGTCACTCAGGCTGGAGTTCAGTGGCACAATCATGACCAACTGCAGACTCCACTGTCTCAGGCTTAGGTGATCCTCCCACCTCAGCCTCTCAAGAAGCTGGCACTACAGGCACATGCTACCATGGTTGACTAATGTTTATGTATTTTTGTAGATGGGGTTTCACTATGTTGCTCAGGCTGGTCTCAAACTCCTGGACTCAAGCGATCCTCCTGCCTTGGCCTCCTAAAGTGCTAATATTAAACACCCAGCTGTTCAAACTTTTTTTAAAGAAAGTATTTCTTTAATTGAATTGCACATTTAGATAAACAGTAAAAGATATCCTTCTAAAATATGAATGTATAACCTGAATATAAAAACGGTTACTTGATGAGTTCAGACAAAAGCAGTTAAAGTTTAAAAGGAATCAGTAGAGAAAATTGGATTTTTAAAATTTAAATAATTTATGTCATTGTTTCTACATTTTCCTTTCAATGACATAACCACTGAATTTTACTTTTGATACCCAATATACGAGTTGACTCTAATGGAAAACAGTGTTAGCTATAGAGTATTCTGAGTTCAACCAGCTTAGTAAAATGGAAAAGCCCCTTAAATTGTCTTAGTCTCTTTGGGTTGCTGTAACAATAAATTGGTTATCTTACAAAAACAGAAGTTTATTGTCACAGTTCTGAAGCCTGGGAATTCCAAGATCAAGGCAGACTCATTGCCTGTTGAGGCCCTGCTATTTGCCTTCCAAAGGTCACCTTTTGGCTGCATCCTCAGATGGTGAAGGAGCAAGGCAACTCTCTAGATTCTCTTCTATAAAAGAACTAGTTCTATTTATAAGAGCTGCTTCCTCATGACCTAATCACCTCCCCAAGGCCCTATCTGCTAATACTGTCACACTGGTCATTAGGTTTCAACATAAATTTTGAAACATTTTCAAACATTCAGACCATAGCACTATTGCTTTGGTGTTTTTCTCCTTAATATTAAATGATAAATAGTAATCAATACTATGATTTACTTCATTGATTCATAATAAAGATGAAATATGTTACTTCATGTAAGACACTTAGATTAGTGCCTGAGCACTCATTGAGTACACAGTGAAAGTTGCCACATACACACACATATACACACATACACATAAACACACGTAATATAGTAAAAAGAACAGAAAATATTCTCTTTGGATTAGGAAGTATAATTGTTAATGTGTATGTAATTATTACAGTGCCTGGCATAACTGTACTCAATAAATATTCAGTAAATAAATATAAGTACTCAATATTCACTAATCAATAGGAAACGTAAATCAAAATCACAATGAGATATCACCTCATTCCAGTTAGAATAGCCATTATGACAATGACAAACAAGTGTTAACGAGAATGTAAAAAATAAGCATTTCTTATGAGACTGCAGAGTTCCCTTGATTCTTTCACAGGTGGGAAATAGAGTGCACCAGCTCTGGGTCCAGCTGCCCACTTTGGGACTGTCAGGGACAAACTTTACTCGCTCAAATCTGCCGGGTTCCACCCCTCACACAGGCAAGTGGGGGCCAGGGCTGTGGAGAGTAATTTTGGGTCCTGCCCCATGGCAGCATCTAAGAGTGTATTACAGTGAATGCTCTTTTACTAGTTGCAGGCTAAGTGTTGAAGCTCCTAGCTAGGTGTTTCAGTGGCTGACTAGGTGTTAAGCAGCTCAGTGGAGAGTCACGGTGACAACCTTTTACACCCTGCCCTCTTGGTACCCAGGTTCTTGTCCAGCATGCAGGAACAATCAGGTCACAGGGACCTGAAGGATGGTGAACGTGGAGATGTTAGTAAGCAGTGGAAGTGGCTCATAGCAGAAGGGAAGCTAGAAAGAGGAGGGTGGGGGAAGAGGTGATCTTTTTCTGAAGTCCAGCCATCTCCTGCTGGGTTCCTCTTTGAAGTCATGCAGTCTGAAGTTAAGCCATATCTATCCGTAGTCTGATGCACAGTTACTTCTCTGGACATTCAGCCACTTGTCTGTTTGCCAGCTGTGTTCTGGAGTTTCTGTGGGCACAGGATGGGCGGGTAGGGCAGGCCAAAAAAGGCAACATTTGGGCAGAAACAGATGAAACCTCTCATTTACGGCTGGTGTTTCCAGGTCTGAGAGTGGGGCCTTTGCTGGGGAACCACCCTCTCCTACCCAGTACTTCCCTGCCTCCTGTGTCACTTACGTACTGTTGGTGGGGATATAAACATGGCCATAATGTAAAACCGTATGGAGAGTCCAAAAAGTTACTAATAGAACTGTATCACGTACTGTTGGTGGGGATATAAATATGGCCATAATGTAAAACTGTATGGAGAGTCCTCAAAAAGTTACTAATAGAACTACCATATGATCCAGCAATAACACTCCTGGGTATATAGCCAAAGGAAACCAGTATTTTAAGAGATCTCAGCATTCCCATGTTTATTCCAGCACTATTCAAAATAGCTAAGACATGAAAACAACCTAAGTGGCCATTAATTTATAAATGGACAAAGAAAATCTTGTATCTATATACAATGGAATACTATTCAGCCATAAAAAAATGAAATTCTATCATTAGAAATATTACAGATGAACCTAAAGGATATGTTAGGTGAGATAGACACAGAAAAACAAATACTGAATAGTCTTACTGATATGTAGAATATAAAAGAAGTTGATCACATAGAAGTAGAATAGTGGTTATCAGAGGCTGGAGAGGGGTAGTGAATGGGGAGATAGGCAGAGATTGGTTAAGGGGTACAAAGTTGCAGTTAGAGAGGTAAAATAAGTTCTGGTGTTCTATTGTACAGTAGGGTGACTACAGTTAACGATTATGTACTGTATGTTTCAAAATAGCTGAAAGAATTTCTAATCTTATCAGCAAAAATAAATGATGTTTGAGGTGACAGATTTACTAATTATTCTGATTTTATCATTGTGTAATGTATAAATGTACTGAAACATAACAATGTGCCCCATAAATATGTACAAATGTTTTGTCGATTAAAATTTTTATAACTTAAAAAATATTATTTGTACCTGTTTCTCAGATTCTTATCCAATTCTGCTTTTGAATTTGTTTTAAAACTGTTTTAAAATGCTATACTTACTTCTCTATTGGATCATCCTTTTAAAGCTCATAAAAATGATGTCCACATGGCTTTTCAAATATTTGACTTTTCACTAGACATTATCTAAGTTCCATAAAAAGACCCAAAATACACTTGTATCAGAATAATTGTACTTGCACAAGATAAATATTATCATATTATCTTGCAGCATTGTGGCACCTTCTCTATAGGGCATTTCTTTAATATGGTTATAAGTAAAATTCAAAATCTTCAAAGCAGAAAAATGCTATAAATATTTCATGACATATTCAGGCTATTAAATTACACTTACTGAGGATTCAGCAATTCACAGACCAGACAGAGGTAATGACACTTGTCATCAAAGTGTCAAAAGATTCACCTGGTTAGAAAAAAAATAATCCCATTTTATTCAAGCAGGGGGTGAATGTTCAGCCAGCGTTTCCTCCTTGGAAGGATGATGATTTCAACGCAATTACCCCTCAGCTATCAGAATCCAAAGGTCAGATTTGACCATTTTCTATTTTTAAATGCACTTACTGGGCCTACCAGCTAAACTGAAATTGCAGTAACTACACAAGTAATTTTTAGTGTTAGTTAGAAAGAAGTGAATTATACGACACAAAAACTCTAAGTTAACCTGTGAAATGGACAGTCAATAATAAATATAATGTAGTTGGTAGGTCTGAAATATTAAAGTTGAGAAAACAGTTCTCTAGTTACTGAAAAGACAAACAGCTTTCATTCTATCGAATCTACCAGAAAACCAGAAAAAATATATATATACCTTCTCCAAATTACTCTAAACTTTGAAACAATTCAAAGAATTTTGTTTCTCTGTTTTATTGTCTCTCTTTCCATAATCTTAAACAGATTGCTTAATCATTCTCACAGTTTATTTCTCAGTGTACTCTGTAAATAAATTCAACCTTTTACAAAGTTCCTACATTATTTATTCTTTAAGTTACTTTGGGTATTAGGTTGCCTCCGTTTTTTGCAACCAATGATTTCATGGGTCCATCTGCTTCAAGTTACAATATAATTAGGCTTCTGACTGAAACACCAACATCTAACCCAAACTTTTACTTTCCTACAACTAAAGTTGTTGTGGCTTTTAAATATATATTTTTGGCCATATTTATTTAAAATTAAATAACATATTAAAATAAATTAATTAAAAACAATTTAGCATTATTAACGTATAATTTATGTTAGATAAAATGCAATTGTAAGTACATAGGTTGATGGATTTGGAGAATTGTGTACAGTCAGGTAACCATCACCAGCAAGATATAGAACTGTTTTATTTCTCTAAAACATTTCCTCTTCCCCATTTAGTCAAAGACTCTGGCCAAATGATAGGGGTTTATTAAAGTGTAAAATGGCAGTTCTGCTCTAATGCTTGGCTATTGTGCTATCTTACTTTACATTTATGCTTCTTATGCTGCTTAGGTCAGTGACACTGCTAATGTCTCTCTCCCCTCTGAGTAGCTACTGATATTGCTATTGTTCCATTACTTTGCTGCTGGTTTATGTGCTAGCAGGTCTTGAGTGTCTTTGGACTAACTGTCCAGTGGGTGAAGTGGAGGAGAGACTTTGCCATTAACTGATTTCACTACACTCTTGAAAATTTCTCTCTACACATCTGTCTCATGATTCACATCTCATCACAAACCAGCCCGTCTTCTATGCACTTCTATATATTGCTGATGAAATAGTTCTATATCTCGCTGGTGGTAATGGTTACATGACTGTACACAATTCTCCAAATCCATCAACCTATACATGAGTGCTAATTCCAGTAGGAAAATAGACTTACTGATTTAACTATTTTCCATGCTATTTAAAAGAACAGCAATTTTAGATGGGTTAAGTAATATTCTTAAATATTTTCTACCATGTTTTTCTTATAATGATTCTAAGAACTGCTTTTCCCCAGCTCATATCTGGGGCTCTCTATTAATATGTCAGAAACATACCGAAGCAGGCTATCTCAAAAATGACCATCCAGTGTATGGTCTTTTCTAAGGTAAACTACTTTCCCAGTCTGTACAATACCCAATTACAGTGAAAGACTGCAACTCTCAGCAGAGACTGTGTTATGAGCAAGAGTTACTATGTGGACATACCTAACATAGTAAATATTCATAGGTACACATATACACCATCACCACATAATGGAGATTGATAGAATTTTGCCTGCTTATTTTAACGCATGAAGAAATGTTCTAAGTGAATGCAGAAACTTAACCCACTGTCCATGACTCAGTTATCTAAGCGTGACATTTTTATCCTTGATACCTCTCTACTCCAAATGGTGAAAATAATGCCTTGAAGAAGTCAACCATGTTATATATTGAGTAGTAATACCATAGTTATCCATCAAAACCTAGCTTTGTGCAACTCTGGTTAGAGGATCTGTGGTATGGTCAGTACTCACTAGTGGCCTTGACTATCAATTTTCAATTCCAAGATCTCTAGGTTCTTGTCTGGAAGTGTTTCAGAGAACCATTCTCAGAAATACCGTTTGAGTAAACATGGAATGGGCCCTGAGTTCTGTTTGTAAAAGTTTTCTAAGTGACTCAAATGTGCGGCCATTTTTGGACTGGCTTAGAAATTATTGTGGTTAGGACTCATTTCATTCACTTTTCACCTGATTTGTACTTCCCAAGTGGAGCCCATTAAGTCCAGGCATTGTAAATAACAATCACAGTAAGTTTATTCATAATGAGTAAACTACATTTGTAGATTATTAACTTTCATTTGCTTAATGGTTTTTTTTTTTTACACTGTTCGAGGCATTTTATTAAGAGCTTTACTTATATTAGCTGATTTTGTACCCAACCCTATGAAAATGAATATTCATTATTTTTATGCTACAGACTGAAAACTGAGGAGTAAGAGGTAAACATCACTTCCCTGAGGTCACATACCTAGGGCATGGCACATGGCAAGGCCAGGCAGTCAGGGCTCATACTCAAGAGAAGTTGCTGCCTCTATTTATATACATACTCATTACCAATGTTACATTTCTAACAATTAACTTTGGCACAGAGGCAATTAATTTTACTGTGTACAATTCAGGAGCAATCTTGTTTAATCACAAAGCAAATCCCTCCTCACTGAAGGATTAATAAACACATCTTGTCAGTGTGGTTAGAAGTGAAGTTTCTGTCCAAGGTTCTGAACCTTTCAATCTTTTCCTTCTGTGACTTGTGTTGTCTGCTTATTGGGCCACATGGTAACTTCTGATGTCAACAGGACCTTTCAGATCTCCTGCTTGCCACCAGATTATTAGAGGGTATTATTTATAATCCTTACAAAGAAAAGGTTCTACCACTATAGCAATTACTGTTTTATTGCCTGCAAGGTTACTTTTGATTAGGCTCTGTAGGTAAAGGGTTAAAAAAAAATCACCCTAGCCAGGCGCGGTGCCTCACACCTGTAATCCTAGCACCTTGGGAGTCCAAGGCGGGTGGATCAGGAGGTTAGGAGTTCAAGACCAGACTGGCCAACATGGTGAAACCCCATCTCTACTAAAAAATACAAAAGTTAGCTGGGCATGGTGGCTTGTACCTGTAATCTCAGCTACTTGGGAGACTGAGGTAGGAGAACTGCTTGAACTGGGACCTGGGTGGCAGACCAGTGAGCTCAGATGGCACCACTGCACTCCAGCCTAGTCGCCAGAGCAAGACTCCATCAAAAAAAAAAAAAAAAGCACCCTTTTGTGGTCAGTCCTACTAACCATGAAGAGTTCCCAGGCCAGTGCTGTGCAAAAGAGGCCACAAATATGAGTCCCTTAGACTTTTAAAATTGAGCAGGCAAATGATTCAATTTTCCTGAAAACTGATAAAAAATATCAACTTTGTTATTACATAACTTTAATAATAAAAATGATCTCTGAATGGTAGACTATGTAGAATGTATTAACTATAAAAACTTTTAGAAAGCCACAACTTTAGGCATGACCTGATCATCATAATTAGGCATGCCACCTATCACATGCATGCTACACTCAATCTGTATCTGATCTAGAGAACTTCCAGACCCTGAAGGCATTATAGTTTGCAGCAATTCCTAGTAAACTTCCATCTATGGGAGGGATTTTGTTGTTTGACCCGAGATTTCAGACAGGCTTAGTGGAGCACTCCAATAAAATTAGACCCCAAGGGGATTTAAAAAAAAAAAAGGAATAAAAAACGAACTTTTTTTCCCCCTTTTACACATGCATGTTATATCTAATGGCTTCATTGTGTTGTACATATGAATTTATAGTATAAACTTTGGAATGGTTTATAATGGCAAGGTAGAGTACAAATGGTCATACTAAGGCATTCAAATCAGTGTTTCAAAGTTTTAAATTATTTTTATAAACCCTAGATGAACTGAGTTACCTTTAATAAAATTCTTGTTCTCATAGGGAACTCTCAAGATAAATCCAGAATAAAATAAACACATTTTGTTTAATTTCACCAAACACATGTAATAAATTGAAAATAGTAAGTCTAGGATTAGGACTGTTGACTTCAGCAAAATTACACTGAGTAGATACAGTTTACTCTGACTAATGAAAACAGCATTTTAAGGAAAGAAGTAACAAAAAGTACTCATTTAGAGAACAGTGTAGCTTCATAGTGTTAAAAAAAAATCAGGCCTTTTCATTCTTACAGTTGGTTTAATTCTATCACTTTGCATATTCACCTAGTCTTAGGAAACTGTAAAACTATTTGCCTTAGAAATATAATTCAAATAACTAAACAGAATATTTCTCTTTGGTATAAATTAGCTCAATACTTATGAACTCAATTTTAATAAGTAAATTTGCTCAATATGTAGGTCAAACTCCAATGTTAATTAACCTCTTTCTAGAGAACATTTAATAATAAAATTCAAACAGAGTTTAAATTATAATTTGTATGAAATTTGATTTCCATTTGAGAAATTTTCTTATAGTAACTTGCATTTTAATTGGAAGGGTAATGAGTCTATGTAACCAAATTTTTTAGTTGTAGAATATTTCCCTAGGATATGTGATCCACTAAAACTTTTAAGTGAGAAGTGTAAGTACTCTTAGCTTGAATCAACTAAGAGGAGAAGAGCCAAATGTAAAGTGAACCAGACAAGGCAGCAGGTTGCCTATTTGTGGAACTAAGAGTGAGAAAAAGAATTAAACTCTTGCTGACTATGAGATACCCTTTGATCAGAGCCAAAAGAATCATTAAATTGCCTAAGGCTGTGGGACATCTTCGTTCTGTCCAGAATCTGGGAACAAGTAGCTACCAATGAAAAATAGGGAAGGAATTATCTAGGAATTACTAATACAAAGAGAAAGTTGAATAACTCCAGCTTAAACCATGATCTAGTGTAGTGACAACTTGTCTAGAAACAGCATTGACAACGTAAAGGCAAGAGATTTTATTTTAGGGGCATCAGTGTTGGGGTTGATGACAATGTGCTAAATGCATCCTTTAGACAGTTGTCTGGATTAGCAAGAAAAGTGGATCTAAACTGAGGCAATGGCTAGAGGCTAAGGCACATTGAGGACAGAGTTTTACTCAGTAAGTCTGGGAGTGGGCCTGGGATACCACACATCTAACAAACTCTCAGGTAACCCCACTGTTACTGGTTCATAGAACACTTTTTGAATAAAAAGTAATTAGAAAATTAGAACGATTACTAGAAGAAAAGTAAAAACTCCTTAGCATTTACCATGGAGTAATACAGAACAGAACAATATACAAACTATATTGTGTTGCAACACAGCAAGATCACAGCTCAACAACAATTTGCTGCAACACAGTTCTGATCACTATAACCTTCTTAGCAATTTCTATTAATGTGAACCTTACACCCAATAAATGCAACATTAGTTCAGTAAAGCATCTGCGTACATTTTTCCACAAGGTAAACCATAATTGGATAACATATTTCCACACTATAATTATTTTAATATTAAATCTTTATGGGATTTTGTTAAATTTTAAAATTCCCCTGAATATTATCTCTGAACTCCAATCAGAAATTCTGCAGACCCTAGGTATCTTTGTGAGTTGTTAGGAATATAAATTACAAACTAATATAAAAAGACATTTCAAAGTGAAGGATGTTTTTTCCATTAACCTTCAAAGTAACTTAGATATGACATGAGATCAATACATCATGACTAGAGAAGAGATTAGAAGAAAGGAGCATGAGATTAAATTTCACAATACCTAGCTCAGCCAAACACGTGGTGTTGCAAGAGTATTGTTTGAAAAAGAGTGAAGAAGTCTGATGACCCAAAAGTAGAGAAGTCAGGAGTCTGTGGCATTCATGTATAAATGACAGCCTCATCTATACATTGATAGGTTGCTAAAGAACTTAGTGCATAAAATATAATCGCACAAAGAACCAGGTAGTCAAGAACATTCTACAAGTTCTGTTGTTGGCACTGTACATAAAAGACTTAATATATTCTTACAAAGGCCTAGTTGCAAGGTTGGTCCATGGCATATGGAAACTAGGATTACATGAATAAAGTTTCTTCTCCTTCCTCAAATTGATGAGTCACTCACTGTGCCTGAACTCTGTTAAAGCAATGTTTATGGTGAACATTTGGAGTTTGGCAATTTGGTACAGGATAGGAAAGGGTACATAATCATCAACTCTCAAAAAACACTTTGGGCACTCTCTTATGAGCTGCCCTGTAGACAATATTTTACATGTGTCATCAAAACTCATTTCTGGATAATTCTGGATAATTGACTCTTTAGAAGCTTACACCTTATTTCCTTGGGACTTTGCCTCATAGGTGTAAAGGTGTATACCTTTTCCTTTGATGATTTAGCTTTGAACCTTTTTACTGTAAATGATCATATTCATAACTATGGCTATATGCCAAGTTCTGTGAATCCTCCCAGAAAATCACTAAGCCAGGGACTAGTTTTGGGGACTCCCAACACTCATAGTCATAAGGCAGAATATAACTATAGAGAATAGCCAGGCATTGAGTTGGTTCACGCAAATATCCTTCAATATTGCAACTGGCAAGCACTAATATGCATTTATGTTTAACACACTTAAAGCTTCTTGACAATATTCACTTTTCTGATTACAAATCTCTGCTTCATTTTCTAAAAGCAGAAGAATCATCTCTTGCATGTACCTGCCCAGTCTTTCTAGTTTTTCCACCAGTAAGATGATTCACCTACCACTTCAGCAACAGCAAATCCCACACTGAAACCACTGCCTACCTTCTTACCATCTTACACCATGAACATCTCATTTATAATTCACTCAGATCTCATTCTGTAAATGTCAGCTAGTTGGTCTTTTCACTGTCTGCTACTTCTGTCCTAATGCTTCCTGAGATATCCAGATTTGTTCTTTAAGTAAATCCTTATTAGATACAAGCTATATGCTAATAAGATAAAGGCTAAAACCTTAACATGATCTAGAAGGTTCTTAATTGCTTGATCCTTGCCTACTCTTCCAGTTTCACCTTTCATCTCTGAGTTCCAACTATGCTGACCATCTTTCTATTGTTAGGATGCATCTAATTGCTCCTATCACAAGATCAATGTATTTTTCCTCCCTCAAGTGTCTTTTCCACCCTTATAATGTTTAAATATATTTCTTCCATATAATAGGTCAGTAGGAAGCCTGCCTTGTTTTTGCTGTCAGTACAATGGACATTCTTTTATATGGAACTCATTACACTTGTGACTGGCATTATATGTATGCATACATATATATGCATCTTTATGGGGATTAAAAAACCCTACAAAGGCAGAACCTTGTCTGATTATTTGGCATGTATCTCCACAGCACCTTGAAGAATATCTGGAACACAAACTACTATTTTTGAGTTAAAGAAAAAAATCAATGTAATCATTGTGTTAAATAATTTAGCAGATTAGTAAGTAGAGTCTTTCCATAAGGAAATTCTACCTAAGAAGTGAAATAATTATGCCACTGAAACACAAAGCAGTTATATATTAATGGAGATCAGAAAAACGTCACCTTTTACAAAACTGACTAATGAAAAGAAATGAAACAATTTAAATGACCACTTTTATAGCCCTTCTCACAGCAACCATCCTATCCAAAGTTACAGACCTCTCAAGCCAATAGTCAAGCATCTTCACTCACCTTCTATCTTCCATTCTTGCCTTGCACACGTGCAAAATTTTCCCTCAAAGTTTAGTAAGGAAAATTGTAGTAAAATATCATTTTAATATATTACTTTCTTGCTTAAAACAACTTTGTGAGACAGGAAATAAGTTTATGTGCCTATTCTCAGTAGGTAAGAAGGACTACGAGTAACACAGTCTCACATGCATGCATTGTTGTGTTTATCTCCACAGATGCTTGCATTCTGTCAACAACAAGGACCAGAGCAATAAGAGCAGAATTTATGGCCCCTTTCAAGCTTTGTTGTACCAGGAGAGTTCCTGTACTCCAGCAATCTTAACTAGCTCCTAAAATAAAATGTCCTAGAGGTAAATGCTGACTCTATTCTCATGGTACCTGCAACACAAACTACAATTCCAACACAAACTACATTTTTATGAGGACAAATACAATGTAACATAGTCTAAGAATAATGGAGTAAACAAAACTGAGCTTCCCAATAGTGAGAAGCGGTGTGGATGAAGAATAGATTAATGCCCTGGCGAATCTGAGCCACAGTACTGGACCACAATGTCCCAAAACAACAGCTGCTTCTCTGCCCAATAAATCAATTTACCTGTCCCTGAGTGGCACCTCTGTCTTTACTGCAACCTGCCGCTTCCAGTAGTAACTGTTGGAAGACTGGAGAGAGGCGTTAAGTCCTCGTGCCTGCTAGCAAGAAGATGACAGTGTAGAAGTGACCTGCAGGCTTCCTTTTTACTCTTAGGATAAAATGTAAGGTATGATTATTACCCACAGGACCTGAGTTATCTGACCTTAAAGGAATTCACCAGTTCCATGACTTGCCACTCACTGGTCATTATACTTTAGGCTCACTGTTTCCCCCAGAATAATATTTCTTTATTCCTTGGGGCTTTTTCTCTCAAACTGTGCCTTCTGCCTAGAAAGCTCCACCTCCCACCTTCATTATGTCCATTTTGTCCAGCGAATTTATACCACTGCTTAAGGACTCTAATTCCCCAGAAAAATGCAGCCCAAGGTCCAGAAAAGAGCTGAATAGTAAAAACACATCAGACACACAGTATTTCTTTGCTATAACTGCTGACACAAGCATGATTGATATATGTGTGATTTTTCTTAAATGTTTATCTCTTGTACTTAATTATAAATCTCATTATATGATGGGCCCTAAATTGTTCATCCTATATTCCTATAAACAAAAGTGGTGTCTGGCCCACATTAGGCACCTAAGTAATATTTGCTGAAAAAAATTTTTTGAAGAATCAAAGCATTCTATGTAACAGATATAAAACAAAGTTGAGAAATTACAAATATGGGTAATTTATGGTGTATATTTAGGGGCATAGCAGGAGATAAATCTTAAGTTCATTGAGGCATAAGTTGAGAAAGAAATAAACTTTCTTACTAAATATGCAGATTGAGTAATCATTAAAAAAATCTGTAAATGACTGAAGTAGTGTATCAAATGTGGAAGACTTGTTAAAAAGATATAGTCATAGAAGTATGAGGGAATGACCTTAGGATGGTGGTAATGATCACAGAAATGATTGAATAAACACAAGCAGCATTGATAAAGAATAACTAAAGGCTGTTGTGGGTTAGGGAACCTGAAGATGAGGCAAAAGTTAAGAATGTAATGTTTTAAGACTGAATGAACTGAGACTTTTTTTGCTTTTGGCTATGATGAAATAACAAGTACCAGAATAGCTGTAATACTACCATAAAATTAGACAAATACATACATTTTTTGAGACACTGGACAATAATCAGTGCCATCATATGATCCTTGAGAGACACAAAATGCATGAAGTGAGCCGTATAATTGCCCTATCTTTCTATTAGGTCAATAGCATGCTGTAGGTGGTATATGATGCTTGTCTGGTTCACATAGGCATTTAGGGACCCAGGAACCTTTCATCCAGTGGTTCAACCATCTTCTAAGGGTCTCTTTTTATAAATGCAGTGTATGTTTCTCTCAGTGATTCCCTAAAGCCCCCAGATTCCAATTCTATTCCATACCAAGTATTGAATTGCATTTTTCTGAAAATGAAAAATCACTAAATCTAAGTAAATTAGAAAAATGTTAAAAAATTCTTTTGAGTAACTTCTCAACAAGCAAATACAGTAAACATGGACATAAGTACAAAAAACTACAGTTCACATTTTAAAAATATTCACCCTTAAACAATAAAAGATATAGAGCTTCCATCTATAGTTCAAAAACCTGTACACTTTGTAGGAGCAGAGCAGTATTTTACCATATTACAGACTGAAAAAAATTAACTTTATAAAACATAATCACTTTCTTAATGCCTCAAATGTTCTAACTGTAAATCCTACAAGGCTAGTAAGATCTGATATACTAATATAAATGTCCAGATAGCAGAGCAA
The DNA here is from genome assembly GCA_004027715.1 of Plecturocebus donacophilus. NCBI lineage: Eukaryota > Metazoa > Chordata > Mammalia > Primates > Pitheciidae > Plecturocebus > Plecturocebus donacophilus. The sequence goes on from PVKP010000497.1 coordinate 144,902, forward strand.
TACTTTAACTCACATGGTTCATTTAATATGAGGTATGATGACTTAGTACAGAAGGCTAATTAAAGATGAAAAATTAGCAAGCATTTTTCCAGCCTCATGAATTAGGATAGGCCCAGTATGCTCTACTGTCATTTGGTATATGAAGCTACTGGAGACCTTATAAAATAAATGCAATTATCCTAACTCAATCCATGCAAAACTGTTCCTATAGGAGGGCTCAATATTTCTCACTAGAATTTTATTTCTTAAGGTAGTTATTTCAAACAGCTTTTTCCTAGCTGTAGTAATCTAAAATGTATGAGATTCATTTTGCAAACTAAGCCACAGTTTTCTAATTAATTGGAAATTATTAATCTTTCTGAGGGTTGGTCATAATCAAATGGGATGATACCAACCACTTTATCTCAATTTCTCTTTCACATGACTATTCTTATCCCTGGCTCTTGAAGAGGATACAGAGTAGACACACCTGGCCAATGGACATGTAACAGGTCATTACATACAAGTCCTTCTGCTTTGATTTCAGTTGAGGCAAAACAATATGATGCCTATCAAATATGGAAATGAATGTGAAACAGATGCTCACATGCAAAATTCACTAAGAAAATGTCACAGCAATAATTCTTGAACTCCTCAAGCAAATCAAAAATAACAAACTAGGTTAAAGTGTGGAGAGAGTGAATTTGTGGAGAGTTGTTGGCAGGCTGGAAAACCCCACCTCCTCCCGAGGAGGAGGGATGAGTGTGGGAGGTGCTCTCTTCCCTAAAGCTTTACAAAGAGCATTTCCACTATAGTACTCTCAGATCTTAGAATGTTAATTCTGTAAAGCTTGACGTTACAAAGAATGCCTCAGAGTCTTAAAGTGGCTTGTGACAGCAGAATAAATTTGGCTGTGTTAACACTGGCCTTTATATCCGGAGACTTCAGGCCCAAGATGCTGAGCTATACTTGATAAACAAGGCTAGAGCCATTTTTAAGTCCTAGTGACTTCCTAGAACAGACAGCAAACGCCAATAGCTTCTTCATGGGGTTGACTACTGTAGACAAAACAGAAGCTAAAAGAGGAGCAGTATTTGGGGAATGGCTTTTACTGCATACACCATGAGACATTGAGATACAGAGCTGGGTATGTCCTCAGTAATATGAGTCTTAAAACAAAGCCACACCCAAACACACTCAAGCAACCAGGAGAAAATAAATTCAGCCTGGAACACCTACCAGACCCAGAAAGCATGAAGTCAGCTTATGATGGTACCACATCTCCTAAGGAAGGTATTTCTCTCTCATTTCCTCTTTTGTCTCCACCTGTTTCATTTGACGAAGACAGTGAATGATAGAAGTGAAGCAGGAAGAGGGATGTTATTAGTCTGTTCAGTCTACTATAACAAAATACTATTAACTGGACAGCTTATAAACAAGGGAAATTTATTTCTTCAGGTTGCTGGAGGCTGGAAGTCCGAGATTAAAGCACAGGCAGATTCAGTATTTAAGGGCCTACTTCTGGTTCACAGAACAGCACCTTCGCACTGTGTCTTCACAGAGAGTTAAAGGCTTTCTGAGCATCTTTTTTAAGACACCAATTCCATTTATCAGAGCTCGCCCTCACTGCCTATCCCCTTGACAGCCCTACCTCTTGATAGCATTACCTCGGGGGTTCAGCTTTCAAAATAGGAATTTTGAGGGGACGCAAACATTCAGACTACGGGGAGGAAAAACAGAAAAAAGGCTGAACATACCATCTTGCTCTTACAAAAGTTCTCATCTGCTAACAGTCTTACCTAAGGAAAACAGAAGCTGTCAATAGCTGACTTCCTTTAGAGGGAAAAGGAGTCAGAATCTTCACTGCAGATTAAAATATTAAATATTTTATGGACTGAGACTTTTACTTAATGAATTTACACTGTATTTATGACTTAAAAGGACCTGAGCCATAAGATTGTTGTTACCAGAGAAGAACAAGGAATGTCTTGGGCCTGCCAGGACTTCCTGCATCTCTGAATAAGGTTTCATTGACATGGAAGATAAAATAAGACTGTACTTTGACTACATGAATCACGTATGTTAAACACCCAAACAAAAAACAGTATTTATGGTTAAAAAGAACCTGACCCAAAATGAATTTGAGGACCCCACAGTTTTGACAAGTGAGTAAACCACCTATAAATCATAGACCTTCTTGTTGTTAAAGGCAGGCCTAAACTACCAGGTTCTTAAAGCCACAATATTATTTATCAATATTCCATCTTGCTAATGAAGATAACACATAAAGGACTAAAACAGTTTCTGCCAAAATCATAAAGCATCTAATTCTTTCAAATCCAACCGTTGCCAGAGCAGGTGAGAAATATTTGCAATGCCTTCATTCCCAAGAAATATCCACAAGATTGTCTTATTGAAACAATTAACTGAAAAACAATGTTCCAAAGAAATGTCATAGAACCACCAGTCACCAAATAGATAAAACATATTTTAATCTCATCCAGCGTTTACCAAAAAGCTTAATTCTTAAAACTGTTAATATTCATGACCTTGATTCAAATTAGCACTCCTGTCAAGGTTTACAGTCAAAGTGCTATGGGATGAATTCCCATGAAAGATATTTAAAAAATGTATGTCTTCTAAACCATTGCTTAGCAGAAAAGATAAGCACTTCAACAGAAACTAGACGTGGCAGGTTTCTCCACTTCACTACATACATAAACAGCAACACATAAGGTTTTATTTATTATAATCAGGTCGAAGTTCAAAAGAGCTCAAAACCTGAAATTAAAAGTAAATATAGGAATCTTTATCACATACAACTTTCCCCCAAAGGCTTCTATCTTTGTCATATATATCACATATGTAAATGGCCTTTTTCGTAGGGACAGAAGTCTCATTGTATTCCCCATGCTTATCTCAAACTCGTGACCTCAAGCAATTTTCCTGCCTCTCCAAAGAACTGGATTACAAGTGTGAGCCTCCACACCAGCCCATTAGACGTAAATTCTCACTCAAGAATACAAGGAGTCAATTTTATTTTTATTTATCAATTTTATTTTTAAAATAAAATTGATGGCCTCTTGTATTTATTAGCAAATAAATATATTAGAAAATAAATTACTCCTTGTATTCCTGACTTATTTATTTTCTAATACCTGGTCCAAAATTCAATAAGCAATGAGCTTAAGAAACTGGTTTTGAACACAAAGTCTTCATGGCTATAGACAATGTCCCAGCAGTTTTGCAGTTCTAAGAACATCTCTCCCAATTATTCTGAACAGTGAGACAGCCAATTCCATGCAAACAGATTCACTAAGTTAACTGAAGCATGCAAGAACAGATAACTCTACAGTCGTTATGTTATTATACATTTCTTAGAATCAGAAATTCATTGTGAAATAAAGTCAAATAAATGTGGAGTTCTCCCCATTTACTAACCTTCCCCGACCACTCCTCAGTTCCTTAACCCTCTTCCCCCACCAATTTAAATTGTCTCTGGTTTGCAGACATTATGATATCAAACATAAGGAAGAGAACACTTTAAAGGTGTGGGGTACTACCTTCAAAGTAAAAAAAAAGTAACTCAGATTCCTGAGACTAAAGAAAAGATTCAAGGCCACTGAGGAATTTCATACCGTTGTCAACTTTGTTGCCTTCACCCTTAAGACTGATTAGACAATGTCATCTCATTTGTTCTAGGCTCATAAATTATAACCTGTAAGGATTTCTAGTCTATAAATAACTTCTTTACCCATCTGCTAACTCTCTAGAATTACACTCTTAAGGATCCATTGTTTTGGCTTAAGACAGTGGTACTTAGCCTAGGCTGTACATTAGGATCACCTGAGCAGCTTTTAAACCTAAATATTTTCCAACTGTATTCTCAAAGTTATTGATTTAATTGGTTTGCGATAGAGTCCAGGCAAGGTTTTGGGGGAGTTTTATTCATTGTTTTTGTTTTTTAAGACTTGAGATGGGCTGATTTGGGCACATGGAGTTCTTATGTAGGAAGGTGAAATGCCATCTGGTCCCCTGTATGTTAGAGCAGATAAAGGTTATATTGTTAGGAACATTCTCGATGCATGGAGGAGAAAGGCACAGAAAGAAGAACAAGACAAATTTAAATTGCTCACTGCAGTATTTTGCCGAGAACCTATTCGGATTGGTCATCATGGCTTAAGAGTGCAAAAGCCTGATGAAGAGTAGGTGGACTTGGAAAAGTTTGATCCAAGGTGAATTTTAGAAACTAGCCCTGAAACTATCATGGAGAACCACTGCAAACATGTCTGACACCATTGTCTTTACCATAGTTCTTATCTCAGTAGGTATTTTGTCTACTTGATAAGGAGGAATATTTTCAGTAAGACAATAATTTCACAAATGTCACCCAGCATTTCACTGTTACTCCAACTGGGAGTAATTGATGCCTTCTTCTCAAAAAGAACACACATATCCATGTGGAGCAAGACAAGAATCACTTCTCTCTCCTAGGCTGATATTGTCACTTACACACAAATTTAACAAAATGAGAGAGTTTATAGCAAATCCCACATCATCTCAATTTCAAAAGCTACAGCACTACTAAAATAAGATTTAAAACCTTTTCAGAGTGCTATAAATGTTTGTGGAGTAATGACTTATTTTTAAAATGTAGCAAAACTCACTCCTCTCAACAGAAAGAAAATACTGGCTTTCTAAAATACAACCAAGTTCGTTCAAAAACAGGACCATTTGAGTAATAAGTTCTAAAATAAAGAATTTTTTTAAAATCCAAACACATCTTTTACTCCTCTGTAACTTATTTTATTGGGATGCCGGTAAAATATAACGTGTTATTTGCAATTTACAAGCAGGAATTCTTCACTCAACAGAGCATATCAGTGTTGTCTGGGCACTTAAAGCAATCAGGAATGTTCTATAGCATTACACCAACTCCAGGAGATTATGATGACAACAAGTTACAAATTAAACAGCTCTGATATTAACATTTAATTTTTTCTTTTTTACAGAAATTAGATATGGGAGTTAAATTACTTAGCAACCAAATAGAAAATAAGGAAAAATATAAAATCACGTAACCTCGAGAAAATGTTAACAGCCAAGCCTAATGGCTGGGACATACAAATTACTGCCCCAAGGTGAGCTGTGAGTCCATCTGCTGCTTCCTATTTGATTTCTTGAAGTGTTGCTAACTGCTAATTAACCGTGAAAAGTTGTGCTGTGAACCTTTCACCTGATGTTCTTTTGAAAGAGTAAAAGTTCTTAAGGTGCACTCAGAGCAATGTATACGGAATCAATTGCCAGATCAGCAGTGACCTGCTGTCCTACAGAACAGAGCATCAAGCTGTGATTGTTCGGCTCTTGGGAAGCAAACTTTTTTTCACTTTTTACTGGCTGACACACACAACACATCCACTGAACTGTTTTGAGTGATTTGGTTTGCTTTTCTAACAGGCCTTAGCTCGTTAGATGATTTGACCCAGGAGGAGAGCAACCTGACTTCTGCCTTACACGCAGATAGTGCTGGAGGTGGTATATCTTATGATGCAAATCCCGGGCCCCAGTGTCAAAATTTCTTGCTTTTTTTTAGTTTCACAAATTAGAAAACTGATTCTCAGCTTTGGCTGCACATTGGAATCACCTGGGGAGCTTTTTAAAAAGCTGATATTTGGGTCCCACCCCAAGAAATTGATTTAATTGGTATGGGCATTACCTGGGCATTGGGGAGTTTGAGAATTTCCTTCAGCTGATTCTAAACAGCCAAGCGTGAGAACTACTGACTTAGAAGGAGGTCCTAATTCGCTCTGATTATCCCTTCCTGCAACTCTAAGAACTGGTTCCTTGAGCCCTGGTTGCCTTCAGGAATACAAGAGCACTGTGACTCTAAGACCCTCTGAACTGTGATCCCTGTGATAAAGTTCCATACAACCCCTTGTCTGACGCATTCCCCCACTCCTCTCGTCCCCACAGACTCTCCCTCTTTGCCCTAGGAAATTCCCAGTCTGTCATCAGCAAAATTACCTGAGTCCTTATCAACTCTTGACTATTCTCTCAGCTTCTTGCTCTGAAGCCTCATTCTCATAGAAAACCCCACTTTCTTTGCACCTTATTATTTTCTCTCCCACCTCCCTAGTACCACTGGTGTAAAAGCCAGGTAGGGTACTGTCACACCAAGTGTCAGGTCCCAGCCCAGGCTGAGGTCCAAGGGGAGTGGGAGGGCAGGTGGCGGATAGCTGAAAGAACACGGGTGGGTGGGGGGAGAAGGGAGTACGGCTTTTATTGTGCTGTCAGCCTTTGTATTGGCTACCTGCTCCAGCTGCAGCTCTTCTTAGGCAGCCGGCTTTGCGTCTCCTGCCACTCCAACATTTACAGCTGCACTCCCTGACACTCTTGCTGGTTCCTGGGTCACCCTGCCTGCCTTCAAGGCAACCGGCTCTCCCTTACAGGGTCAGTATCTTCATTCTCTCGGGGCAAGAGCCTTGTGCAGAACATTAGCAGGGCAATTATACCTTTTACAGGCAATGGTGGCTCACAGCCAAGTATGAACTTACACAATCAGGTTATATAACAAGTGGAGGTGCACACCTGCACTCCCAATTCACCTGGGTATCTGCCTTGGCCTATTCTTCACCAAAGCACACTCATTTCCCTTACAGGTAATTTTTGTCATTGTTGTTTGCAAACTATAACTGCAGACTTTCCCTGAAAATCTCTGAATCCTTTTAAGACTCCTCCTTATTTTAGACATCTATAAGTTCCAAGACGCTCCCTCTCCTTCCTGAGGATATAGCCCGACTCACTATTACTCTTAATACTGCTACTCCTAAAACAGCTCTTAAAGATTTTAGCATCTTATTAATTCCTTTACCTTTTACCTTACTGTATTAGTGCATTCTCCCACTGCTCTAAAGACATACCTAAACTAAGTACTTTATAAAGAGGTTTAATTGACTTACAGTTCTGCAGAATTAATAGGAAGCTTGACAGGGAGGCCTCAGGAAACTTAAAGTTGTGGTGAAAGTGAAGAGAAAGCACACGCATCTTCACAATGGTGGAGCAGGAGAGAGAGTGAAGGAAGACAGGCTCTTTTAAACAACCAAATCTCGTGGGAACTCACTATCATGAGAACAGCAAGGGAAAACCCAGCCCCATAATTAATCACCTGCTACAAGATCTCTCCCTCAACATGTGGGGATTATAATTCTAAATGAGATTTGCATAGGGACACAGAGTAAAACAATCTCACTTAACAAACAAAATTGCTTATTTGACATCTCACTCATACCATATGCTCCCATGATCATACATTAGAACAGTTTTCAAAGTGTAGCCAGAATCATAACCACCTTGTTAAAAATATAGGTTGCTGGATCCACCCCTAAAGTTTAGGAATCAGTAAGTCTGGAGGAGAGCCTGAGAATGTGCGTTTCTTAAATTCCCTGGCAATGCCAATACTGCTGGTTCAGTGACTCTACTTTGAGAGCCATCAAATTAGAATCTAGTAACTACAGATCATCATTGTCAATAACTACACTCACTCCACAGTCTGAGTTTCTAATATTCTACTCTCCAAAACTAGGATATTGTTACATTTTCTTCACTACAACTCCAACAATTTGTTTTCCAAACTGACTGAGACCTAGGGTTTATTGACATTTCTCTTTCCTCCATCATCTCTCTCATAATATTTTTTGCATTATTACCCTCTTTAGACTTCATAGTCCAGCATTAGCCTCACTTTCTCTGATAAAAATCAAAATCCACCTTTTAATTATTTTTTTCCTTTAATACTTCCTTTTTTGGCTATTGGGACTCTCTCTTTGTCTCTCTGTCTCACTCTCTTTCTCTCTACTCCTACTTATTACTGTCTGCAACATTTCCATATCTTCTTGGATTTGCATCTTCTCCATACTTCTTATGTATCTGCACACACTCCCCATTAATTTTCTCTAGTCCCATGGCTTTACGTATGATCTTTCCCCTGGGCCCTAGTCTCTATTTTCAACTGCTAACTTGATATCTGAACTTAAATATCTAACAAAAATTTCATACTTACTGTACTCCAAACAAAAGTCTTGACCTAATTTAATCCACAAACATGCTCACTCACATTATTATCAATCTAGTCTCTAGCCTACATTATTAAGCTTCTTCTTAGCAGGCTCTCACTTGGACTATACTACTCAATGTAATGATATTTTAAACATGTAAATCAGAACGTGTCACTGCTCTGCTCAAACTTCTCTAGAGCCTTCCATCCCATTCAGAATCAGTGTTTTCACCAGTGCCTAAAGAGATGCCACAGAATATCCTTTTCTATGTTTTCCTCATCCTTGGTTCCCTCTTTGATGTGTTTTCTATAACTGTCACCCACCCCCACAAGGCCTTTCCAACAAAATTGACCTTTCTATCCCTTTAAGAAAATTATCTTTTCACAACCATTGCATTTATTTTATTCCTTCTATCTAGAATGTTATTTCCCCAAATATCATCTCAGATCTCTCCCTCTTTTTATTCAGACTGAAATATCAAATAATCAGAGAGGTCTACTTCAATTATTCCTAAATTAGACTCTCAGGATTCTCCTATCCCTCGTCTCACCTCCATCTAACCCCATTACCCTGCTTTATATTGTCTTTATAGTCCTAACACCATATTGCTTTACTTCCTTTATCAAGTTGTAGAGAACTACGCCTTTAAGATCTATCCTCAAGTTCACCTCTTCCTTTAAACCTTCCCTGAACAAAGGGCTTGTGTTATACTTATCATACATTTTGGTGCTTGGTTATATTCAACTGATCATTCTTAGAGTCTTTTCCTGTCTGATGTACATAAATTTTCCCTCTCTAACAAGATTGTCAACTACTAGAAGGCGATTTTAAAAGCATACTGAGATGCAGTCTGGTAAAGACACAATATATGCTTTTTTCCTTGAATTTCTTCTTTCTAAACCATCAGGGCAGTCTATTGCTGCAAATTCTACTGTAGCTATGAAACCTAACACTGTTGATGTGACCAGCAGTAGAAATGGAGAGGTCTGAATAGTATGATTGACTAAAATGTAAATAAAATCAAAATATTTGTATTTTTTTTCATCTTCCTATACTTCAAAGGAGAAGTTACATAGATAAAGTAAGTAATAAGAAAATTAGCAGTAAGAGCTTCTTACTTTTAATAGCTACCCTCATGGTACAACAGTACATATGCTTAAAAATTAAAATACAAAAATACTTATCTAAATCATTCAGGATTTAATATTAACAAGGGGAAAAGAATAGGCTCCAAACAATAGGGTTTGTGTAATGTTGTAAAAATATGCCTAATCCTTAGCAAATCTCCAAATCTGTAATTATATAGTATTATGCAAACTCCTTCTTTCTACTAAATCATCTTTCCAGCCATTCATGTATTTCCTGGGCACATCTGACATTGCAATATACCTACTCCAATTTTGACATTATTTTATCTCTTGGTTAATGGAGAATATTCATAAAATAGCCAAGCTGGTTTCATTTTAGGAGAGTTAGGCAAAGAAAACTATTACTAGAAAGGGGTTCATCTCCAGACCCCAAGAGACAGTTCTTGAATCTCACATAAGAAAGAATTCAGGGTAAGTCTATAAAGTGAAAGCAAGTTTATTAAGAAAGTAGAGGAATAAAAGAATGGCTATTCCATAGACCCCCAGGGCTGCCCATTTTTATGGCTATTTCCAGATGATATGCTAAACAAGGGGTGGATTATTCATGCCTCCCCTTTTAGACCATATAGGGTAACTTCCTGACAACCAGAGGTCACTCTTGACACCATCTTGGTTTTGGTGGGTTTCAGTCGGCTTCTTTACTGAAACCTGTTTTATCAGCAAGGTCTTTATGACCTGTATCTGGTGCTGATCTCCTATCTCATCCTGTGACTTAGAATGCCTTAACAATCTTGGAATGCAGCCCAGTAGGTTTCTGCCTCATTTTACCCAGCTCCTATTCAAGATGCAGTTCTGATTCACAGGCCACTGACAGTTTCACTACATGAGCATGATTGATTATGTATTCCTCTCATGCTCAGTAAATCACTTTACATAGGATAAGGTGAACATAGAGTAGCTCTCTGTGGAGATATTTAACCTTTTATCTGTAGCTATCTACTTAGAGATAAAAGGAAAGGCAGTTTCTTGCATGACTCAGGTTTAAGCTTTTTTTTTTTCTTTTGGCATAGTGAATTGGGGTCCCCTGTTTTTACTTTCCTTTCACAGAGACATTGAAGAAACTCCAAGTTTGCCCAAGTTAAACATAATTTAAATGCTTACTAACATAATTTACTACATACAAGATTTTTCTGTTTCATTCATTCAAGCCTCTTCAGTGCCTGGCACATTATAAGCACTAAAATATTAGCTAAATGAGTGAATGAGCAACTTGTTATAATTAACATGAGATACCTTAACAATGTAATTTTTACTGCAAACAGCAGTTACCTGTTTACAATAAATAAAGATTTATTTAAACACTATTGGGTAAACACCTTTATATCTTTTATTGACTTTAATGAACTTACTCATATCCAAGGTAACAGGAAATTGGAATCATTTTATTATTTTAAATTTATAAACAATACCTTTGTGAGAGAAAGTAGCAAATTAAGAAGCCATGTTTGTTCTTCCACTTGCCAGCATAAGGGCATAATTTCACAAAGCCCTGACTCTTCGAGGACCTGCAGCTCTCCAGGAAGAAACTCTGAAGACAAAACAGGATATGGTCTCCCACATTTTTCACCTGAGTCACTAAATTACTTAAAAGATAAATTACCCTGGTTCTTGCCTTTTTCTACATATAACATAATGTCTAATGGGGTTAATAATTGTTCTTCTGTAATCTATAACCAGATGTACTCTTACATCCAAACCTTGATGCAATTCTGCTTTAATGCAACTTCTGAGCAAGTATGATATGATTTTGAACATACTGAGCCCCCACCACCTATTTAGAAGCAGTGGGCCAAAGTACCATGCAGAAGCACCTGAAAAAATTGCTCCCAGGCTGTAGGCCTCAGTCTATAGTCCTCAGTATGATTTATGAATAAAACTAACTTTAACTTTTCAATAGCTGCATTTTTCTCCTTTATTTGACACTTCCACACCTTTTAAATATTCTCCCCATTCATTCTTTAGTGCAGAGTGGCTAATTTACAGTAAAAAGCTCAAAATCAGTTGTAAAGGCTCCATTAGAGAAATATGTGTCAACTGGAAAATGATGACGTTCATAAATTTGGAAAAGAGAGCTTTATTTCTCAAAGGATTGTACCTGGCAGGATGGCCATTCTGACAGGCTGGGAAGCATAGCCTCTGGTCAGAAGTCAAAAACAGATACTTTGAGGAAGAGACAAAGAGAACAGATATTTATGCTGAGCAGGATAGCTGAATACGCATATTTAATAAGCTATAGGAGGAACCATGAATATTTATGAAGAAGAAATGTGAACATGCACAACTGAGCTTCACACCTCTTCATGGGTCCCATGTACAAAAAATGGTGGCATTAGCATAAGCCAAAGGTGGAATTTCCAGGCTTGAAGCAAAAGACATGAAATCTCTTATTGCACATTCTCCATAGATTGGGCGGAACCATATAGTGGTTAGTGGTATCATGTAAGACAAAAAAGGAAGGGTAGTGTCAGGCTGTTGGTTGCTATCAGTGGTGGAATCTTTTGAAATGGGTGGTTTTTGTTAAGCCCTTAGGGAAGAAAGGCTAATCATGATTAGCAAAGGAGGGGGTATAACAAAGAGTGTCTGACATCCCATCCAGTCACAGCTGAGAACTCACTATTCAAGATTACTATGGGGTCCCCTTGGATAAGAGATGGTCTGTTCAGTTTACATTTGCAAACCTGAAAAGTAAAGAGGTGCATTTTCTTCTATTTTAAGTCAGCTAATCACCATCAGATGAAATATTTTTAAATACTTTAATCCAATTCTTCTGACATAATTTAGAAAAATTTTTAAATTGTTTTATATTGCACCAACTACCAGAGGATATTTAAAAATGTATTATTGCACTGCACAATTCACATAAAGTAGTTAGAAAACAAGACACAACAGAAGACCTGTGAAATTGTAAGACTATAGAACTAAGATTTAGTCTTTGAACTTCATCAACATAAAGAAAGAAACTAACATAACATAATTAACAAAATTAACATAGATATAGAGTTTATTTGGGCTAAATTTGAGACTGCAACCAAGGAGACACAGATTTAAGGTGCCCTGAACATATACTCTGATAGCACTTACAAGTGTTTTTTTAAAAGAAAAAAAAGAAGGAGCAGTTCCTACATTGATCATAAGCTATTGATTGGCCATACATTATTTTTGTATCAAAAATTTCAGGAACATGAAGATAATGAGTGAGGGTCACCTTGTGCAACTTATAATAACATTTTAGGTAATATATCAGCTAGCCTTAAAACTACAAAGAAGAAAGAAAATATCTTTAAACAATGGCCCAGGGAGGGTCTTGCATGCTGGCACGGGAGGGGTGACTGAGGATGTGTTCTCCTATCTCTCCGGGCCTTATAAGTTTTGTCTGCCTCACATTCTTCATACTACTTTTGAAACAAAGCAGGGACCCATCTTAGAGGCTTTGGGCCCTCCTCAAAGCACAGAAAATAAGGAAACTCTTGAGTTCCTTCAAAAGAAATTCCAGACACCTAGCTAGCCTTGAGAAGTAAATGAGCAACTTGATAAGGAAGAAGTTAACAGTATATTAAAACAGTAGCCAAGGAAGTCAGATCACAGAATGTTTGCTTTTCCTATGGAAACTAAAGTCAATATCTTAACATACAGCCCTGTGTTGTTTTCAGAAACCCAGATCACCAAGTGGATCCTCTGGCACATCAGCTGAGATAAGAAGGAAACAAAGACTAAACTCTGACACTGTTTGATAGGGTTTGGCTGTGTCCCCACCCAAATCTCATCTTGAATTCTCAGGTGTTGTGAGAGGGACCCACCTGGTGAGAGATAATTTAATCATGGGGGTGAGTCTTTCCCATGCTGTTCTCGTGATAGTAAATAAGTCTCACGAGATCTGATACTTTTAAAAAGAGGAGTTCCTGTCCACAAGTTCTCTCACTTTGCCTGTTCCCATCCAGGTAAGACGTGACTTTCTCCTCCTTGCCTTCCGCCATGATTGTGAGGCTTCCCCAGCCACATGGAACTGTAAGTCCAATTAAACTTCTTTCTTTAATAAATTGCGCAGCCTCAGGTATGTCTTTGTCAGCAGCATGAAAATGGACTAATACATAGAGTGGTACCAATAGAATGGGGCATCACTGAAAAGTTAGATATCCAAAAATGTGGAAGCAACTTTGGAACTAGGTAGCAGGCAAAGGTTGGAACAGTTTGGAGGGCTCAGAAGAAGACAGGAAAATGTGGAAAACTTTGGAACTTCCTAGAGACTTGCTGAATGGCTATGACATAATGCTGTTAGTTATATGAATAATAAGATCCAGGCTGAGGTGGTCTCAGATGGAGATGAGGAAGTTGTTGGGAACTGAAGCAAAGATGACACTTATGTTTTAGTAAAAAGACTGGCAGCATTTTGCCCCATCCCAGAGATTTGTGGAACTTTGAACTTGAGAGAGATGATTTAGTGTATCTGGCAGAAGAAATTTCTAAGCAGCAAAGCATTTAAGAGGTGCCCTTGGTGCTGGTAAAGGCATTCAGTTTTGTATGGAAAACAGAGCATAGAGGTTTGGAAACTTTGCAGCCTGACAGTGTGATAGAAAAGAAAATCCCATTTTCTGAGGAGAAATTCAAGCTGACTACAGAAATTTGTAACAAGGAGCTGAATGTTAATTCCCGAGACAATGGGGAAAATGTCTCCAGGGCATATCATAGGTCTTCATGGCAGCCCCTTTCATCACAGGCCTGGAGGCCTAAGAGGAAAAGGTGGTTTCATGGGCTAGGCAAAGGGTCCCCATGCTGTGGGCAGCCTAGGCACTTGGTGCCCTGTGTCCCAGCCACTCCAGCTGTGGCTGAAAGGGGCCAAGATAGAGCTCAGGCTGTGGCTTCAGAGGGTAAAAGCCTTAAGCCTTGGCAGCTTCCACTTGGGTGTTGAGCCTGCCAGTACACAGAAATCTAGATTGGGGTTTGGAAACCTCTGCCTAGATTTCAGAAGATGTATAGAAATGTCTGGATGTCCAGAGAGAAGTTTACCACAGGAGCTGGGCTCTCATGGAGAACCTCAGCTAAGGCAGTACAGATGCAAAATTTGGGGTCAGAGTCTCTACTGAGGCACCAACTAGTGGAGCTGTGAGCAGAGAGCCACTGTCTTCTAAACCCCAGAATAGCAGATCCACTGACAGCTTGCACTGTGTGCTTGCAAAAGCCTCAGAAACTCAATGCCAGTCCATAAAAGGAGATGGGAGAGAGGCTCTACCCTGCAAAGGTACTGGGGTGGAGCTTTCCAAGACCATGGGAACCCACTGTTTGCATCAACATGATCTGGATGTGAGACATGGAGTCAAAGAAGATCATTTTGGAACTTTAAGATTTGACTGCCCTGCTGGATTTCAGACTTGCATAAGGCCTGTAGCCCCTTTATTTTGGCCAATTTCTCCCATCTGGAATAGCTGTATTTACCCAATGCCTATACCCCCATTGTCTAGGAAGTGCTTAACCTGCTTTTGATTTTACAGGCTCATAGGTAGAAGGAACTTGCCTTGTCTCAGATGGGACTTTGAAGTGTGGACGTTTGAATTAATGCTGGAATGAGTTAAGACTTTAGGGGACTGTTGGGAAGGCATAATTGGTTTTAAAATGTGAGGACATGAGATTTGGGAGGGGTCAGGGGCAGAATGATGTGGTTTGGTGGTGTTCCCACTCAAATCTCATTTTGAATCCCATGTGTTGTGGGAGGGACCCAGTGGGAGGTAACTGAATCAGGGGCAAGTCTTTCCCATACTGTTCTCCTGATAGTGAATAAGTCTCACAAGATCTGAGGGTTTTAAAAAGTAGAGTTCCTCTGCACAAGTTCTCTCTCTCTTTGCCTGCTGCCATCCATGTAAGACGTGACTTGCTCATCCTTGCCTTCTGCCATGATTATGAGTATTCCCCAGCCACATAGATCTGTAAGTCCAATTAAACTTTTCTTTTGTAAATTGCCCAGTCTCAGGTATGTCTTTATTAGCATCGTGAACATGGATTGTTCTTTGCTTCTTCCTGAGGGGCCACGGAGGAGGGCATGCACTGGGTCAGAACTAATATTCTTTTCTGTTAATGTCAAATACTTACACAAAGCTTTGCCTCCTGAACCAATATCAAATTGTTACAGTAGTTATCTAGTCACATATAAGCAGGGCAGGAGAGGGTTCCCCCAACACGCCAAGAGTGTTGGATGACCATCAGGTGATGGTCAGACAGTTGTTAACTGTTTCTATAAAGTAATAATTGGTCACAGCTAGCACTGGGGAAGACAGGCTGCTGCTATGTAGAAAACACCTGAAACTGATCAGCAACTCCCCAGTAAGATCTCAGGAGTGGAAAGAAACAAGGAAAGACCCCGGAAGTAGGCCAATGTATAAAACAAGTCAAGAGATCAAGCTGCACACTTGATTTCCCAAGTTGTCCACTTGGCTGTCTTCTAAGTTGTACTTTTCTTCTTTCCTTTTTTTTTCTTCTTTTCCTTATGTGCTAAAGCTTTTTAATAAACTTCTGCTCCTGCACTGAAGCTTGCCTTGGTCTCTTCTTCTGCCTGATGCCCCTCAGTTAAATTCTTTCTTTTGAGGAGGCAAGAATTGAGGTTGCAACAGATCTGATTTGCCACCAGTAACTCAGATCACTTCCACCACTAACAAAATCAGAAAATCTTTGACTCCACCTATTATCTGTGGGCCTCCTCTCTGCTTCAAGATATCTCACCTTTTTAGGTCAAACTAATGTATAGCTGCCATATATTGAATTATGACTTAGCCTATAACCTCTGCATCTCTGCCTCTGAAAACTATTATCTATAAGCCATTATGGAAGGGGCCACAACGCCCGAGCACAGACTGATACTGGTCTGTGGCTGATTAGAAATGAGCCACACAACAGGAAGTGAAGAGATAGGAAAGCCAGTAAAGCTTCATCTGTTCCGACAGCCACTACCCATCACTCTCATTACTGCCTGAGCTCTGCCTCTTGTCAGATCAGCAGCGTCATGAGGTTCTCATAGGAGCATGAACCTTATTGTGAACTGTACATGCAAGGGATTAGGTTGCACTCTTCTTATGAGAATCTAATGCATGATGATCTAAGGTGAACCTGAGGTGGTGATGCTAGTGCTGGGGAGTGGCTGCAAATACAGATTAACATTAGCAGAGAGTTTTGACCGCACAGAGACCATAATAAAACAATGGCTTGGAGATACATATTAAAACCCTATCAGTGAGTAGCAAGTGACATTTAAGCTGCATCTGGTGGCAGCTTTATAGTGGCAAGTGAGTGTACTTCAATTTCACAGCTGCATCTGGTGACAGGATTTAAATCAGAACCTGATACTTATTTTTGTCTGCACATGGTACACCCATTATTGTATTTACCACTTTTATCTGTGCCTCTTTCCCACACTGCACACTTGTTTCAATCACAGTTTTGGTGCCCACAAGTGAATCCTGGCCAAAATGAGTGAAAACCAAACGTCACTGGAAAGTTTATTGAAAAAAGGAGTAAACACCCAATGCTGAGAGGGCAGAAGACTCTAAGACTGCCAACAAAAAGAAAGCTGCATTTACAAGAAAATACCAAGTCCTACTTAAATTATGCATTCATTGCAACAGGTGATTCACAGTCTCCAAGCCCACTTTGTAAAATATGTGGCAACCAGCTATCTGGTGAAGCTGTGACACCTTCAAAACTGCTTTCTCACATGGAGACCAAGCACCCTACATTAAAAGACAAGCCTCTGGTGTTTTTCAAAAGAAAAAAAAAATGTGAATACAAATAATAGACACAGTTATTGGATACTACCACTTCAGCAAATGTGTCTGCACTAAGAGCACAATTCCTAGTGGCTAACTGCATTGCTAAAGCCAAAAAATCCTTTACTATTGGTGAAGAGTTCATGCTGCCTGCTGCTAAGGACATTAGTGGTTCACTTTTAGGAGAGGCTGCCATTCAAATGTTGGCACATGATCCTCTCTCAGCTAGCACCATAGCTGAATGAATTAATGAAATAGCAGAGGATATTGAGGCACAATTTTTAGAGAGAATTAATGAGTCACTGTGGTATTCATCCAGGTTACAAGTCGACAGATATTGACAAGGCAACAATGCTTGTTTCCATGCAATATATTTTTCAGGATGATGTGCATGAGGATATGTTCTGTGCACTTTTGTTGGCAACCAACACGACAGCTGCAGAACTATTCAAGTCTTTGAATAATTACATACCAGGAAAACTGTATTGGTCATTTTGTGTTGGTATATGCATGAAAGGAGAGGCTGCCATGACTGGATGGCTTTCTGGTTTCACTACTTATATCAGAGAAATCGCTTCTGAATGTGAGTCTATGCACTGTGACAGCCATAGAGAAATGCTAGCTACCCAAAAGTTTGCAGGATGTTATTAAAACTATCAACCACATTAAATTATATGCTCTTAACTCAGATCTATTTGCACAGCTCTGCAAGGAGATAGACACAGAGCACATGTCTTCTCTTACACACAGAGGTGAGATGACTTCCTAAAGGTAGATCACTAGCCAGAGTTTTTCAGTTACAAGACCTGTTTCAGAGATTTTTTTTGAAAAACAGTAACTACTGACAGCACATTTCAGTGACACAGAATGGGTTGCAAAACTTGCTTACTCGTGTCACATATTCAACTTGCTCAGTGAACTCAATCTGTCACTTCAGGAAAGAATGAAAGCTGTGTTCAAGTCAGCAGATAAAGTGGCTGCATTCAAAGCCAAACTGGAATTATGGGGGTGACAAGTAAACACTGGAATTTTTGACAATTTCAAACATTAGCAGATATTTTGAAAGAGACTGAGCCAGGCCTTCTTCCTACTAGCTGGTGCATAATCACCTATCTCAGCTTTCAAAAGAGTTTGAGCATTCCTTCCTGACCACAAAATACTGCCAAACTGGGAAAGAATGGATCTGTATCCCATTTGTGAATAAGCCAGATAAATTGACTTTGTCTGTGCCAGAAGAGGATCAACTACTTGAGATCACAAATGACAGTGGCCTTAAAAGTACATCTGAGACAATTTGAATCTTAATCATCAAGGAGGAATATCCTGCGATAGCCACAAAAGCACTGAAAAACCCGCTTCCATTTCCAACATCCTTTCTTTGTGAAGCAGTTTCCTGCGGTGACAGCAACCACGATGAGATTACAGAGTAGACTGGACATAAACAATACACTTCAGGTGTCACAGCCTCCCATCACTCTCAGATGGGACCGTCTAGTTTCAGGAAAAGAAGCTCAGAGCTCACTGATTCTACATTATGGCGAGTTGTAGAATCATGTCATTATATATTAGAATGTAGTAATAATAGAAATAAAGTGCACAATAAATGTAACACGCTTGAATCATCCCAAAATCATCCCCAAACTCCTCAGTCCATGGAGAAATTGTCTTCCACAAAACCAAAAGAGTTGGGGATTGTCACATTAGGGAGTTTGAGTCTTAAGCATTAGGTGCCTGATTCCCATTGCTTGATGCACTGCAGTAAATGCCTCACTTCTTCTAGCTGCAATCCTGATGCCAACGTTTGTCTTTGCTGCACTGGGTGCGTGGACCCCCGTTCAGTCCAATAACCCTCTGAGCTGCTTTTATTTCTCAACTTCAAGTATAAGTAATATTTGGGTTAGTTGTGACTCATCTTTCTCTGAACATAAAGTATAGGACTCATGATTTTAAAACTCCAATTGCATTTCAATTTTTCATAGTCACTGGGTAATAACTAAGTTACACAATTATAACTTAATAATTAAGGTCTATAATTGAGGTACAAAAAATGAATGTGAGTAGGTCCTGTCTGTATTTGTTCATTCTTATATGTAACTACAGTACACTTTAAAATTCAAAACTCTTATGCATTTAAAGAAAGTATGCTGAAATTCAAGAAGTCACCAATAAAATAAATAATTATTATTAGTATACTTCTTCTCTGGAGATAGGTTTAGGCAGCATAGGACTTGTCATCCATAAAAATACATGTATTCAGTCCTCTGAAAATTTTGGGGGCATCTCTACGTGTGAGGCGTTTTATAGGAATTGGGGACAGAATAGTTTAGTGGAAAGACAAAGCCCTTCCTCTACAGGTTCTTTCTCTAGTAAAGAAAGACAAATATAAGTAAACAAGTTGAATTTAAGTGTTAAGTGAAGTAATGAAGACAAAGAGTGACTGGGAAGGGACATAACTAAAGAAAATAATAACTTCAAGTGTACATACACATGAGGGCCAAGTAAGGCTTGACTAAGGAAGTGGCATTGATACTCAAACTGAAAATGATCCATGTAAGAACAAAATGAAGTAGCCACTCAACTATCTTGTTAAAGAGTTTTTGTAGATAGAGTTTAAAGATCCCTAGAGCAAGGAGGCTTAGCATTATTTAGCTCCAGGAAGAAGTCTGGAATACAAGGGAAGTTTGAAATGTAGGGAAAAAGTTGTACCAAAGGTCACTAAGGAAGACAAGTCAAGGACAAATTTTTTAAGGTATTGGAGGTGATATTAAGGGCTAATAAGCAATTTTGATTCTAAGCACAGTGGAAATCAATTAGTTTTAAACAGAGGTGTAATAATATTTGATTTATATTTTTTAGAAAATAATGAACTACCACTTATTGTGTACTTTCTATTGCAAGGCAATTTGCTAAATGCTTTACAAGTGTCAATCATTGTATCAGTCTTATAGATTCAGCCTTATTATTCCCATTTTACAGAATAGAAAACTGAGGAAGAGGGGGAGTATGGGACCTGTTCAAATCACAATTCCTGAGGGAAGTATTCTAACCAAGTTCCCCATTCCAAGCCTGAGCTCACAATTGTTCTATGCTCTTCAATGGTGCTGGGATCCCCAGGACACACACAATAAAGGGCAAGGTATGGTGGCAGTGGGGGGGTGTAGGGAGAAATTTTTTTCACACAAGATTGCAGAAGAGTAATCAGGTATGCAGCTAGAAAAATATTTCTTGAAGCTAAGACTATGGTATATTTTGAGTCATCGATTGTATTTAATTTTTTGATAAGTATTCTGAAATATGCCAACAATTGCTATTTTGTATTACCATTTTTCACTAAGCTCAGAATAATTACCTCAAACACCTTTGAATCTTCTACACTCTCTAGCACAGTGCCTTGCAGAAACCAGGAGCTTTAAAGTATTTGTTACAAAATAACAAAAAATGTTTCTTCAGTGTTTGGCACCATGGGAAAACTTAGACCTAACAATCCACTGTCTCTGGTTGATACTGATGTTGGTTCTTAGTGAAACAAGTTCTCACAGAGTTTACTTTGAACTTGAAGTGGTACTTTGAGAAATCTTGAAAGTACCTTTAAAGTTGTTCAAAATTTTTCACCAGACATTTTTCACTTTGTGCATTTTTAGATGTTTCCCTATGGAAGTTTAAAACATCACATACACAGTAGGTATATTAAAGTCCCTGCCTTTTGTTTGCATTACCTAGAAAATTTCAGAGATCCATTTTCCATTGGATAAATATATCTCCTCCCCTGAAAAATGTCTCCTCCCTTTTGAAACTCTCCGTAGGAATTGTAACAGTAACCCCTTTCAGTTAAATTCTGATCTTTCCTAGTAATTTCTTGTTTCTTTCAAGATAAAATGTAATAGCAATGGCTTTGATGTCTTTGTCTTGCTTTATCCTTCCTTAAGAAGCAGTTCTTGTTCATTCTTGGCTCTCAGGACATGCTTTATGTAACATCAGTATGAAAAGAATTAGAATGGAAATGTATATCCCCTTTTTGAACTGTGTCTATTTACCTAATATAAAAGATACAACAGATTTTCAAAAGCATAGCAGAACAAGGCTGTACTCTTTTCAATTTCACAGTGGCATCTGAGCCATGACCAAACTATTTGACAAGAATGAATATTAAATCAGGACATTGGGAACAAAGATAATAAATACCTTTCTTACTGAGATAACAAAGTAATGATAGATGTATTTTAAAATAAAAACTGATAAGTAATTAAAACATGGCTTGAAATAGGATAAATAAATTACCAGAAAATAATTTGAAATGTTTTATTCTCTAGTCTTTAAATGAATTACTTCATTTTCTCAATGGTAATGATGCATATTTTCTTTTTTCTTTAATTGACAAATAATAATTGTGTATATTTACAGAGTACAATGTGTTTTGATCTATGTATATATCATAGACAGATTCAATCAAGCTAATTAATATATTCATCACCGCCCCAATTTATCTTTTTTTCCTGTGTGGTGAAACATAGTCTATCTTACCAGTTTTGAAATAGACAATATATTATTATTAACCATGGTCACTATGCAATGCAATAGATCACTGAAACTTATTCCTACAGTCTACCTGAAACTCTGTGTCCTTTGATCAGTATCTTCCCCACCATCTCTCCACCATCCCCCAAGCCTCTGGTAAACCACCTTTCTACTCTGTTTCTACAAGACCAACTTTTTTAGATTTCACATATAAGTGACATAAAATAGTATCTGTCATTTTGTGCCTGGCTTATTTCACTTAACACAATGCCCTCAAGTTGCATCTATGTTGTCACAGTAACAGAATTTTTTCTTTTTAAAGTTGTATAGTATATCATTGAGTATATATCACATCTTTATCCATTCATTAGTCGACAGACACTTAGTTTGGCTTTATAAGGTAGCTATTGTGAATAATGTTATAATGACCATGGCAGTGCATCTATCTCTCTGATATACTAATTTCAATACCTCTGGATGTATACTCAGAAATGAGATTGCTAAATCATAGAGTAATTCTGTTAAACAAAACTGAATATGGGCTGAGAAAGACTCTGTACTTTTATACTGGAGTCCTTGTGGATGAACATAGCCTAGCTTAATAGTCAGACAAGAGTAAAATCTAACTTAGGAGTATGCTCCTGTAACAGTGACTGGGTCTTGGCCAATCCCAGTGGCCTACTTCAACCACTCATAGACAGCTAAGTGTTCTAACTGTGTTCAAATAAGGCAAACGCCAACCTATAACCAATCCACCTGTTTCTGTACCTCATTGCCAATTTCTATACGTCACTTCCCTTTTTTTTTTTGTCTGTAAATCTTCCACCACTTGGCTGCGCTGGAGTCTCTGTGAATCTACTGTGATTCTAAGGGCTGCCCGATTGGCAAATAGTTCATTGCTCAATAAAACACCTTTAAATTTAATTTGGCAGAAGATTTTCTTTTACCAATTTTATTTTTAAGTTAACGAGGAATGTCCGTACTATTTTCAACATGTTTGTACTAATTTACATTCCTACCAACAGTGTACAAAACTCCCTATTCTCCAAATCCTCACCAATACTTACCATTTGCCTTTTTGATGATAGCATTCTAACAGGTGTAAGGTGATATCTCATTGAGGTTTTCATTGACGTTTCCCTTATGATTAGAAATGTTTAGCATTTTTTCATATCTGTTGGCTATTCAAATTTCATTTTTGGGGTAATGTTTTTTCAGATCCTTTGCCCATTTTAATTGGGTTGTTCTGTTACTATTGAGCTGTTTGAGTTTCTTATATAGTTTGAATATTAGCTCCTTATCAGACATATGGTTTGCAAATACCTTTGCCCAATTTGTGGGTTGTCTCTTCATTGTATTGTTCTTGCCTTGTTTTGAGTACGTCTTTGGTTTTTTCATTTGTTTTGTTTTGTTTTATTTTTGCTGTGGATAGGCTTTTTGGATTGATGCAATTCCATTTGTCTGTTTTTGGTTTTGTTGCCTGTGCTCTTGGAGTCCTATCTAAGAAATCATTACCCCACACCAATACCTTGCAATGTTTCCCTGTGTTTCCTTCTAGTAGCCTTACCATCTCATGTCTTACATTTAAGTCTTTCATGCATTTTGAGCTGATTTTTGAATATGTGGTAAGATAAGGGTCCAATTTTATACTTCTGCATGTGAATATCCAGTTTCCTCATCACCATTTATTAAAGAGACAGTCCTTTTCCCATTGTTTGTTCTTGGCATCTTTGTCCAAAAATCAATTGACCAAGTGGCTCACACCTGTAATCCCAGCACTTTGGGAGACCAACATGTACAATATAGTGTGACTCTATCACTACAAAAACTAAAAAAATAAAAATAAAAAGGGAATGATGACATGCACCTATAGTCGCAGCTACTCAAGAGGTTCATGTGGAAGGATCATTTTAATCTGGGAGACTGAGACTGCAGTGAACCAGGATCACACGACTGTTCTCAAGCCTGTGTGACAGCTACTCAGGAGGCTAAGGCAAGAAAATTACTTGAGCCCCGGAGGCAGAAGTCACAGTGAACTGTGATCACACCACTGCACTCAGGCCTGGGTGACAGAGCAAAACTGTGTCTCAAAAAGAAAAGTAATAGGACAAAATGCAATAAACTTTATTTTGAAACTCATATTCTCATTCATTCATAGACTCATTATGAAAATGCTAGTAAACTAGTAATAAATTGAAAACTCCTGAACCTGATAAACATCATTACAAGAAAATATATAGCTAACATTATACTTAATGTGAATTATTGAATATTTCCCCTAAAATTGAGAAGAAAGGAAGAATATTCATTCTCATCATGCCTATTCATGTTATACTCCAAGTCGTAACCAGTACAGTTAAACAAGATAAAAAATACATAAGGAAAATTAATTGAAAAGGAAGAGGTAGACCTCTCCCTACTTTCAGACAAAATGATGCTATATATAGAAATCTCCATGGAAAGCAAGCTAGCAGAGCTAGTAAGGGTGTTTGGCAAGGTCACAGAAAATAAAATCTTTCATTTTGAGAAACAGAATGAAAGAGAAATGACACATGTTCACACAAAGACTTGATACATAAATGTTCAGAACAATTTAATTTATAACCAGAAACTTAAAACAGCTCAAATTTCCATCAATAGTTGAATAGATAAACAAAATGCAGAATGTGTTAACATGCAACCAAGAAATTAATAAAACAAACCTAGAATATAGTCTATATTCTATATGTAAGGCGGAGCAAAAAACAAAAAAGCAATCTAAACACAAAAGGCCTAAACCCAAAAAGTATGCATACAGTATAATTTGATTTTTATTAAACTCTAAAAAAGATTAATCTATTATGACAGAAAGCTGTTCAATATTTGCTTGATGCCAGTGAGAAAATTGACTAGAAAAATACATATATGGAGAGTTCACCTGTAGGTGATTTGGTCAACAAACTCAGAGGAGCACACACTCCAGTTATCCCAGTACAAGTGTAACATCTGGCCTTAAGAGGCTTCCAAGAAGATTCTAGTTACCAACCATTTCCCTATTCTCAGATGAGACCACATACATCTTGTAGAAGAAAAAAGCCAATCCAGCTATAATTTGTTCAAATTACTGACATGTCGAATTTCTAAGTATAAGAAAATTTTTTTGTCAATTTATGCCACCAAATTTGGAGTAATTTGTTACCGGTAATAGATAAGTAGAATAAAGACACCTAGGCACACAATAGTAAAACTGATATCTTAAAAGCAGATAGAGAAAAAGACACATCACATTCAAAACAATAGCAAACAAAAGACTTATTAAAAACTTATTATTAACATCAATATAAACAATGAAAATTTTAGTATCTTTAAATTGCTGAAAGTTACTGGCAACATAGAATTCTGTATGTTCTAGAATGAAAGTGAAATAAGAATATTTATGGACAGAGAATTTATAATCAGTAGACCTTAAAAGAAATACGAGAATAGAAAATATTAATAGCAGCATTATTCATAAAAGCTAAAACATACAAATAGTCCAAATGTCTTGAATTGGTAAAAAGTAAACAAAATGTGGTATATCCATACAGTAGAATATTATTCAGCAATAAAAAGGAGTGAACTACTAATACATGCTAACAAAAAAAAGGATGAACCCCAAGAATGTTATTCTAAGTTAAAAAAAGAAAAAGCCAGGCATAAAGACTACACCTTGATTTTATGTATATATATAATCTCCGTAGTAGGAAAACCCATGTAGACAGAAAGCAGAGCATCGCTGGGACTGGAAATCACCTGCATGAGAACCCTTTTTAAGATAATCATAATGCTCTAAAACTGGATTGTGGACATGATTTCAGAACTCTATAAATTTACTAAAATTCATTGAATTTTATGCTTATAATGGATGAATTTTAGGTTATAAAAGTATACCTTCATAAAGGTCTTATGAATAATGAAATGCTGGAAAACAAAATCTTAGAGGAAAACATGCACCAGGAAAGTACTATACTATACTATACTAAAAGAAATCTGGGTCACAATATTAGTATCCATCCAAATACAGTGTGTTTAAATTAATGAATAATTTTTTTAAATAGTATTAAGACTTTTAGGTACTTTAACACTATTTTAGAGTATATTCTATCTCTTGGGCGGTCATTACTCATATTACTCCTAAAATATTAGTACTAATTTTCAAAAAAAATCTTCCCAATTTTATTCATATTTTCCTTCTGCATAGCATTTCCTCATTAGTTTTGAAATGGCTAATGATAGAAAGAGTTCTAGCATTTCTATTTTAGAAAACAAAAACTAAACCTTAGAGAAGTACAACAGATTTTCCAAACATGACTCTGGCAGATTTCTTAATTATGATGATCAAACTCATTATCCCTTAGGCACATCGCCTTCCTGTACTGAATTAGATATATTTTCAATTCAGGTATAAAATATAAAATGCAAATATCTATTGTTCATCCTCTCCCAATTAGTAAAAACATAGAATATACCTACTCATCACCATCCTTATCAAAAGAAAATTAAATCACACTATACTCTGATAAATGTATTATCCTTAGTTTTTCTGGTATGTATCTATGTGTGGGTATGTGTGTATTTATTTTAAATGTGTAGCCATCCACGTTGGGATGGCATAGTAAAGAGATTAGAGACATAGTCAAAGGCACTCTAGTCCAGGGCTATAAACAGAAGATGACTCTAAAGGGAGCCAACCTGCCTAAGATAACAATTCAGTAGAGTAGTATTATCTGTCAAGCCATAATTACAAATACCTTTATAGCCTTGTTGGAGAGACTTCAGTAACTCTCCCAATCAGTCTCGAAAGTTATCCGTGGGAGATGAACAAAGCAGCAGAGGAAGCAATACGCACACTTTATAACCACTGCTTTTTCCCAGAATGCATAATCAAAGGTTAGCTTCCCACTCCCTAGTTCAATTGAAAGATGGACAGAAAGAGAAATCTACCACTGAGAGTAATAGCGACATACATGTTATATAAGTTAAGTATCCATAGATTTTGCAGGGAAGGGATTCTAAAGCTAGTAAGGCAAATTATAAGAGGACTATTACCTCACAAAAAGGCTTAGCTTAAAAGAAATTATAATTTTTCCCATCAGGTACTGTTGCCTGAATGGGATAAAAGAGTATTAGTAACATTATTATTTTTCATTAAGATGTAATTGACGAAGAAAATTGAATATAATTATGGCCTACAACATAATATTTATATAGAGAGAGAGATAGATATTGTAAAATTATTAAATCAAGCTAATTAACATGTACCTTGCCTCACATACCTATTTTTCTGTGGTGAGAATATTTAAAATCTACTCTCTTAGCAATTTTCAAGTATACCATACATTATTATCAACCATAATAGCCATGCTATACAATAGATACAGCAGAATGTGTTCATTCTAACTGAAGTTTGTACCCTTTGATCAACATGTGTCCCCATTCCATGCCTCCTTCAACATTAGTAAAATTATTAACATATTGACTAGTGTGAGACCAGCTAAGAGAATTTTAGAATCTGTACGTTACACTAACAAAAATCTGCTCATCTTAATTTTTCAGATACCACAGGATTCGTTTCAACGATTTTGACAATCATTTCTAGACAATAAAAAGAATGTCCAGGTATTTCTAAACACAACAGCTTCAGCATGGCTCTTATAATATTGACTTCCCTATTCCGCCAAAGCTGTAAGTGCCTAGAACCATTCCAGAGTTGGTGATCGAGGACAAGTGCTTAATCATTTCCATTCCAGGACATCTTGTAACCAATAGCTTTAAATACACAGAAAATACTAACTGAAATCCACGCACCCAAGGTTCAAACATAAATTCGAATAACAATTACCTAAACAAAATTCATCAACTCTCTCTACAATCAGGGTCCTTTCCCAATCTTCCAATTACCATCAGCAGTCAATTCCCCTCTCCTCCCAGCTTGATTGCCCTTCATAGTTAATCAAACATCTGCCTATTCCTCCTCTGAAACAATCTGTGGTCTGTGAATGACCTGCATCAGAATCACGAGTGCTTGCTGAAATATGTATTGCGGTGCCCTGCTCCAGACCTACTGAATCTGAACATCTACAAAAGGATCCCTAGAATCTGCATTTTCGCCCACTCCACCAGTGATTTGGCCGTACCTCAGAGTTTCAGAATCACTCATCTCAGCCTAGCTTTTCAAATACTTCTGCCTCTTTTCTAGTTGAGTCCTTATCACTGCACATCAAGAAGCCGATAATGGTCTGCCAGGTTATCTCTCTCCTCTAATGCCTTCTCCTGTCCACCTCACATACCACTGTGCAAAAATCTCAACACCCTTTTCATCAAAAATCCTTTCTGTTCAAAATGTTTAGTGAGTTCTTTTTTAAATTATACTTCAGAAAAAAATTCAAACTTCCCCACGGAACATTTAAGACCTCTGTGAAAGGACTCCAGTGTGTCGGCTCACTAATATTTCTCATTACTCCACTCTAGGGTCTCTCTGATCACTTCAGATCAGCTCAACAGCAACGTTATTTCTTATATGACCTCCTTTTTCTCATCTACAGACCATCCATCCTTCTGCTCATCTGCTCTATGCCTCTCCGTAGTTTTCCAAAATTTGATACTTCACGCAAGAAAGAAATCCAGAATCACCTACCTGAAAGTGGTAGGGAAGACACTGAAATGTCATGCGTTAGTACAGATTCAAAAAATCCTAGTAGTACTAGTCAATGCTAAGTCTTTTGGAGCACATTTATCTAATAAATGTGAAATAACATAGCCAGATACTCAATATATTACAAGAACTCAATAAAAACTAATTTCTTTACTTTATTGTCTATTGTGTAGTATTGTAGTTATGATCTTTGTTGGCATATTATCTTTTTATGTAATCTGTTTCTGCAGGAAACAGGCTGTAATTTTTATAGGAAACCCATTTCTTGTGGTCTTTTTGAGGCTGACATCTCCCTATTATCATAACCACTGGGGTTGGCACATGACGCAGGCTCAACAAAGTCAGGATCATTCCATCCAACTAGATACACAAACAACAAGCAGAAGAAACTGGTTCAGGGATCGGTATTTCTCCCAAGTCAATCAAATACATCTCTAGAAATTTTGTTGGATTCTAAAGAAGTGGACACTAATCACTGAAATTGCTGGCTTTGCCTTTGAAATAAGTATAGAGGTACCAGTGGTCAGCCTGATGACCATGTTAGAAAATTTGTCCCCAAGTTTAACTAACTCAAAGGCAAGTCAGACTAAGGAATGGAAATGTGATATCTTCATAGCATCATTCTTTACTCCGGAATCCATCATGCCTGAGAGCTAACTGCAAACTTTTCATTTATAGGAGACAATACATTTATTTGGAGTTAAAATGGTTTCCACTGCTTTTCTGCCACTTTAAAGCAGGATATCTCTGACTGATACAGGAATAACAGGAATTGGAGATGTTACAGGTAACAGAATTTAAATGTGAAAGGGATTGAATCAACATAGATGAGGACCTGAGAGGTAAAGGCAGTACCTGGATGAGACATTGACTTGCCTCCCTTCACTTTAAGAATGAGTGGATTATTGGTTGTCTCATAGTTCCACTGTCTAAATATTTCCATTGTCAGGCAGTAGCACTTTGAAATAATGCATACAAGAAGTAAACTTGTTGTTAAGCAGCCAAGTAATGAATGATACTGGACTGTGATAACCATACTTTTTCTCTGTTCACCATGCTTCTTCTCATTCTCTTCTTGTTACACAGCATTTCTTTTTCATGGAAAGCCCATTTTATGGCACTTCACATTGCATCCTCAGTTCACACAGGCATTAGTATATGATCCCAAATGGGTGAATCACAACACCCTAAAACTGGTCACAGGGACAATCAGGGATGGCACATAACTTAGGAAAGACTAATCACAACCTTCCTTGGGACTTTAGCTGCAAGGAACAGGGGGAAAAGGTCATATTTTTTAATTGAAACTGCTAATTATAAAGATAAAATGAGCAGATAACTTTCCTTCAATAGCCAACTCTACTACCATTCAGGAAAAATATTGCCTGAAATTAAAGGCAACACAGGAAAAAGAAGAGATGATGAATGGAGAGAGAACGAATGGCCTAACGGCATCCATCTAGCCAAAGGTAGCTTTATCTTCTATATTTCTAATCTGTGTAACCCATTTTCCTTAAACTAATTAAGCTGGGTTTTTGTCATTTGCAACTGACATATTTGATCAGTGCTTACATGTCACCTCACAAATGTACAGTTTTCTCAGACATATTAAATATATTTCTTCTAACTAAACAGTAATCCCTTTGAGAAAAAGACATCATCTCATTGATTTCCTTTTTTATCTTTGTAGTTGTAATAGAACATTATAAGTCATTATGTGGAAATTTGAAAGAAAAGTGAACAAATGAATTTATAACAAATGTTTACATCATGTTTTTTCAGTTTTCTAATCCTATTTAATTATTTGTCTCCAAAAGTACTTAAGGATACATTACTCCAGGCAACATATCATACAAGTAACTAACTGGATTTCAATCCCTTAGAAGCTTTTCAGAAGTCTACAGCTTTTACATTAAAAACCCATTTCAAATATTACAGTTCTTCTTGAAATGTGAGGATTTCGAACTCACAAAATAACTGAACCATTCAGCAGTAATTATAGCACAATCAAGTGTCACATGAAAACCTTTTTCAGTTTTCAGTGTCTTTAAAGGCATATATTCTAACGCAGTATTTATAATTCAACCATCAACCCTGTGTGATGATTTGAGAAGTATTTACTGCCATGGCTCTGTTCTCTTACATATGCTTGATTTAATAACTGTTATTAATATCCAAAAAGTCCAATACAGAATATTAGTGAACTTAGTAGGGGCACTGAATGGTGGCTATGATGATTACTTTTATGTATCAACTTGACTAGATTAAGAAAGAGTCAGATAGCTGGTAAAGCATTATATCTGAATGTGTCTATGAGGTATTTCCAGAAGTGATTAGCATTTGAATCAGTAGACCAAAGATGCGTGGATAAGATCCACCCTTACCAATGTGGGTAGACATCATCTAATCTGTTATAGATCCAAATAGAACAAAAAGGTGGAGGAAGGATGTCTTGGTTCATTTCATGCTGCTATAACAGAATTCCTGAGACTGGGTAATTTATAAAAAATAAAAATCTATTGGCTCTCACTTCTAGAAGTTCGATATTGAAGAGCCATTATCTGACACAGGGCTTCCTGCTGCATTATTCTATGGCAGAGGTGAAAGTCTCAGAGAGTAAACAAGAAAGACACAAAAAAGGGGAGAACTTGTCCTATTAGGCAAAACCCTTTTGAAAGCTTCCTGTGGCCTTACCAGAAGCTGAGCAGACGCTTTTGCCATGCTTGTACAGCCTACAGAACTGTGATCCAAATAGACTTCTTTACTTTTTAAATTACCCAGCTTCAGGTATTCCTTTACAGCAACAGAAAACAGACTAATACAGACAGTTATCCATTAATGAGGCCAGAGCCCTTGTGGCCTAATCACCACTTAAAGTTCCCACCTCTTAATACTGTTACAATGGTAATTGAATTGCAGCATAATTTCATTGGATGAGGAGACAAAGATGGAATTCATAGCAAGGGGTAAATTCATTCTCTCTTCTGGAGCTGGGGAATTCTGCTTCTCCTGTCTTCTGACACTGGAGGTTTCCTAGTTCTTAGACATTTGAAATTTGAACTCCAGGACTTATGTTACAGGGACCCCTAGTTTTCAGGTCTTAAGACACAGACTGAATTATACCACAGGTGTGTGTGTGTGTGTGTGTGTGTGTGTGTGTGTGTGTGAGTGTGTGTGTGTACCTTCTATTGATTCTGTTTCTCTGGAGAGCCCTGACTAGTACAAGAGCTCTTTATTCACTTCCCAAAGCCCCACATCCTAATACCATCATTATGGGGGTTAGGGTTTCAACATAAGAATTTTGGAAGACACAAACTGTAGTAGTAACCACCTTTCTCTCCCTTCTTATTTATATTTTAAAAGATGTTTCTGACTTCTTGTTTTAATATTTTTCTCTCTCAAAATCTACTACTTTGCTTTATATCTTAGAATAACTTATAAGATAAAATATTTACTATCTTTAAATAAATGCATTAGCTATTTACCTCCCCTCTGTATCAATAACCTAAAAAAGACTTCGCCCGGAGATGAACACTTTGGACAGAACACTGTATTAGAAAACTTACTGAGAATTCCAAGGCTAAATGGTCTCTGCCCAGAGATCATCATGGATTTTTCCACTCAGTTCACTTATTAAATATATACTCAACATTAGGTGAGAGACCCAGACTATTGCCCATAAGTCACTCATGCATTTGAAGAAGAGAGTGTGTGATGGTGGTACTTGAAGTGTAGAAGTAAAAGGCATCATATCCAATAGGTTTCTAGAGAAATGACTGAAGGAAATAGGAAGGGAAAGGAAAGATGCCAATGGCATCCTATTTCTATGGAATTTTCCTTAAATTCCAACACTGTCCTTGCTTGCTGGGTTACATTGCCTTGGCATTTTGATATTCTCCTCAGATAACATCCCTGGGCCTACTATAGCAAATGAAATAAGTCTTCTGACATAACAAGGCAGATAAAAAAAAATGTGATGAACTAGGAAGGACAGACACTAAGATGTGAAATAGCAATGCCCGTGGTCCAAAGATTTACAAATTGCTTCCGAGAGTTTGCATCACAGCAATTTTCACTCACTTTGAAGGTTTCTCAAGGGCAAACAATGTTTTCCTCCTCTAGTAAACAATTTCACTTGCAAAAGGACTAAGGTATACTGTGTACATCCAGGCACCAAAACTAATAAAGCAACCCTGATAAAAGGAGGTCTGGAATTGAATCTCTTCCAAATGATCTTGTTCTCCCCACTAGGAAAAAGCACTTAGTGTATTAGTCACATATTAGCAGACTATGCATGCAGAAATCATCAGTAAAGAACTAATGGCTTTAAATAAATATCAGAAATCTGAGATGAAAAGAGAAACATTGATAGAGATACTGGATTCTTTCCTTGCTCATTTCAATATTATTATAGAAAATATTTGACTTACTTCTGCCTTTCAAATTTAGGAGATCAGATCTATAAAGATAGATAATAAAGATACCTACCACTTAATGCCACTGAAGCACTGTAAGAGGTCTTTTGAAAGACAATTCTAACATGAATGTTACTGTTGTTTGGGCAATGGCCTATGCCACCGTCTGATATTATCCACAGAGAACTGTCTCATAAAGACAGGTTAAAGCAGACTGAACCCCACTTCAGCAAGCATTATATATTAAAGTTAGTCTAAGTTTAACTTATGCTGGGAAATATAGCTATGGCAAAGTGATAACTGCAAGATCACTATCACATAACACACATATTTCCACCATATAACTCCTATTAGCAAAACAGAATACAACAGAAAATCTAAAATTAGACATTTTTTTGCATAAGGATATAGAGTACAGATTCTGAATCCATTTTATTTTAGATATCATATATTGAGCCACTACCCAATAAAATATTTTTTAACTTTTCTTATTAACTGTATGCAAAATAATGTTCACAGAGAAACATGCTTAGCATGTGCTGACTCCTTTTTGCTGCAGAGTTGATAATGGCATTTCTTGATAAAATGATGTGTTATGATAAGCTATAATATATTGCCTGCTGAAAATGGCCAATAATTATAAGAAAACATTTTAAGATTCATTATTAATCAGTGAAATGCACACTAAAACATATATTAGATGCTATTTTTCACCTGGAGGAGTGGGAAATATTTAAAAGCTCAGTAATATCCAGTGTTGGTGAGGGTGTAAAAAAACAAGTATTCAGCAGCCCTACACTTGGCAAGGGAGGCAGAAATGGGCTACATGTCCAGACCTTTAAAAATATGTACATTCTTCTTCGAGAATTCCATTTCCAGGATTTTATCTAAAGAAAACAATCATTCAAGTGTTTAAAGGTCTACTGCTATAGTACCATTAAAAGTAATAAAAATAAAAGTTAAAAAAATACCATAAATGCTCAGTGTGAAACTGTGGGCTTCTTTTTTCCTTAGTACTTATTTTTGCAACAAGATGTGTTCTTTTCCTACCCAGAAAAAAAGAATATTAATTTATTTTATTGTATTTCTTGAAAGTATCTGAGAAATATAATAGTAATACAAAAACACTGCAACTAAATGAAACAGGAGGAAAG
This sequence comes from Plecturocebus donacophilus, assembly GCA_004027715.1. Lineage (NCBI taxonomy): Eukaryota > Metazoa > Chordata > Mammalia > Primates > Pitheciidae > Plecturocebus > Plecturocebus donacophilus. The sequence goes on from PVKP010000497.1 coordinate 178,588, forward strand.
AAAGCAAGAGAGAAAGAAAAGAATAAAAGACAACCCACAACATTCTTTAAATCTCAGATTTGTTACAAAGGCATAATGTCTGCAAATGTGCCGCCAAAAATCCATAGCCCTTCTTCGCTTAGAAGCATTTAGTATTAGATCACATGAGCCAAATAGCTCATATTACAGCTGAGAGAGATTAGAGACTTATGTTAGGTATAAAAGTACAGGACCTGTGTCTCTCAATTCTCACATCCACTCTATACTACACAGACCCTGCTTTATCTCACTCCCCCATCTTCCTTGCTCCTATACTCTGTTTCCTCTCTCTCTCTCTCTATCAATCCAAATACCTACTTATCTAACTACCTACTATCCACCTTGCTACCTATAGATCAATTTACCTATGTACTGTCTCCATCTATTTTCGTTCCATCCCAGCACCATTCCATTCTCCCACCTTCTCTATAAAATAGAATTTTGATGAAATGTATGAAATGTTACTTTCTAAAAATTTTGGAAGCATAATGTGAAACCATGGCAGCTATTTGACAGGGGACTATCATGGTAAAATTACTTTATGAGCAGCATGTGAACTACAAAGGGGACCGGCATAGAGGTGGGAGAAGCCAAAACAGTCTGTGATGAGGCTACTGCAGTTAACTAAGGATAAATCTATTTGGGCTTTTATAACAAAATACCATAGACTAGGCATTTTATAAACATACGTTTATTTCTCGTAGTTCTGGAGGCTGCAAAGTCTAAGACCATGACATCAGCAGATTTGGTGTCTGGTGAGGGCCTGCTTTATGCCTCCTAGATGGTTCCTTTTTGCTACTATTTCCTCACATGGTGGAAGGGGCAAGGCAGCTCTCTGGGGCCTTTTCTATAATGGCATGAATCCCATTCATGAGGGCCCTGCCCTCATGACCTAATCACCTTCCAAAGGCTCCATCTCCTACTCCCATCACATTGGGATTAGGTGTTAATATATAAATTTGGGGAGAACATGACATTCAGCAATAGCAACAAGGGAATATGAAGAATGCATGGTATCAGTAAAGTTTGTGTGTGTAGTCCACATACATAAGGATATGAGGAATGCTACAAGGGGTTACACATATAGATAAAGAGATAATAATTGCCATCCCACTGGCAGTTTTTCTCTAACAAAGTAGCAATAAACATAACCGCAGTTTCTTGTGTCTGTTATGTACCACAACTGTAGCTGGATATTTCATTTTTTCCATCTCTTACCTCCAGTTTACAGACAAAGAAACTGATGCTACAAGAGATTATTTGCTTAAGATCACACAACTAGCAAGCGGCAAAACTGAGTTAAAATCCTGCCTTAAACGCAAAGCCTATCTATTATATGACAATTCCTTTCCAAGAATTAGACCAAAGGCTTAGAGATATTGATCTTCTGACCTCTTTAGATAGGCTTTCATGAAGAAATATAACAAGTCTTGAACACCTTTTTAATTTTATATTTTTATTAAAGAAATATTTGAGCATATACAATACTCATGTTTCTCAGGGTACTCAAGTTTACTATCTACTGGGAAAATTCCTATAGGGTCTAGCCAGTGCTGCATACATAGTAAGAATGAAATAACACATTTTGGTTGGCTCAGTGGCACCTCCTTGTATTTACCTTAAAATCACTCATTCAAGATTCAAACTAAATCCTACTTTGCCTTTTCTTCCTGTGCATTTTTTCAAGTTTATAGTTGCAATTGCTTATTTTCCACAATTTTATCTGAAATTCCTCCATTACCTTGATTTTTTAGTGATTTTTTACTTCATAAGTTTTGTTTGATTTTTATTATACATTGGGACTAGAACTGCACACATTATTCTAACATGTCACATTACACACACACACACACACACACACACACACACACACACACACGTGTGTGTTTTACCTAAAAGAAGATAGGTATAAGAAAATTCCTAAAATTGTGTTGTATAAATACTTGAGACAGAATATAATTCAGCAACCTAAGTATCAATTAGTTGTTTTTTTTCTAGAAAAAGATAAGATCAATTCTAAAATTTCAGTTATCTCTTCTGCCATAATTTGTATTGTGGTAAATATGCCCAACTCTCTTGCAAACTAGTGTTCAAATTATGATCTAATTTTTATTATTTCTATTAGACATACCTACAAGATGCTTGAATTCTGAACTGAACTAAGCTGGAGAAAGGTAAGCACAACACATCCATTTACTGGTGTGGATTGTGGCACAGGCAACACTGCTCTGCAGCCAGTATCTATTGCAGCAACTTCCTTATTTAAGAGGAAACCACCTGACTGAGCTAGAAGCAGCAGTAACTTTGTAGTCCATTTCTACGGTGTGACACTGGGAGTCTATTTCTTCAGCCCTCTCAAAGATTCTATATTATATTTAATATTCAGTAATATATTTTTGTATTTAACCTAGCTACAGTGGATTCAGTTCCTTGCTGCTGAATTTTTATCTGTATATTTAACTATTATAGTAGGATATAATTCCTGAAATATTATTTAAATACTGTTAAATTTTTATGCTGCTAGCTATTTTTCCAAAACTCAAACTGGAAACAACTTACAGAAATCTACATGCAGAAGTGATTTTTTTTTTCTTCCCAGAAGATATTTATTTCATACTGAAGCTCCCTCTTATTAAAAAAAAAAATCACCTTGAGTTTTTTTAGGCATATGCTGAGATGGAATAGGATAGGGGCTATTCAATCTGTTCATCAGAGGTGGGGGAGTGGAATGTAGAAGAATTCTATGTCACTTCTCAAGATGGTCTCTGGTGTTATGAGTAAACAATTAGGCAAATCTCAAAGTTGCTATGTGCTATTGCATCACGGTGCCCCTTTTCAGTGGATGTGTTTTCCACGTACTCGCTGGGAAGTCAAAAACAGCTTGGTTTGCAGAATCTTGAGAAATATTGCTCTGATGGTGCCCATGGCATTTTGGGAACAGTCTGTGCAACAACTTAAGTTCGACTCCCAAAAATAAACTTGTTTCCATGTATATACCAGTTATAAACACTATCCTCCATCTAACCACCCCATGCAATCATTTCCTGAGTTCAGATACTATAATTAATGGTTGTAACATTATGAGATTACAAAGCCTTCATCCTCAGTTTAGAGATGCTAGTCATCAGTAAGTTAGTATTTTTTTTTTCTTCTCATGAGCTTTGCACATTCTAACATAAACTTTCCCATCAACACTGGATAAATTCTAGGTGGATTCATGCAAAGCAATAACCTTAGCAACAGGATTATCACTTAGATAAAGTACTCCTCAAAATTACATCTAACCTACTTAACAAATGAAGGAACTAATTGTCTAACTACACCCTAATTTTAATAGGTGTTTTCCAAAAAGAAATGGTGCTTATCATTAGACGATCCTATTCATAGGTAAAGAAATACAAGACATTAAAAAAAATAAAAGCCATATCCATTAAGACAAATGGAAGCAAAATATATACTCAAGCCAGATTTGAAATATTGTTCACTTCAAACCTCTTGTCTGTTCCGTGGTTATTTGGTGTAACTTATTTCAATTTGCGTCCAAAAATCCCCTCTCCTTTATTAGGCTATGGAGGTTGCTATTATCTGAGTATTTGTGCCCTCCAAAATTCGTATGGTGAAACTTTGGAGGTGGGGTTGTTGAGAGGTGATTAGGGCTCTGCCCTCATGAATAGGATTAGTGTTCTTATAAAAGAAGCCAGACAGAGCTCATTTGTCCTTTCCACCATGGGAGGACAGAGCTGGAAAGTGCCATCCGTGAAGCAGAGAGTAAGCCTTCAGCAGACACCAAATATAATAGCACTTCGATGTTGGACTTCCCAGCTCCTAGAACTATGAAAACTAAATTTCTGTTGTTTCTAAATTATCCAGTCTATGGTATTTTTTATATTAGCTTGAAAGGAGTACGATAGAAGCATTAATGGTACTTAGAGACCTGTCTTTGATGAAACTCACTAACAGTTACAACACCCCCACCAACATTAAGAAGAAGAAGGGGAACAAAAAAAGGAGAAGGAGGAAGAGTAATAGGAAGAAGAAAAGGGAATAAAAGGAAAAAGGGGAGAAAGGGAGGGAGAAAGGGGTAATGCAAAGGAATTTGCCTTCTTGAGGAATTCAGCTCTCAGTTAAAACAAGCCTGAATCACTTGAAGTATATCAAACCCTGAAAGAGTAAAACACAATCATTTAAATATTTATAGGCACAACCTTGGTGATGGACAGGCCTGACTGCTCCTCACTGCTTGCAGAACCACACTGCCATGTGGCTGGAACCTCTGACATACCAAGACGTGCAGTTCCATCTGTTAAAGCCTGCATCCCAGTTCATCTCTGACCCTCATGAATAAAACAAAGGAAACACACAGATGAAGCAGTATGTTCCTAGGTTATTATGAATGACCTCAAATTAGAGTTATAAAACAAAAAATTATTTCTCTACTTTAGGAGTATTGTAAATTCTGTGCAATACATTGTTTCATTCCTTCAGTTTAGTAGAATCTGTAAAAAAGAATTGGGTCTTGCTCTGTGTGAGTTTTCTGCATCACTGATCAGAAATTATTTGCACTTAATCTAGTTACGAGACTTAAAATAATTCTAGCTACCTATCCAGACACATACTTTAAAATGCTCTGAAATTCTGCCATCTTGTGGGAATTTAGAAAATAACAAATGACTAGGTTCAAAGTTTCATGCTTTACCTAATTTAAAATGCTGTACAACTCTAAGCATGAATGAAAAGCGCCTTTAATAGCATCTAACATGCCAACAAAAATTTGATTTTCCTTATTCTTCTTGTTACATATTTAATAAAAAACAAATTCCAGTTACCCTTAACTTCATTGATCTGGACCAAGCAAATTCATAATTTTAAATAATTTAGACCTGGTAGAAACTTAAAATGAGTTGTAACATTTTTCCCCATTTTTCTTACACAGTTAATCCCTGAGCAACACAAGTTTGAACTGCATGGGCTCACTTATTTGTGGATTTGTTTCAATAAATATACTGAAAGTTTTTTTGGAGATCTGTGACAATGAGAGAAAACTTATAGATGAAATCCATAACCTAAAATATATATAAAAAAAGAAAAAGTTAGATATGCTATGAATGTATAAAATATATGTAGATACTAGTATGTTTTATCGTTTACTACCATAAAATATACACAATTATAAAAAGTTAAAATTTATCAAAACTTAGACACACAAACATAGACTATACAAGGCATCGTTCACAGTGGAGAGAAATGTAAACAACTGTAAAGATGCAGTATTAAATCATAACTGCATACAATGAACTGTAGTACATACTCTACTACTGTAATAATTTTGTAGCCACCTTCCAGTGCTATTGCAATAGGTTAGCTTAAGTGTTTGAAATATCTATAAAATATTGTGTGTTGCTAATAATCATCTCTGTGTAAGCAGTTAGTCTCTCCAGTAAATTGTGTAACACAGTAAAAACTGACACCTTGCAGCTCTCGTGGATTTTTCATTAGTGCAATGCCATAAACCTTTAATAACTCCATGGAACCCATAAGAAGTGCCACTAGTGATGCTGGAAGTGCTCCCAAGAAGGAGAGAAAAGTCATGACAATTCAAGGAAGAGCTGCATTACTTGGTATGTGCCATAGATTGAGATTTGCAGCTGCAGTCCCTGCTATTTCAAGATAAATGAATCCAGCATAAATACCATTGGAAAAAAAGAAAAGAAAATTTGTGAAGCTATCACTGCAGCTATACCAGCAAGTGAAAAATCTTGCAGTTTTTGTGAAATACCTTTTTATCTTATACTGAACATGCAGCTTACATGTGGATGCAGGATGTAAGTAAGGCATATCTACCCAGTCTGATCATCATGTTGTAAAAGAAAGAAAAAAGGCATATCTATAGGCTCTAATATGATTCAAGAAAAGGTTAAGTCATTACATGACAACTTAAAGCAAAAGGAAGGTGGGGGATCTAAAGCTGGAGAATGTAATGCCCACAAAGGATGGTTTGATAATTATAGATAAAGATCTGGATTTAAATCTATCAAAATAACAGGAAAAGCAGCTTTTGCTGACAAAGAGGTAGTAGACAAGTTCCCAGATAGCATTAAGAAAATTATTTGATGAGAACGGATATCTGCCTGAACAGGTTTATAATTCAGGTGAAAGTGGCTTATTCTGGGAGGGGAAAAAAAAGCAATGAAGGACATTTACTGGTAAGGAAGAGAAGTGAGCATCAGGATTTAGGCAGGAAGGGATAGGCTAACTCAACTGTTTTGTGCAAATGCAGTCAGGACAACCCTTATCCTTAAAGCTGCTAATCCTTGAGCCTTGAAGAGAAAAGATAAAGACCAGCTGTCAATCTTCTGATTGTAAAACAAGAAGGCCTGGACAAGAACTCTTTTTCTGGATTGATTCCATCAATGCTTTGTCCATAAAGTCAGGAAGTACCTTGCTAGTAGAAAACTATCTTTTAAAGTTTTTTGATATTGGACAATACCCTTTGCCACCCAGAACCCCATGAGTTCAACAGCAAAATCATCAAAGTGGATTACTTGCCCCAAAACACAAGATCTCTAATTCAGCCTCTAGATCAGGGAGTGACAGGGATCTTTAAGATTCATTATACATGGTACTTCATGGAGAGGATTGTCAATGCTATGGAAGAGAATGCTGATAGATTCTGAAAGTCTGGAAAGATTATATCATTGAAGATGCTATTCTCATTATAGAAAAAGCTGTGACAGTCATCATGATCAAAACAATAAATTCCTACAGAAAAAAAAAACTGTCCAGATGTTGTGCATAATGTCACAGGATTTATAGCAGACAATCAAGAAAATCATGAAAGAGATTGTAGACATAGCAAAAAAAAAAAAAAAAAAAAAGGGTGGGTGGGTGGTGAAGGATTGCAGAAATTCAAGGGCTAATAGACACCACACCAGAGAAATTAACAAAAGACAATGTGATGGAGATGAGTGCTTCCAAACTAATGCCACACAGTAAGGAAGAAGATGTAGAAGAAGCAGCACCAGAAAACAAGCTGACATCAGACAATCTGGCATAAGGGTTCCAATTATACAAAACTACTTTTGACTTCTTTTATGACATGGAATCTTCCGTGATACAGGCACTGATACTACAGTAAATGGTGGAAGAAGGATAGGTACCACATGGAAACAGATTTAAAGAAATGTAAAAGCAAAAGACATGGACAGAAATTACAATGTATTTCTGTAAAGTTACATCGAGTGTGCCTGCTTTTCTTGCCTCCCCTTCCACCTCCTCCACGTCTTCTGCCTTTGCCACCCCTGAGACAAGAAAACCAACCCATCCTCCTCATCCGCCCCTTCCTCAGCCTACTCAATGTGAAGATGATAAGGATGAAGACATTTATAATGATCCACATCCACTTAATGAATGGTAAATATATTTTCTCTTCCTTATCATTTTCTTAGAAACATTTTCTTTTCTTTATCTTACTTTATTATAATACAAATAACATACAAAATATGTGTTGATTATTTATGTTATTGGTAAGGCTTCTAGCCAATAGTAGGCTATTATTAGAGTTTTGGGGAAGTCAAAAGTTATACATGGATTTTCAACTGATGGAGTGTCAGCACTCTAACCCCCATATTGTTTAAGGATCGACCCTATGTAGAATAATGAAGGCCTATTTTAAAGTTGATTGTTTCCATATACTATTTGGACTTTTAGTTTTTATGTAGTATAATAACTTAAAAGTAATGTTATATTTATGTAGGACTTGTTTGAATATTGTATTCTTCCCCAGCCTCTCTCTTTTTTTTTTTGCTTCCTGTACATTAATGTATTAACCATCATTCTATTATTCTCATCTTTTTACCTAGTTATTGTACATTATAGAAATTTATTTTTTTAGCAAATTATTATTTGGAATGCATATCATATGTTTGGGGATATAAAACAGTGAAAATTAAATATTTACTTATTTTATACATGCCAAAATCATTCTAGGTATATTTTCAGAGGCTGTGCTGGAGATCAGACATTGAGCATAGCTACCTTCTGGTTGTCTGTTGAGTCACTGCCGGCAAGTGAAGCATGGAATGTGAAGCCTACCAAATCAGAGTTTACTTTCTAGTACAGAAAGATGCTTCTAAGGGTGCATGAAGAGAACTTGTGCCTATTCAAATTAAAATATGTCTATGTCTCCTATACAGGCAATTTTCCACACAGTGTTTCCATGAAACTAGGACTTAGATAAAATCATCTTCAAGTTAACTCCAGTTTGTAGGGGCAGCTGATCAAATCTGAGCAGAAGCTCTCCAATAAGCGTGAAAATGATGAGAAACAAAATGCAGATCTTAAAGGTGTGATCTTTAAAGCGATACCTTTGAAAGGGGCAGAACAATAGAATGTTAAAAGAGAGTTCGTGATGAGAACTACCTGTACTCTCTTGCAGATTCTAGAATGATGTTTGGTTCATATTAGCTAACAAAAATAAAATTAAATCTTAAGATTAAAAAAAAAAAAACTTTTGCTTTATATTTACTGTAGTATCAGTACCTGTTTCTCTATAAAATCCATGCTAATTACCCATCAACCTCACAGGGATGAAGCCAGGAGTAAATGGCAAGGAAGCAGCTGGAAACCCCTGAGTATTGCATATTAATGGGGACAGGAGATTACCCCACTTGATCTGGCAAGACTGGGCCAAAGCTCTAGGCCAAACCCTTGCATCCCCAAGAGACTGCCAACAGGAGCACCAGCTGCACTTCAAAGCAGCAAGTTTAGAACAAGGGCCCTCTGGGAACGGTCAGCAAAAAGTAATATTCAGCCTACAAGGGAGTAGCAGTTTGCCAGGATCAACAGAAGGCTAAGAGGTCCCAAATTTCTTGTGAAAGCAGGTAATTAAGCCACAGGTTTTTGTCTGTCATGGTGTTCTTTGACGTTTTTTCCTCAACGTTAGCAGTCACAAATAACATATTGAATCCTTATTATATAATTGTCATTCTTCATTCATTCTCATAACAATTCTGTGAGATAGTTGTTTTTATTATTCCTTGTTTATTGATGAAGTAACTGAGACTAGAGAGATTAAGTAACTTGCCTAGGGACTTGCACGGTGGAAAGCAAGCTGCAGACACAGAATTAGAACCTCGTATCTCTAGAATTTGCCTTTATAACCGTGATGGTTCCAAGATTTTCTGTGACCTTCATTTAATTCCCAAATATTTTATTATTATCTTCTTGTCTTTCTTTCTTAGTTACTACCTGCTCTCTGACTACCACAAGGATAGAGCACACATGCATGTGTGTGCTGTGCACTAAACACACACACACACAATGCAACTATTAATCAGTCCCAACCCTGGGCTGTGTTATTAATGCCAGGCAAACACTCTAAGGGGGCAATAATTTCTGTGTCAACTCGGAAAGATGTGAGCCATGGTTTTCTCTATTCAATATCCATAACCTAAAGGGAAATTTCAGAATATGCCCACTGGAAAAGGAAAGACTTTTTGAGTTCTCTCTGAAGGATTTGGTAAAAATCCAAATATTTGAATTTATTTTGTTTCTGTTCTGAGACTGTGAAATGCTTTTAAGTGTCTGCTAAATTTTGCTGTTATGTATAGCAGTAGAGAGGTGCTTCATCTCCCTGGAGTCACTGGAAAAGCTCACAGAAGCAAGCTTAAGAAGCAAACCTGGAAAGTGCCACAAGTCAAGCCTGTCTCTCTTCAGAGGCACACAGAATCTATTAAGTCCACTGATAGGAAATTCAGCTACCCACTTTACAGCAGCTACTCAAACAAATTTTACATGTATCCTGTGACCAGAGAGGAAGAGGGAAGAAAAAAAACTTAAATATCCTTTCCTTGGCCTCTCATACTTTTTCAAAGCATGGATACTTATAAAGTTGTTTAGATATCAAAGCAGACAATATGTGCTAGGTTTTATCTTAAAGGAAAAAAAAAATAATGTTTTGAGGATGGGAAATTTCCTAAAAAATAAATCTCGCCTTAATGCTTTTAACTCTGGAGAAATGTTAGAGTCCTTATAGGATCATCAAATAATCACAAAGTGAAAATGCATATTCACGTGAACAAGGATTTAAATTCATCTGTTTCACTTGTTTTTGTTTTGTTTGTTTGGAGATGGATTCTCACTCTAAGTTCACAGGCCTGAAAATCAAGATGTCCAAGGTACTGATAGGTAAAGCAAGAAAAGATTGGAAGACACTGTCTGAGGAAGACGGCTAACTGAGGATAAGTGGATAAAAAAGCCTGGATGAAAATAGGTCAAAGAAGAGCACTGTAACAGAGCTTGGTTATGAGGCATCAAAGAGAAGTCTAGTCCATTTAACAGTTCCTGATTATTTCTGGGTTTAAAAAAAAGAAATTGTTTTCCTAGTTTCCTTCCTACTTTGTCGAATCTTAGGCTAATTAATGCAAAATAATATAACTATTATAAATAATTTCATGAGTGTGTATTCTATATATTATATACACTCATGAAATAGATGAATGTCATATCTAAGGAATTATCCATATGATATATAAGCTTTGATCCACCAAGAAATTATTCGTTCAATAAGTATATATTTTGTATCTGTATAAAATTTACTGTTCTTTCTAGTACCAAATGTGATCATTATGATAATTCTGTTACTTTTATTACATTCATCAGCCACACGTGATATTCCTGACTCTAGAGTTCTTTCTACAAGTGTAATTTACTGATGTCTACTAACAATCTCACTAAAAACAGCAGTTGTTCAAGGAAAACCCTGCCTTTTATAATACATGTGCACACATCTAGGAATACATGAGACATCTATATGTTCAACCATGGAATTACAAATAAGTCACGGGGTCATGAAACTTGGCAAGGTAATTTATTTTCATTTCTAACGCTATGTAGATGACATATTTCTAATTGTTGTCACAACATGAACTATGTACTTCTTATTTTCTGTGTTATCACACAGTTTATCAATTATTATCAAGCAGAGGATATCCTGAACCTTTACATTTTATTGAAATATTTTCTTAGTTACAAACAGCGCGTGTATTGGAAACAGTGCAGGGGAAACTGCCACTTTTAAGCCATCAGATCTCATGAGAACTCACTCAGTATCATGAGAACAGCATGGGGGAAACTGTCCCCAGGATCCAGTCACCTTCTACCAGGTCCCTCTCCCGACATATGGAGATCACAATTCCAAGTTAAATTTCGGTGGGGGCATAGAGGCAAACCATAACCCTGTGCTAAAAAAGATGAAGACATCCATGTAAGACATTTTCATTTTAAGTTCATCTCTCTTCAAATAATTTGTGTTCACCCTTTATAACATGTAAACTAGGTAGAACACTGAGAGAGTATACAAAGGATCCTTTACTCTGTACCTCTTCTATTATTACAGCTTGATTCAATGTAGACCTTCCTACAAATAAAGCCCTAGAATTAGAGACACAGGCAGTCTCCAAATCATTGTATCATTGTCCAGAGCCACTACCAAGGTACAAAATGGGAAGTGAGTGGTTCTGATCCTGAAGTATGATTAATGATCTATATGTCACTGGCTACCTTTCAGCATGCAGTGGCCACCCACTGCATCACAGAGGCTATAAAAAGTGCTCTGCAGATATACATTACCTCAGTCCATCCTTCCACAGACCCTGAAATGCAAGTAAAATGTAAGGTTGAAATTGGCAGATTCGTTCCAGGCCTGTTTAGTAATTTCAGCATCAGCTAGAGACATAGGATACTCTGAAAACAATCCATGCTGACCTCAGGCCCAGTTCTTTTGGTACTGAGTATAGCAAAATTCATTCATTAGAAAAATGACTTTCATTGCCTATGTGCTTGTCACTATGTTACGTATAACACATAATTTTTTTTATTTTTTATGATGATCCCATTGAGAAATGAATTCTTATTAACAGTTTACAGATAATAAACCAGAGTCCAAAAGTAAAATGTCTTTAATAAGGACAAGTTTAAGAGCAAAGATTCAAGCCCTAGTTTCTCTGTGTTTTCATGTTTTTTTTCCATAACATCACACTGCTACAAATAAAAGGTATGATGCTATCAGATAGTACTTGTTTTCAATACTGTAAAATAAAAAATAAATGTTTTGATTTTTTGCAAAGCTATATAATAGTAGTATTTTTTTGGAATTATACATGTACCTAAAACATTTTTTTTTCTTTTTGGGAGCATGCCAGTCAAATAAGAAACTATTCCATCTCAGTTAACTTATGTGGCAAAAATAGAAAACACACATTTCAATGAAATGATGAAAGGAAGAAGTGAGTAGTGCTTTTAATTTATGAAGACATGAGTACTAACAGTTGTTTAGTTATTAACTAAAATAATTCTGGAAAATAGAATCTATAAACTTTACTTTCTCTTAAAACAAAAATAAACGGTTAAATAAATAGACATAATATTGGGGAGTTAGTCTCCCTCCCATATACTCCCCATAGAATCATACACATTAACACATCTTTACCCATTGTGAACTCTTTTCAGAGATGAAAAGACACAGAAATCTGAACCAAGAGGCAGGCCTATATTGAGATAAATGTCACACCCACTGCTCTGAAACTATTGGAAATGCTAGCCTAAGAGAATGTGAATAAAATGGTAAACATTCCACTGAAATAATCATAAAACTTATAAATCGATATACATTAAGAACATAATAACTTACATAAAACCAAAGAGAAAGAAAAACAGAGAGGCTGCTTAGTTGATCATTGCATTATTTTTCCTGAGTATTGACATAGTACCCAAAATAAGGTAAACTTTAAAACCACACACAAGGAAAATGACCTGGATCTTCAATCCTTTTACAATCTAATCTCCAGGCTTTCAACACAAGAATATCAAAATATATGAGCACAAAATATTTAGTTTAATTTCATCAATGAATTCAGTGGAGGTACTGTATTAGTCTGCATGGGCTGCCATCACATAATAGCACAGACTGAGTGGCTTAAATAACAGAAATGTTTCTCATAATTCTGGAGGTTAGAAGTCCAAGATCAAGGGACCCTCAGATATGGTTTCTGGTGTGGCTTCTCTTCCTGGTTTGTAGACAGCCACCTTCGCATTGTGCCCATGGCAAGGAGAGAGCCCTCTGATACCCCTTCCTCTTTTTATAAGGACATCAGTCCTACTGGATTAGGACTCCACCCATATAAGCTCGTTTAATGTTAATTTCTTCCTTAAAACCCTTATCTCTAACTACAGTCACATTTTAGGTTAGGGCTTCAACCTACGAATTTTGAAGAAACACAATTCAGTCTGTAGCAGGTACCCAATTTCATGTGGACAAGAAATTTCAGTTACATAAAATAATACTCACCAGATTATTTAGTCAAAATAGGACAAACAAGGAGCCAAAGAGGTTTAGTAAAATTAAGCTTACTAGCTTAAATTTACTAAGCATAGTACATTGGTCTTCTATGTAATGAGCTGGGGAATTGAATCCGAACTTCTAGTTAACAACCTCAGTTGAACTAGTCAGGTAAATGTCAGCATTAATTGCATTGACATATTGTACAATATACTAAAATAATTGTTCCTAATAGTACTTTTGAGGTACACCTACACCCTCAGGGACAGAATATGAAAAGTCCAAGAATTACTTGGACTTGATAGGTTGATAGGTCAACCATATTCTGCTATGGATCAAAAACCATGGACATATAACAAGCCTGAGTTAACAGAGAAGTGACTTTAAGACAGGCCCTGACTTCAAGGAAAGCCTGAAGAGATAGTATCTGACTGTAGTGTCTTTAGTTTGCTTCTTTAAAGTATTTTCTTTATCATAATAAAAGCCCTACCATGAAAACAGTAACACTTATATAATAAAAAATGGATTTCCTCATGTATGAAGAACAAGTTCATGCACAGACAAATAACCCATCACAACTCTCACTAATGTTAATAACTGTGCAAAACAATCCCAAAGAGAAAAAAAGTTTCAGTTCATGTTGCTTTTCCAAAAAAGGCTTGGAGAGAATAATTAATGCTCAAAACCACTTAAATGTCACAAATGCTTTAAGCATGCCTTTTCATTTCATGTGAACATTTAGAATATTCCAAACATCGTTGTGATTAGTTTTTGAAATAAGACCATGAATTAATTAGAGATTTAATCACTATTTCCAGACAGTATAGTTTTTGTTTTTGTTCTTACCTTTTAGGTACTGCTTATAATTAACATTTTTTCTGCTTCCCTTTCCTGTAATATTTTATAAGTTAGAGGAACATTTTTTAAAAACAGACTTCTTTTTAATTTTACTATGCTAAACTAATTACAATATGAATTTTTTATTTCAAATTATTTACCGTTTTATTCACCCTCAGGGTACTGAATTATAATTAATTCCACATTTCTTTCTCTAATAGATTTATGTGTATTATCATATATATTAAATTTTCAGTTCTGTATTTTTTTCATTTTATTGCTTTGCACCCTGACAATGTAATCCCTTAGCTGCAATCAAGGCATAATTGCAAATCTTTATAATATAATAACATGTATGTTCATATTTTACTACAAGAGCCCCCTATTCTACTTAAAAATTTTTGAGCTCCTATCCCCTTAAATTGTAATATGAGAATAGGATTTAAGACTCTTATGCAAAACTAATAATAAGCACATTCATCTGTTTTTTTCACCTTCTGCTAGTTCTGTTACTCATCTATTTATTTTTGTCAATGTGATGTTTAAATTAAATCATTAACACAATATATAGAAAAACTCAAATACTTTTCTTCAAAAGTTATGAACATTTTGTGATAGATAAAGCAGTACAATCTGCTGTTAATTTAGGTTCTTTGTCCTAGTCCAGTTTTCCAGAAGATATTTTAGTACAGATAAGTCAAGTGACAAGTTCAGACTTGAGAAATTCAAAGTGCAAAATGCAGTGTAGGAATGAATAGTATAGAACTGATACTGTCCAGGCACGGTGGCTCACGTCTGTAATCTCAGTACTTTGGGAGGCCAAGGTGGGCAGATCACCTGAGGTCTGGAGTTCAAGACCAGCCTGACCAATACAGTGAAACCCCATCTCTACTAAAAATACAAAAATTAGCCAGGCGTGGTGGCACATGCCTGGAATCCCAGCTACTTGGGAGGCTGAGGCAGGAGAATCACTTGATCCCAAAGGTGGAGGTGGTGGTGAGCAAAGATGATGCCATTGCACCCCAGCCTGGACAACAAGAGCAAAATTCCATCTCAAAAATAAAAAATTAAAAAAGGACTGATAA
>PVKP010000498.1:0-193705 GCA_004027715.1 Plecturocebus donacophilus
TTAGAATGGCGTTCATTAAAAAATCTAGAGACAACAGATGCTGGAGAGGATGTGGAGAAATAGGAACACTTTTACACTGTTGGTGGGAGTGTAAACTAGTTCAACCATTGTGGAAGACAGTGTGGCGATTCCTCAAGGACCTGGAAATAGACATTCCATTCGACCCAGCAATCCCATTACTGGGTATATATCCAAAGGAATATTCCATTCTTATCAACAATGTCTTAGAGTTCCAGCTGTTTTACATCCTCACTAGAACTCACAGTCAGTATTTTTTTTAACTTTAATCATTCTAATGATAAGCACAATAGTTACTCACCCTAGTTTTATTTAGCATTTTCCTACAGGGGAATAGTGTTGAAAATCCTTTCCTTTGCTTATTTACTATTCTTATATTATTTCTATTAAAATGTTTGCTCAAATCCTTTGCCTATTTTTCAATTTTGTTGTTTTCTTACCTTTGAGTTTTACTATTTTTATTTTTTTTGTGAAAGTCCTTTGGTAGTTATGTAATTTGCAATTATTTTCTTTCATTTGGTGGTGTGCCTTTTAATTCTTTTAAAATGTTTTCTGTAAATAAAAGTTAACTTCTGTGAGATTCAATTTATCATTTTTATGAACTATAATTTTGGTTGTCTAATCATTTTTTGCCTAGCCCCATACCACAAATACTTTTTTCTTAGCTTTTTTTCTAGAAGTTTTATAGTCTTAGGTTTTATATTTATAATCCATTTTATTTAATTTGTATATAGGTGTGTGGCTTAGTTTGAGATTTATTATTTTGCATATATAGGATCAATTCTTAAAACACCATGTGTTAAACTGTCTAACTTTTCTTCATTGATTTCCTTTTGCATCTTTGCAAAAATTCAGTTATTCACACTTGTATAACTATTTTTGGACTATCCATTCTGTTTCATTGATCTTTGTTTCTGTCTTTTTGACAGTACCACATTTTAATTATTGTAGCTATTTATAAAATGTGTTAAATTGGGTGGTATGATTTCTCCCACTTTATTCTTCTCTTATAAAATTTTATAGTCATTACAATATATTTATCTTGATACACAAATTTCACAATCCTCTTATGAATATACCGAGAAATACCTGATAGGATTTTGATTAGTAGTGTGTTAAATGTATGAATCAATTTGAAGAGAATTAACATGTTTACCATGTTGAATATGTAAATCCACTAAAATAGTAGGTTGCCAATAGGTTTCCTTTGATTTCTTTCATTAGAATTTTATAATTTTCAACATACAGATTCTGTATGTTTTGTTAGATATATACTTAAGGATTTCATCTTTTATTGTAATTGATTTAGATTTTTCTTTTAAATTTTAGTTTCCAATTGTACATTACTAGTATGTAAATGTACAATTGTTGTGTGTTAATTTTGTATCCTGTGACTTTGCTAAACACACTTATTAATTGTAGGGTTTTTTTCTGTAAATTCCTTGGAATTTTCTACATATATAGTCATGTTGATTGCAGAATAGTTTTCTTTCCACCTTTCTAATTCTTACGTTTATTATTTATTTTCCTTGCCTGATTGCAATAGCTAAGACCACTGGTACTGTGTTGAAGAGGAGTAGTGAAAGCGAGGCCGGGCACGGTGCCTCATGCTATGCCTGTAATCCTAGCACTTTGCGGGGGAGGCCGAAGTGGGGGGGTCAAGCGTTGAAAACCACCCTGGCCAACATGGTGAAACCCTGTCTGTGCTAAAAATACAAAATTAGCTGAACATGGTGGCACGTGCCTGTAGTCCCAGCTAATTGCTTGAATTGGGACCCAGGAGGGGGAGGTTGCAGTGAGCCAAGATTGCTCCACTGCACTCCAGCCGGGTGACAGAGAGAGACTTTGTCTTAGAAAATGAAAAAGAAAAAGAAAAAGGAAAAGGAAAAGAAAAGAAGAGGGAGGGAGGGAGAAAGGAAGGAAGGAAAGAAGGAAAGGGAGGGAGGGAGGGAGAGAATATTTTGCCATCTTCTCAACCTTAAAGGGAAAGCATTCAGGTACTTTTTAATAAACTAGCCACTTTTGGTATAGCAGCCTGTGTAAAAGAAACCAATAAGCAGTGGTGTCTTGTTTTGTTTTGTTTTGTTTTGAGACGGGGTCTCGCTCTGTCGCCAGGCTGGGCTGCAGTGGCGCTATCGTGGCTCACGGAAACTTTCACCTCCCTGGCTCAGCCTCCCGAGAAGCTGGGATTACTGGCACCTACCACCATGCTCGGCTAATTTTTGTATTTTTAGTAGAGACAGGGTTTCACCATGTTGACCAGCCTGGTCTCGAACTCCTGACCTCAGGTGATTTGCCTACCTCGGCTTCCCAAAGTGTTGAGATTACAGGCATGAGTAACCAAACCTGCTGTGTCTTCTTTTCATTTCATTTCTTTCTCTTTTTTTTTCAGGTAAGACTCTATCTACAAAGTAGGGCTGCTGTGGTTGACATCCTTTTCATCTCATTAAGGCAACACCCTGAGATCCAACCCTACTCTTCAACCCTCTCTGGGGAAGGAAAGAAGAGAATCCAATCAAGGGACCAAAAGTCCTAAAGTGGTTATTGACTGCCACAAAACACACCTCTTTTGAGAGCAATGGCACTCACATTCACAGAGCCTTCTATCTGGGGTCAGCACTGTTTTAACCTATGATTTGGGCTCATCCTCTCCCTTCAAGTCTACAAACTAAAATTAACAGTTTCTTCACATTTAAGTGTGTTGCATTAAAGCTTACTTAATTCTTTTAATCTGTCTAGATGATCTATACATAATTTAAATAGTAATGCAATGTCCAAATAAGCCACAAAAATGATTCTGAAACAAATATCAATATACATAAACGGAATACATGAGATGCATGCTTATATACACATACTAAGTTATACACTTGTATTCATATGTAATACATGATATGCAAATATATATATACACATATATATGGACACAATTGGATAAACTCTTCTTAAAACTGATAAGCAATTAATAATGCTTAATACTAATAGATCTCTCAATTGGAACTCAAGAAAAATCAGGATTTTAATGAAAAAAGGAAGCATATACTGTAATAATGTTGACTTTCTATTCATATACCAGAATTATGTTAAAGACTCAGAAGATATTAGCTATAAAGACTCTTTTAAGCCTTAGAGAAAGTTTTGTGTAAATAGTTTTTTGTATTTGCATACCCATATGTATGCTAATAATGAAGTTTCTCTGGGGATGCTTTCCTGCCAGGAGCACCATATTTTAAAGGTGATATCAAGTTACTTTTATCATGTGAGAAAATAAGGCAATCTTGATGTAGCAAGAGGAATAATATATGAGCTCAAAAATAAAGTCATAGAAGGAACAATGAGCAATGATATCAATAACATTTTACATTCTTATTGCACATTTCATCTTAAAGACCAACAAAATGTTCCAACTAATCATAAATGCAGGAGTTATTCAACCTCCTGTCTTAACAAATAGTCTCAGAAATGAAAGACAATAACTATCTTTAAACCCATGTAGCCACATAGTTCAATGACAGGATAGAAAGTCAAAATCTGAAGTAAATTTATTGGCTTTTCACCTATCATGTCAATCAGAGCTTGAGTCAAAGTGAGTAAACTGACCAAAGAAATTAATAAAAATCTACACATTAAATTTGTACATCTGTATATATGCATCTTGTTTTAACAAATAAAAACAACATTTACACAATTTAGTTGGTCATGCTATGCATTTCTAGGGGCACTTTATCACAAATATCTAAGATTATAAATAAAAAGCATAAAAGAAAGAGAATTGAGGTATCTTTCATAGTTAGCCTAACTTTTTTATGGGCGAAAGAGGTGATTTTTTTCCTAAGATTTCCTAGCCCATGGAGAATGTGAGTCTTGTGCAGTCTATCTATTGCAAAGCTTTCCATCTTAAGTGAAATAGCAACCTCCTTCAGGCATGTTGTTGCTAGGTTACTATTAAATAGAATTACTGTTGTGTAATATATTCATAAAGGAAGAGTCTGGAGATAAGTAAGAAAATAATTATAGTAACTTTGTCATGTTTATGCAACTTGATGCATTAATATATATCCAAAGACATTATTTAGGGGAGGGAAACAAGGTAGATTTATTTTCCATCTTGAATATTCTTAGGGATTCATTGAAAGTCTCTCAAATATCCCAAACACCTTGAAAGCATTTCAATTAAAGAAGATAATTAATCGACAATTTCAGGATTTCTCAATTAGTATTATAGTTGATTGGCACAAATGTTGTCATTAAACAGAGGAAACTTACAAATGTTCGATTTGGAGGGAATCTTGAGTTGTATTTATTGTAGCCTATAACTATTACAAAGAAATGCAAAATACCCAGTTGAGGAATTATGTGCCTTATTATTGAAGAGTTTCATCAAATACCACATCTTCTACAAGTGGTTTGATGGGGCTGATACTTTTACTTACCCTTGTTATAAAAACCAATAATCATTTGTGTATTATAATCACTTGACAAATTTTTTAAACATGAGGTGCCCAAGCCAAAAATGTGTAGATGGAACCTGGCATCCACACATCCATATGTTTTAAAAGCTTCATTGCTAAATTTGATAAGCAACCAGAGTAGACACCTGCAGGTCTGCAGACTCTTGAACAGCATGTTAATCTTTCAGAAGGTTTAAAAATGAAAGGGTAGAGGCATGTATAACTTTAAGATTATGTGTCAGTTGTGTTAATATTACTAGAATATCAGGATCACTACGTATAATTTACACTCTAGTGGAACAATTTAAACTAAATTTATATCTAATACCAGGCCTCTTGAATCTTTCTCATTTGCACTCCAGAAATTATATTGCTTTAGAAAAAAATAAAACGATAGAGTGAGCAACTAACTCCATCTGCAAATTAAAAAAAAATAAAGTTAGAACCAAAAATTACACCTCTAAAGTGTAAGAGTTGGATTTGGACATTTTTGCAAGTGAAGGGTAAAATATAAAACCTGGCAGGAAATGGGAAATAGAATTTTTTTCCACTTACCACTTTATAGAAGTGACTGTAAAATGTGCAAAATCACCATTGACATTCAGGCAATCCCTGAAAAATAGGTTTGAGTAGGATTAAATATGAACTGAACTAGGTGAATTATGCATGACCAAAAAAAAAACATACAAAATGCTACAGAGTATACTGATTTTTTTCTGAAATCTATTTCTCTAGATTGATGGTTCAGTGAGTAAGAATAAATGTTTTCGTTTTATTCTCCATTTCACAAAAAAGGTTTTATTTCATGCCTCATCATAGACACTCAGGTTAACTAACTGTAGCTACTGATATCCTTCGTTTTAAGAAAATTCAGGAAACTAGACAGCTGGTAGGATTTTCAACAATTGAAAGAGAAATCATTTCAAATTTCTGCTTTAACCATTCTTCATACTTTTTACCTCCATGCTGAAATGCAGCAAGCTAAAGATCAAGTTTTTACTCTTAATTTTTCAGCGGGAACAACCCGCCTGTTACTTACCTCTCCTTGCCTTTCCTCCCGGTGTCAGCCTCAGGTAGACCAGCTTCCTGTCTCTGGAGAAGGGCAAAATCCACTTGGGGCCTCTCAGGCCTCTTATTCCTGCAACCCTCAGGAAAAGGCTTTAATGTCTACAGCTGAGCCCCAGCCTCGCCACCATGTTCTTAACTGTTTACAGGTGCTTCCCAAAATCTGCAATCGAATTTTAGCATAAATCAATGAGTGAGGAAGTTATGAAAAATGAGTATCTATGATTGAAAATACTTTCTAACAGGGAGTTATCTATGTGTCAGTTTAGCATCAGCATTAAATTTTCAGATGCATGTAAATGCATAGACAAATCTGAAAAAATAATGTACCTAACTGATAATAGTGATTATCTCTGGGAAAGTGAGTGAGATTAAGGTTGGAGGTTAAAGTGATCTTTACTTGTTCTATAGTATTTAAATTTTGTATAATTAATTTATACTTTATAATATTTTAATTCTATATCAATAAACTAATAAGAATTTAATGCATAGTTAACATTTAAAACATTTTAAAACATTCTATAGAATATATTGTAAAATAAAGACTCCATTGTTAGAAACCTTGCTGATGCAAAGGTGATCCCCTCTCTTTTGGAATGGGTATGCTCCTAACCTATTATGATTAATTCTAGTAAAAAATATATTGTTCTGGGTCTCCTAACCCAAAAGACTAGATATTGAATTATTGATTTTATAACTCTGCTCATCAATGGAGCGAGCAAGAGGAGGGTAAAGAACTCTCCATTTCTATGCCCAAGATAGCAATCTCTGAACTTGCACATAATTTCAAAACCAGTCTCCATACAGTCCTCCAGACGGCCACTATTAGTCTATACATGTTGGCTCATACTACCTGGTAAAATTTTCTCTGGAAGCAATGGCTTCATAATACAACGTATACTAAACTTCTGTACTGGGTCTCCTTTGCATGGGGTATATGAAAATAGTTCAGTGAACTTTCTAATACACACATTCATAAGTTCCTATGCTAGAAAATTTGATTTTGTAGAAATAAGACGGAATCATAACATGCATGTGTTAAGTACAAAACTTCCAGCTTATGCTGATGGATTGTTCGTGAAATTCAGGGTAGTATAATTAACATTATATATTTATAAATACTGATGGCAGTGTAGGCCTATTACATGTAACTTCAGATTATCTGGGTTGGAGTTCTGATCCTAGAATTTATTAGTCAGAATTCTGACTTAGGGACCTCATAGAGTCACCCTAAGATTTAGATTCTTTATTGACAAAATGGGATTACTACTATGTTGATTCTATTTCTCATATATACCACGATGGAAAAGGATCCCTGGTTTGGCCACATCTGTTGGTGGGACTGTGGAAAAATAACTTCACCTTTGGTTTCTCAGTTTATTCATCTTTGTAAGTTGGATTGTTCAACCAGATCTATGATTCTCAATCCCTATTCTGAATCGAGCCCTCAGGGGTAAAGTAACATGGGGAAATGGAACATAACTTATGATAAGCAATAAGTTTCCCTAGCCCTCTTCCCCCACAGAAGCCACAGTATCATATGTTTTCATACTGGATATTTATATGGGGCTCTTTTTTACCCAAATATACCTTAAAGCACCAATCAAGATAATCTCTGAGGTTATATGAGGTCAAAATTCTTTGACTCTAACTCACCAGATTATTGAGCTTGAATTAGATAATGTTTGTAAGTTTGGCTTATAAAATGAAAAGCTTTCAAGCTGAGTGGCCTTGAAAGTTTTATATTGTGAGCTAAAATTTCCTGAGCTTCCTAAATGGACTAACCTCTGTACTTTTTTTTATTGTCAGTATTAGCTTAATTCCTGTTGCCCTCGTACCCTTATGCGATTTATAAATGGATCCACGCTTTTCTTATCACACCCTTTCACCAGATGCTCTGCTTTCAACGAAATGCAAACATCAGCCTTTTCAGCAGAATTAGAGCACGTGTTTGTAGTAATTTCCTTTTCTCTCCTTTTCCATCTGGCAGTGCTTAGGAATAGCCACGTGTTGACTTTACAATATGGATGTTCAAGGAAGATTTCTGAGTTTCCATATTAACCATCTTAACCTCTGCTCAAAACTGAATCTATGTCAGGGAGTACTTCCTTGAATAACATAGCTGAGCAAGAAGTTTCGTCTTGACAATTGGGTCTATTCAGGGTCTAGCTTAATTTTCCCTTCTCACACCTTGTTCACATACCCATAATGTGTCACTCCTGAAAGTTTTCAACATGAAAATGCCGAATGTTGAATCTAGCCATTTCGTACTATTAATTCACACACACATGAATCAGTGATTACACAGTTCAACAAAAACTTAATTCATAAGGTGCCTACCATGATTAGGGTCACAGGTTACATAGATAAACAGTGATTGGCCTTATTTAGCAAAGAAATTAATGAAGGAGTCAGATGTATAAAATTACTATAGATAACAATGCAGTAAATAGAAACATAAAGGTCCGTGTGGTGTGTTATGAAGTATGGCACATCCTTACCTAATTTGCATGCTCCAGATAGGTATCATGGAAACACACATGTTTATTCATTAAAACTAAATAAGATTTAGCCAAATAAAGAGAAATGGGAAGGGGTTTCTCAACTTAGAAAACAGCATCAACCGTAAAGCAGGCAAAACTACGATTTGTTATTACTAAAGCATAATATGTGAAGTCTATGTGGAGTCACTGAAAACATAGTTGAAGAACAAAAATGTGTCTTGGAAGGAGTTTGTGCTAACGTTAAAGCTTTTGGACTTTATTCAGTAAATTGTAAGAAAACCCTTGAAGCATTTTAAGCAGAGACGTGATCTAATTCCACATATTCTGCTTAGTTTTACATATGTCTTGAAACGGTTTGTTTGGGTAAACCTCTGCTTCTAATTTTCTATTTACATTTGCACATCAAAAGATTTTTTTTATGAAAAAGTACATGTAAATTATATGAGACCAACGCTATAAATGTAACTACTCTGAAAACATTTTGCAATTACTTCTGTGGAATATTTTAAAGTATATATGTTTACATTGAAATCCAGATTCCTAAATGTTAACCCATCTCTGAATGTTTGCAATGATTCCATCTTGGCAAACACATAGCTCATTTATTGAGGTTTACATTTTACTGACACTGGCTTAACAAGACACTAGAGGCTTTAGTTTACATTTCTCCATAAAATGCTGTTACAATTATGCAGATCTGTTCCTGTGGCTGCCATTGCTCTACCTAATTATTTTTTCTGTACTCATTTGAGTGTTTTGATTTTTTTTTCAACATATTATCGGCTTCAAAGTGTTCTGAGGTTCCCTTACACATTTGTGATATTTCTCTAGATTCTAAAATGTGACAGTCGGCTATCTTTTATGAGGCAGTTTGGAATTTTTGGATTCTCTGCATTGGTGGTTGAATTGGGGGCATCTTCAATATCCTCTTGGGTGTATTAGTAGGAAAGAGATGATAAAAGTCTAGCCTAGTTCTTCTTGCCTTTGTTCTTTTATGTTCTTTATTTCTCCTTGCCAGCCCCTTTTCCACATACTTTTGAATAATGTAAAAGAAGAGTGATCCAAATTATTTGCTCCATTTCATTTCTACAAAATGAGTTCTGATGTTTCTTTTCCTCTCTCCATTTAAGGCTATCTCAGCAGAGAAGGAATGTATTGCAACTGTGATCTCTGACACTGAAAGACCAGGAACACACAAACATCACCCTCTTCTAGACTATGTATTTAAAACAGTATCTGAGTAGGAGTAGTAATAATTACAACAACAATAATAATAGCTATCAATGATTGAGAAGTCACTGTTATGACTTACATATGACTTACATGAACTATCACATTTAACTTTTATGAGAATCTTATGCAGCTGTCATTCATGTTACCTCCAATTTTTAAGAGGAGAAAATAGTACTTATTCACATTGAGTAAATTTTCCCAGGCAGCTAGTACATACATGAGATAGTGCTCATTCCCCATCTCTCTGACTTTAAAACTTGTTGTTTTAGCCCCACTCTATCTCTGCTTTGCAATCCATACCTTCAGGGATTCATTAATTTCATTCAGAAAATGATAATGGATAGATTATCCTTAATGAGACCACGTGTTACAAACTGCAAGGCTACAAAGACGAATTAAAACTTTGATTCCTCTCTCAGGAATCATACAGTATAGAGTAAGTATAATAGAACATAGAAAAAGAAAACACTGAAACAGCATGATATAGTTCAAGTGCTATTTAAGTTCCAACAAAGAGAACATTTCCCAGCTGGGTGATGGAAGAGCTATTAAAAGCATAGCTTCATTAATAATCTTGGAAATACAAACTGAAACTATGATTAAAAATTCTGCCAGACATGGCGGCTCTCACTTGTAATCTCAGTACTTTGGGAGGCCAAGGTGGGTGAATCACTTGAGACCAGGAGTTCAAGACCAGCCTGGCCAGCATGGTGAAATCCTATCTCTACTAGAAATACAGAAATTAGCCAGGTATGGTGGTGTACACCTGGAGTTCCAGCTACTCGGGAAGTTGAGGCCCAAGAATCACTTGAACCCAGGAGGTGGAAGTTGCAGTAAGCTGAGATTGTACCACTGTACTCCAGCCTGGGCAACAGAGCAACTCTGTCTCAAAAAAAGGAAGAGAAGGGAAGGGGAAGTGAGGGGAGGGGAGGGGAAGTCCTTACATATTGACCAGATTGGCAAAAATTTTAAAAACTACCAATGCTAAGTATTAAAGAAGATATAGAGCAAAACAAATTCTGTAGAATCAATTTTTCCTAATCTAGAATATCTGAAAGTGCACATCTTCTAGAGTACAGCAATTCCTCTCCTAGGATATCCTTTACAGATACTCTCGTACAACTGTACCAGGAGAGACACACAGTATGTTTCATTGAAGCATTGTTTATAAAAAGCAAAATTGGACAACCTAAATGTCCTTCAATAATAGATCTGATAAAAAGAAATATTGTGATGTATGTAATAGGATATTATATAGCAATTAAAATGAAGAGACCATTACTAAGTGCATTAACATCAGGGCATCTCACAAGCAATGTTAAATGAAAGCAGATAAAATCATATAAGGAGAATGATTCGCAATGTTAAGCTATTTCTTAAAGGATAAACATATACGGGTAAATCTGTAAATAAAAGCAGCAGAAGGACTACCACAAAGGTCAGACTACTGATGGTCTCTATTGCAGAGGCAGTCTGTGATTCCGTTGTACACTCAGAGGGCTTATATCGCTACTGGCAATAGTCTATCTCTCAAGATAGGTGGGAGTTACATGAGCGGTTTTCAGTTAGTCTTTATACTTTACTATTATCTTTTTTTGTTGCTTTTTAAATTTTTATTTTTTTAGGTACATAGAAAGTGTATATATACCTATGGGGTACATCAGATATTTTGATACAAAGTGTAACAGTCACAACAGGGTAAATGGGGTATTAGTCTGTTCTCATGCTGCTATAAAAAACTACCTGTGACTGGGTAATTTATGAAGAGAGGTGGTTTAATTGACTCACAGTTCTGCCGGCTTAACAGGAAGCATGGCTGGGAGGCCTCAGGAAACTTACAATCATGGCAGAAGGCTAAGGAGAAGCAAGCACCTTCTTCACGTGGTGGCAGAAGAGATAGAGTGAGGGGAGAAGTGTCACACACTTTTAAACCACAGTATCTCATGAGAACTCACTCGCTATCATGAGAACAGCATGGGGGAAATCCAACCCCATGATCCAGTTACCTCCTACCAGGTACCTCCTCCAACACTGGGAATTACAATTCAACATGGGATCTGGGTGGAAACACAGAGCCAAACCATATCACAGGGTCTCAATCACCTCGAGCGTTTGTCATTTCTTTGTATTATAAACATTCCAATATACTCTTAAAGTTATTGTTAGATGTCTAATAAATTACTGTTAACTATATTACCCTGTTGTGCTATTAAATACTAGATCTTATTCATTCTATGTAGTTTTGTTTCCATTAACTGTACCCACTCCCCCTGCTCCATTTCCCTTTCCTTCCTCTGGTAACCATTATTCTACTCTCCATGAGTTTGATTATTATAATTTTTAGCCCCCATAAATGAGAACATGCAAAGATTGTCTTTCTGTGCCTGCTTATTTCACTTAACATAATGACCTTCAGTTCCATCCGTGTAGTTACAAATGATAGGATCTCATTCTTTTTACGGCTGGATGGTATTTCATGGTGCATGTGTACCACACTTTCTTTGGCCATTTATCGGTTGGTGGACACTTAGGTTGCTTCCGAATCTTGGCTATTGTGAATAGTGCTACGGTAAACATGGGCGTGCAGATATCTCTGCAATGTAACGACTTCCGTTCTTCTGGGCATATACCTTGCAGTGGGATTTCTGGATCACAGGGTAGTTCTATTTTTAGTTGTTTTAGGAACTTCCACACTGTACTGATTTACATTTCCACCAACAGTGTATGAGGATTTCCTTTTCTCCATATCCTTGCCAGATTCATTATTGCCTGTCCTTTGGATATAAGCCATTTTAACTGGGGTGAGATGATATATCATTGCAGTTGTGATTTGCCGTGAGATGATCAATGATGTGGAGCACTTTTTCTTATACTCAGTTTCCATTTATGTGTCTTCTTTTGAGAAATATCTATTCAGATCCTTTGTCCATTTTGAATTTGATGATTAGATGTTTTTCCTATTGAGTTATCTGTGCTTCTTCTATATTCTAGTTATTAATCCCAAGGCCTGTGGCAACTATTGCCTGGCTACCACTAATATTTATTCAAGTCCCAAGGATCTTTAGTCAACAGGTGATGAATTCAGCCAGGCTTGTGTCCTTCCCTTGAGGGTGGTGAGTTCCATTCTACTTCAGGGTGGGTTTAGAAATGCTATCCAGGAACTAGGTCTGGCAGTTGGGAATTTCAGGAATCTACTAGGTGCTTTATTTTACTGTAACGGAGCTGGTACCCCAGTTGCAAGACAAAGTCTTTTTTACTTTCCCCTCTCCTTTTCTCAAGCACAGAAGTGTCCCCCCCATGGCCACCGCTGTCCCAGTGTGGTGGCAGGTACTGCCTGCTACCTCTGATGTTTATTCAAGGCCCAAGGGCTCTTTAGTCAGCTTATGGTGAATCCTGCCAGGCCTGAGTCTCCCTTCAAGGGAATGGGCTCTCTTCTGGCCCACGGTGAGTCTGGAAATGCCATCCAAGAGCTAAGGCCTGGATTGGAGACTTTAAGATTCTGCTTGGTGCTTTATTTTACTGTGACTAAGGTGGTATACAAACTACAGAACAAGGTCCCTTTTACTCTTCTCACTCCTTTCCGTAAGTAGAAAGAGTCTCCCCCATGGCTACCATAGCTAGTAATACGTTGGGTCACACCTGAGGCCAGCACACTACTCGGTCTCACCCAAGACGCACGGTGAATACTGCCTGGATATCACTGATGTTTATTCAAGGCCCTACAGTTGTCTTTTAAAATGCTTACATGGTACAAATATTTTTCTATATGTAAGAGACTGTGAAAGGAAAATATCTTGGACCCCCATAATCACTAGGCTAAAAGGATAACTCAAGCTGGAAACTTCTTAGGGCAAACCTGCCTCCCTTTCTATTCAGTATCTCCCTGCTCACTAGAGATAAATGCTTATCTGATGCTTTCTTTGGAAAGGCTAATCAGAATCTCAAAAGAATGCAACGATTTGTCTTTCTCTCTCACCGGTCTGTGATCTGGAAGTCCTCTGCCCACTTCCAGTCGTCCTGCCTTTGCTTCAAGTTGTCCCACCTTTCCAGACCGAACCAATGTACATCTTACATATATTGATTAATGTCCCATGACTCCCTAAAATGTATAAAACCAAGCTGTGCCCCAACCACCTGGGTGCAAGTCGTCAGGATCTCCTGAGGCTGTGCCACAGGTGGATGTCCTCAACCTTGGCAAAATAAACTTTCTAGGTTAATTGAGACCTGTCTGAAATTTTGGAGGTTCACAGTTCAAATACATACAATTTTTATTTTTGAAAGACCACACTAAGAAAGGCCTTGTAATGAAAATGTCATTCATGTAAAAATCACAAAACAGGGATTTGGAATTGTAGAGAAAGATAGAAAGGGCATCATAAGCCAAATTGTTGTACTTCCTAGTGAAACTAATTTAGACTGAGGTCTTTATAAATATCAAATCAATAATCAGAATCATTGTGACAGTATAAGACCCTAAGTAATTAATATGTGTGTATTTAGAGAACAACAAAGAGATAGCACATACCTGAACATGGGATTTTGTGAACAATAGTTTCTGGAAATGTTTGTGTTTAAGCTGAAACAAAGACTAAAATCAACAAAATTAAATGTGACTGGGAAATTATCTGTCTGTCATAGGAAGGTTTAAGAATGTGTCTGAGATGAAGCAACACTTATGTAATAGACAGCAGTACAAGATGTAGTGAATGAATCCATTTGAATATTATAAGCCCTAAAATGCATTCACAATCTAAAAGCATAGTTTTATATCAATGCATGTTTCATAAAAGCAAAGGTGGTTAGGTAGTGAGCATGAAAAAAGAAATTGGTAAATATTGTCATACAAAGAGTACAATCTTTTCTTGTGAAAAACTCCACAACAAAGCCAACAGAGGAAAGCAAACTGTCGAAATCTTTGAAATTTAGATGTAGAAATGATGGAAAATATAAGTTGTTCAAGAGTGAAGCAAAATTCTTAGTTCCTATAGGTGCTGAAGACGCCCAGCCAAAAGCAATCTAGAGCTCACACATCTGAAATGCATTCAGAAGCAGGAAAAGCAGTGGTGGGAAAGGTGGTAAAATGAAGAGAACTCACATTACATACATGTACTCAAAGTCAATTTTGGAAAATAAGTAATCCAGGTATCCCTCCTCCTGAATTCCTATCTTCAGGCCATCATACTGTACTTGTTTTTTTTTTTTAAGATGGAATCATGCTTTGTCACCCAAACTACAGTGCAGTGGTGCATTCTTTGCAACCTCTACCTTCCAGGTTCAAGCAATTCTCCTGTCTCAGCCTCTGGAGCAGCTGGAACCACAGGCACACACCATCACATCCAGCTGTTTTTTGTATTTTTAGTAGAGATGAGGTTTTGCCATGTTGGCCAGGCTGGTCTCAAACTCCTGACCTCAGGTGATCCATCCAGCTTGGCTTGTCAAAATGTTGGGATTATAGGCCCTGAGCTACCACACCAGGCCAGACTGTGGTTCCTGACGGCCAGTTGCCTTGGATGAAACACAGAATTGTTTGCAGCCACACAATCAGGAAGTAGCATAGCACCATGTAAGTCTACTTGGTCTGCTACCTTATGGTTTATCACTCTTTCAGTTAGCATAGCATGTTTCTCCTTTCTCAGTATTATGTTGTCAACTGAGAGTGATAGGAGGTTGGAGCAGAGATAAAGATTTCTATTGTCTATCCTTGCATGTGGTATAAGCTAGTCTTTTATTTCAAAAGTACTATCATTTTGAAGGCACGCAAATCTAAATTAACATTTAGGTGTGGATTTTTAAATCTCATGAAATAAATGAGGTCATTGTATTCAGCACATTCTTGACATTTTAAAGAAGCATATTAACAAAAATTATGTTCCAAGTCATTACGCTGAGTTATGATTCTTTGTTATACTAGAACATCACTGGATATGAAGGAAAAACTCTCACTAAAATTATGTTATGGTAATATTATCAATAATTACATAATTACCATGACATTAATAACAATATGAAGGACTTCATTCTAAAATATCACTTCATAGTCAAACAGGTTGAATGTAAATAAGAAGCAATCATTTGTAGCTCATGGGCAATTCTCTGCTTAAATTGCAATAATGTAATTTGCAATAAAAAATGACAATACTGAGCATCACACTTTACTTGACAATAGGAAATCTTCACTTTCCTTATTATCCTTCAGTAAAACTATTCCAGGTCACTCAAATTTTCTATTCCTCCAAGATTCTGATACTACAGTGAAAATATTAACATACTCTAAGCTTGGACCCATACAAATAAATTATAGTGTGTTTTAATATTGCTGCCCCCATCTATTCCATTAGTATTATTATTATTAAACTGATCACCTGAAATCATAAATGGAATATTTAGTGACAACAAGATTAAAGAAAGTCTAAATTATAAAGCACCTATTATTTTACCATTAATGTTGATCCATCAGGTTAAACAACTCTTTCAACTAACTACATATATTCTCCACTAAAATATAAGATAGAGGAAACATTTTTGGCTTCCACACTTAATAGCTAACAGGGCTAAATGGTACTTAAATTTTCTGATGCTTACTTGTATGTTCTGTAAAATGGAAAGTTTCACACGGAAAGATAGCATAGCAAAAAACAAAAAGAATCATCTGGGAGAGACTGGCTGGCCACGTGGACAAATGAATTCACCATTTCCAAGATCATGGCCTTGGTTCATCAGACTTAGACCTAATCTTCCCAAAGTTCTGGAGTTAATTACGGATGATAATTGACACTAGCAAAACGTGCAACATTTGGACTATGAAAGATGGTTTATGCTAACGCTATATTATGAAGAAGAAACATTTATCTAAGTACAGTATAACCCACACAGAGTCCCTATCAACATCATGGATAGAACCCTTCATGCTATTTAAGTGGAAAGTTGCACCATATGTTGATCAAAACTTGCCATGGGTTTATGCATCTTATTGCTGCCAAATATTAGGCAGACATCTACTATCCAGAAGAATGTCATGCTCTCTAACATGTGTGTTCAAGCCATTTGTCTTTTGATGACCATCTTCTGGCTACGCAAAGACTGAACCAAAGCTTTGCAGTGACAGCTGTTTTAGACTTGGTCAATCTCAACATGGATTAAAGACTTAAACATAAGACCTAACACCATAAAAACCTTAGAAGAAAACCTAGGCGAAACCATTCAGGACATAGGCATAGACAAGGACTTCATGACTAAAACACCAAAAACATTGGCAACAAAAGCCAAAGTAGACAAACAGGATTTAATTAAATTCCAGAGCTTCTGCACAGCAAAGGAAACAATCATTAGAGTGAACCAGCAACCAACAGAATGGGAAAAAATTTTTGCAATCTACCCATTTGACAAAGCACTAATATCCAAAGTCTACAAAGAATTAAAACAGATTTACAAGAAAAAAGCAAACAAACCCATTCAAAAGTGGGCAAAGGATATGAACAGACACTTTTCAAAAGAAGACATATATGAGGCCAACAAACAGATGGAAAAATGCTCATCATCACTGGTCATTAGAGAAATGCAAATCAAAACCACATTGAGATACCACCTCATGCCAGTTAGAATGGCAATCATTTAAAAATCTGGAGACAACAGATGCTGGAGAGGATGTGGAGAAGTAGGAACACTTTTACACTGTTGGTGGGAGTGTAAACTAGTTCAACCATTGTGGAAGACAGTGTGGCGATTACTCAAGGACCTAGAAATAGAAATGCCATTTGACCCAGCAATCCCATTAATGAGTATATATCCAAAGAATTATAAATCGTTCTGTTATAAGGACACATGCACACAAATGTTCATTGCAGCATTGTTTACAATAGCAAAGACTTGGGACCAACCCAAATACCCATCGATGATAGACTGGACAGGGAAAATGTGGCACATATACACCATGGAATACTATGCAGCAATAAAAAATGATGAGTTCGTGTCCTTTGTAGGGACATGGATGAATCTGAAAATCATCATTCTCAGCAAACTGACACAAGAACAGAAAATCAAACACCGCATGTTCTCACTCATAGGCGGGTGATGAACAATGAGAACACAGGGACACAGGGAGGGGAGCATCACACACTGGGGTCTGTGGCAGGGGGACTAGGAGAGGTCCAGTATGGGGTAGGGCCAGTATATATATAAATTTTTAAAAAAATAAAGTTCCCCCAAAACACTCTATAAAATAATTATATGTACATCATATGTATTGCTTCTTTATAAGTACATAATTTCAGAAATATGCAAAGTAGAAAGAATAGTAATAAACCTTTATGCACCTATCACCTAGCATAAATGATTATTAATATCACTGTATAGTTGATCTTGTTCATCTATACTCCCCTTCACCCTATTATCTCTTTTCAATATTCACAACAACCCTGTGAAATGAGTGCATCATCTCATTTTTACAAAGCAAATGATTTGAAAGATTAAATAATTTTGCAGAGGTAACATATAGGGAGTGCCAGATCCAGGCATCTAAGACACCTCTGTCTATTCCAGAGCCCTTTCTCTAGCCTGTTTGTGTGTTAGCAGATTCTAGAGCCATATGAATTGCTATATCAGTCAGAGCACTGCCATAAAATAGATGGCACACTTAAATTGAGTAATTTGAGGAGAAGTTAGTAAAGCGACAACATACAAAGGATTAATGAAGTTCCAAGAACTAGTAAAAACAGAAAAGAGTATAACCAATCCTAAGCCCAAATAGGCAAAGAAAATGAGTGGTTACTAGAAACCAGATTCAAAATTACTGTGTGGTCACATGATAGGAGCCATTACTTTCAGTTCAGGAACAAAGCCAGCCTGGGTGAGTCCACAGAGAATATCTGTGGCCAGGGAATATCTCACCCTCTCTTTTCCCATTTCCCTGCTTCTTACTTGGCCAAATTGAATCAAATGCCTAGGTCAGGGTAGTCTACTGACACAGTCTATATAGGGTCAGCCTCCCCGGACACAGAGAAGGGTAAAAACGACAGATCTAGAGGGGATAAAAGACGATGTTGCGCACAATTGCCTACTAGGTGGAGAGAATACATGATATGTTATCTTGAGATAATAGCCCTATTTTCATCAGAAATTAGGAACTTTGATGACAAATAATAAATTATACTTACCTTTCAGTAGAAAAGGCTGCATTACTTATGAGCCAAGATTGTGCCACTGCACTCCAGCCTGGGCAACAGAGCGAGACTCCATCTCAAAAAAAGAAGAGAAAAAGAAAAGAAAAGCCTGCATTACTTATTACATTGGCAAAGTAGATAGAATTTTCCAAGAATATCCAATAATCATTAAATCCAAATATGAGTCACATAGTTTAGAAATGGCTTGTGCACATATTTAAAGTAGCAGGTAATCTACAGGGTATATTAGTAGTAGCAGGCAACCTACAGAGTACATTAAATGTACTTAGCTAATGTTCATTGAATACATGTTGGTATAGAGCATCATAACTGGGTTTTAAAGTTAATGCCCAAGATATTAGGAAAGAACAGAAGCAGACGGTAACAGCCCCATTTTTTTTTCATTTCACTGGTGAGCCAGTGGTAGATATTTATTAGAGAAACATCGCCCCGAGCTGAAATTCAGAATTGCTGGGGTTTGAAAATGTGCAGATGCTTAAGTTCATCCCATCCACACCAATTCAATCAACATCACCAAGCAAGAGCTTGGCATATGCACTTGTTAAAGCCTCAGAGATGATTATCATGCATCACCTGGGTAAAGATACCTTCATTTGTCTTGAAGCTTTTGCTAACAAATACATGAAGTATCTAAAAGTTTTAATGTGGCGTGAAGAAAGAGGAAATCCGTGACAACTTTGCTAAAATATAATTTCCATTAAGGTAGAAATTTGCATCTCTTTTGTTCACAGATATATTTCAAGTATCTAGAACAGTACCACAGTGCCTGCCATGGAACAGGAGGTAATCTATAATAATTGGTTGATAAATGAATAATTTAAAGTGACCACAAAATTATGGCATAATAACAACTAAATCTTTTTGATCCTTCTATTAATTGGAGATATATATATATATATATATACACACACATATATTCTTATATTGACAAATTGTTCACATTGCCCAAACTCTTTCTCTTGGCACTTCTCAATGTAGTGCTACATCTCAACCCTAGGCAGGCAGAGAGAAATAAATAGTTGTATAAACTGCCATTGATTTTCACAGTTGTACTATCCTTTTGGAAGACGGTCTGAAAAGCCAATAGAATTTGTTCTGAATTGTCATTGCTGTGTATCAGTTTTGTACACAGGCTGCTGTTTACAGGCTGTGTAACAAAAGTACCATAGACTGGATGGCTTATAAACAATGGAAATTTGTTTCTTACAGTTCTAGAGGCTTGGCAGTCCAAGATCAAGGCACCAGCAGATTTGGTGTTTAGTGAGGGCCTACTCCTCATAGTGCATTCTCACTGCATCTTCCCATGGTGTAAGGGGTGAACAAGCTTCCTCAGGCCTCTTTTTTCTTGTCCATATGATCTAATCACCTTCCAAAGGCCCCACATTTTGAAACTATCACACTGGGAATTAGGCTTCAACATATGAATTTTAGGGGGACACAAACATTCAAACCATAGCACTGAGTAATATACTTGCTAGTCCAAAATTCTATCCACAAATGTTCCTCTTGCCCATTTTTCATATTGTATATTCTTATGCCTGTCAAAGCGTAAAATACTCCAGGATGGCCAGGTCATAAAGTATGTTGATGCTTCACTTGAAATAGCTCTTCCTCATGAAAACTGAGGGTGTTGTATAACTCCGAAGGCACCAATTCAGATAGCCCTTTCTCAGCTTCTTGCCACTTGCCTAGCAAATTCTTAACAAGGTTAGTTAACCATCCTTCTTCCTCCCTCCTCTCCCCTTTACAAAGAGTCTTTTTCCCAGATGAGAGACAAAAATAATTTGGAATCCTCAGCATTGATCGCTATCTAACCATTTGAGTTTTAACACATATGGGAAAGGAATATTTATAGAATGCCACCTACATATCAGACATTGGATAGTCCAGGGTAATATTTAAGAAAGCATATTCTGCATATTACTGATCTTATAGACTTCAATTTGTGCTCAGTGATCAAAACACTCCCTGGCCCACATATTGTACAATTCTATTTATATGAGATGGCCAGAACAAATGAATTTATAGAGACAGGAATTAGATGAGTGGTTTCTAGGGGTTAGGGAGAGATGGAGGCATGGGTGATGGTGATGAATAAGAGATGTAAGTTTATTTTCAGGATATTGAATGTATTCTAATTATTCTGGTGATGGTTACATATCTATAAATATTCCAAAAGCAGTTCACTTAAATGGGTGAATTGTACATTGTGTGAATTATATCTCAGCAAAGCTATTTTTAAAAGAAAAAACCTCCTTGATAAGTAAGTTTAGAAGAACTCATTACTAAAATACATTTGCATAATAAAAATTCTGAAAATCCTACAGTGAATTATACACAGTTAAAGTCTATTTAACTTATTTGTACATGGATAGCCTTATTTTTGTTATTTTGCCTCAGTATATCCACTCAAATCCCTAACAGTTTCCCCTAATGCTTTTCTAAACAGAAGTTAGGGAAGCATAATTATTTGACAAGAACTCTTTAAATCTTCACAGCAGTTCTTCATGAAAGTTGTTATTCCCGTTTTAGCAGATGAAATAACTGAAACTCATAAATGTTAATAAATTTGTCCAAGATTTCACAGACAGTAAGGGCTGAAGATAAGGTGTGAATCTCAGTCCCCCCACACATCTATGTAATTGAATACTAGATAGACATTAAGAAGACAATGCAGTCTCTACGTATTGAGGTGTAGAGAGAGCTACAATAAATCTGAAGAAAAAAGCAGGCAAACACATTGTTTATGCAGTTTAAATTTTGGAAAAAGCATATATTTACATGTGTAAATGACTATATTGTGTGTGTACATGTGTGTAAGATATACACTAAAAAGATGGTAGGCATTACAGACTGACTAAAAGTGGATTCTCAACTTATGATTATATTCTAATTTTGCTTTTTGTGTTGCAACAACTTATCAAGCACAAACACCAAAGCTTTCAGAGTTTCAAAGTCAAATACTTTTAGTTGTCCTATCCCAACAAGCAACAGACCAAATGTTTCAAAATGTCTATTCCCGTCATTACCCATGTGCAGCCTCTGGGGCTATAGACATAAGCCTGATTTGTCAGTTACATGTAAGGCCTTCTTCCTGAAGAATCTACCACATAGCCATCTGTAGTCTCTGTCTCTTTTGCTGACAAACAGAACAGTTTTTACTGGCATTTTATGCCTCAGAGGGTGCAAAAGGACAATGTCTACATTCAGCCTGTCCCTGCATTGACGCAGTCCTCCTATAACCCAGTCATCCCATGGATTCAGGTGGCCCCTTTAAGGGAATACACCAAAGGTTCCCTTGGTGTTTCCAATCACCTTCCAAATATGCAAGGGAGTTCTTCTTATGGGCAGTGACAAGTTCATCTTTAATGTGCCCTTCAAATACAAATTAATGTGTATTAATTGTAAACAAAAAATTGTGGTAAATAACTCTCTTAAATGCCACCCTTTTTTTCAATTTTCTATAAGGACCAAAAGCATCTTGCAATCTGTTTTACAAGATAGAGATGTAGCTAGGAATCCCAAACATCCTTTTTCAGGAATATAGGAATTTGGGGTTTTAAATCAAATTTTTCAAATTATCCCTTATTTTTGTATTTTTGTTTAAAATTCTGCTTCTGCATCCACAGAAATAATAAAGTCTAGAACATTATCTTTTTATACTTGATAAGTTGTTGCAACATGAAAAGCACAAAAAAATTAGAGTCAAAAGGCCTTTGAGAAATAAATGAGTTAATTCCCATTGTAAAGATGAGGAAAACAGAAGTGCAGAAGGTTAAGCAATTTGTCCAAGCTCACACAGTCTGTTGAGGACAGTGAAGGTTCATCTTTACTTCTCTCAATTCCCAGCCTAGCCCTCTTTCTGCTAAATGATATTATGTCCCCAAGAAAACTTGGGTTGCTGCATATTGCCCACACTAATCAAAAACAGACACATTTCCTCATTGCAGGGGCAAAACCTGTCAGATGGTACTCAGCAGGTGTCTCAGGACTAAAGCTTTCAGAGCTACAAAAACAAATACTTTTAGTTGTCCTATCCCAACAAGCCACAGAACAAATGTTTTCAGATCGACTCTGTGAAGAACATGCCATGCTAACATAGTGTCGCATTGTGCCAGCCAAGGAGAGATGGCTGGCTCCTCCTTCGAATCCTGGCCACAGTTGGTATGCTTTGAGCTGGGTTGCATACATAAAACTCTCTGCTATAAATTGTTACCCTCATGGGGGTTTTCCTCTAGGTAGTTCTGTGATTGACTTTGTCCTTCATTAGTTGAACACAGGGGCCCAGGAAAGCTAAAGAGGTATGATGCCTAGAAGTTCAGGGATTTTCCTTTTCACACTAGTGTTCAATTAAAGAAGTAGAATCACTAGAGTAGATAGATCATGAGGTAATGTGAGGAAGAAAGAAAAAAAGTACAGTCAGTAAACCAGCATCTAATCTTCCTGGGAGAGATTGCATAGTCATACCAGCATCCTTCCCCGCTTCCTCCTCCCCAGATCCACCAGAAAAACAGAGAAATAGCGAATGTGGACACTCCTTTAGCACCAGTCACGTTGAGTGTCAGCACAAACTCATTCAGGTGTTAAGCCAACCCTTCAGGCCTCTACCCACCCACCCCACCCTCGTTTTGGGCAACCAATGTTTTAATAGCCTCTTTCAATTCTCTATCAAGCTATTACTCTGAGAAGGGGCTCAATCTGGTTATTGTTGAACATTGTAAGCTGTAAAGTGTTTTCTTTGGCATGAAGCAATGCTGGTTGGCCATCCAAAGGGATGAAATAGCTTCTGTCCAGTTCTTTAATAGTATTCTGAGCATTTGTACTTACCTCCAAGTAAGCAAACCTGGGTTCAGAGTCAGTGTCTATTCCTGTCACAACCCATGTGCAGCCTCTGGGGCTATAGGCATTAGTCTGATTTGTCAGTCACATGTAAGACCTTCTTCCTGAAGAATCTACCACATAGCCATCTATAGTCTCTGTCTCTTTTGCTGACAAATAGAACAGTTTTTACTGGTATTTTGTGCCTCAGAGGGTAAAAAAGGACAATGTCTACATTCAGCCTGTCCCTGCATTGATGCAGTCCTCCTATATCCAGTCATCCCATGAATTCAGGTGGCCCCTTTAAGGGAATACACCAAAGGTTCACTTGGTGTTTCCAATCACCTTCCAGATCTGAAAGAGAGTTCTTCTTATGGGCACTGACAAGTTCAACTTTAATGTGCTCTTCAAATTTCCACAGGGCTGTGCACGCCATATGGACATCCCTTTAACAAGCCAGGTTTCCACTGCCCTCTTATCTGATCATATGGCCAGCGCATTGGTCATCACTCATGAGTTGTTATAAACGTAAACGCGGGAGCTTTTACCACTTCAAATCTTTCAACACTGCTAGGAAACCAGCAAGCAACTGACCCCACAAAGCTGATTTGTTTCTACCTTCCTTGATCAAAGTGGTGACTTTCCAAACAAGATGTTGTCTGTTCACCTTGGAACTGCTGTCCATAAACCAAAAAGCTCTTTGTTGTTCAGCTGAGAGCTGTTTATAGGGCACTATCCAGGCAACAAAAAAAGTAATTCAATTCCTCACACTGTTGCAGACTCAGTCTCAGGGGAAATGAGGTGACCTGCACATGAGTATCTCCACCTTGTATTATGCAGGTAGAATCATCCTGTATAAACCACTTCCGTTGTATTATGAAACTCTTATGAGCGCTGCCATTCCTGTTCGAGTATTTCTATGATGTCACTGAAGACATCATAGGTATTTGAGGTTTCAAGATAATTTTTATGTTCTTAAGTCATTGGGCCAATTTCATTTAATGTCCAATAGCATGTTAGTCTCTCAAGCAGAAATTCTCTAGTTCAAAGTCCCAGTAGTCATCACTGGCATGCACTCGCAGGCTTTTGCCACAAGCCTCAGGCTGCATTCCACAAAGAACGTCACACAGAGAATTTGTTGCTGTCAGCAGTCCAGCTTGAATTCTGCACTTTATGGGCTTGGGCAATCCTATTGGGTTCCCATTTATCATGGCCAATTAATATCGCTTGAAGAGTAGATTTACATGCCTTTTGCTTTACAGTACTGGGTAGGAGAAACATTTTTCAGTCAGATGCAAAGTCTATCCCCATAATGTAATCAGGTATAAGAGCTACAATCATTTCACATAAAGCCTGTTCAACCACACCAGTTCTCCTGCAAACTTTTACCAGAATTCCATCAACCCTTACTGTAGCTTCCATTATGACTTTATTAGCAGGTTTCAATTTTACAATACTAAGTCGGGAAAGTGTTCCCCAGTCAGACATAATATCCATTCCCATAAAACATTCAGAAAAAGGAGACACAACTTGTTTACATAAGGCCTGTTTAAGCTTTCCAATTTTCATAATCTTTTCAACCCTTACGTTTTTATGCCCTTTCAATCTAATCATAGCCCATATCAGGCTTCATCAATGAGTTCCGGCACCACAGTGCCTGTGGTCCCATATCAAGGAGTCCCAGAAATGTATCTTCTCCTAACCATTTCACGCAGTGCAAAATGCTTGAGTCCCTAATGAGGGGTTAAGCCAAGAGACTCTGGCCCTTTTGTCAATTTTTATTTTGATTAATCTGCCTGACCATTGCCACAAATGATTGTGGGCCAGATTTTTCATTGTAGTATTTATCTTTCAGCTTTTAAAATTTTTTCTAACATGGGTAAATAGGATAAACTTGTTGAAGACTTTTAATGTTGGAGGAGCAGCTAGGGGTTCCTTTGGCTCATTCACCCTTTGGAAATCTTATATTAAAACCATAGTTTTAACCTCACCAGTGCCTGTTTTACTCATTGTGTTTCTTAGATGGCCATCATCTAAAGAATTTTCCACTGCTGGGATAAGTTTTATTACTGCCCCTACTCCTCCCTGCCTCATTTTCCTTCTTTTTTTTTTTTTTCTACCAATATTTCTTGTATCCAATCTATTTTTTGGTAATCATTTAGATATCTCTACCCTACTAAGACCAGTCCCTTGAAGCAAATTAGCTTTTCCCCATTCTCTTGTTAATTAATATTTTTATTAGCATCTGTAAGGCCCATGAGGGGAAGCTAAGACAGCAAATTTCACAAGTCTCCTGAACCGTTGTTTTTTTTTGAAGTAATAAGATTATAAGGGATGTCCATGTAAACAAGGACCGTTTAACCATGGCACTTAACATAACTTGGCTACGGGCATAATCAGTGAGTGAATAGCCCAGCTATCAAAAAGCCAGTCTCACATGGCTTGTACACAAGGCTATCTACTGCTTCATATGGGGTATTCAAGTTGGCATTTATAGAGAAAGATGGGCAGTCTTCCTTCTCAAGGTAAAGAGACTTTATAGTAGCTTTTATCCAGTCCACCAGGCTAGCTGTTCACTTGGAAATAACCTGCTGTGTGTCTGCATCATTTATAGCTGTGTTTGATTGGTCCACAGTGAGATATGGATCCTTTATCAACCCAAACATGCTCTTTGACTTTGCAGCATTTGAAACCAAAGATACTGCCCCCAGATTAATTACTCTCACATCCTTTTTAGCAAAGTTTCTTTAAGAAGCTGATGATACTGATGCAGAAAATGAAACAATTCCTTCATACTACATTCCCTGGTTTCAGTAATTTCTTTGTTTTCCCCTTCTTCCACTTTGACTGTCTCCTTGGTGACCAGAGGTGGTAGAGGTACTGTCTGTTGTCCTTGAATAATTTTTCCCACAGGAGTCAGCTTTGAGTTTAGCGGCAGAAGCTGAGACTCACAAATCTGAGCTTGCTCTAGCATCAGGGTCCTACCTAGCACTCTCTTTTAATTTCATTTTAGCTGTTACATATAATAATAACAAACGGATGGCATATTTTGCTTTTTTCATATTAATTTTCATTTTCCTTATTAGTTTGCATTTTTTATGCATTCAGTGAACCAACTCTCTGGGAGTCATATCCATCTCTACATCCCATTGGTAACTTTTACCTTTAGTAACTGAGCACAGCACAGCTGCTGCTCCATACCATGGGTGACCACATGACCACTTAGAAATCTAAAGTTCCTCAACCTCTGCCCTTTCATTCTTTCTCTTCCCAAACCGCATGTTTCTGTGAGTTAGTGTTAGTCTAATAAATCTCACTCAACCTGACACCAAATGCATAACAAATAAGTAAACTGCTTTTTCTACTATACTTAGGCCACTCTTAATACCTCACTTCTGACAGTTGAGTGTTTGGTTGTTGTTTTTTTTCTCACACCAGGCAGACACCAAATGACTGTGCTACAATTTAACTGAGTTCCAACTCTATCTACCTGGAGATAGCATCAGATCCCACAAGTTGAGGGCTTAATTCCCACAAAACCACCCTTCCACTTTTTCTTCTAATTCTAAGTCCAGTCTGTGACCAGTGCATCTGACAAAGTGGTTTTAAATTCTTGGGGTTCAATTATTTGATAGAATGGTTCACAGAACTCAACACACTATTTATTTACTATAAAGTAAATTAAAATAATTATAAGTGGTGTCTTATAAAAGGGTGCAACCAGGAACAGCCATATAGAAGAGATACATAGACAAGGTATGTGAGAATAGGCATGGAACTTCTACACCCTCTGAAGAAGCTGCACTCTCAGCTCTCCATGTGTTCAACAACCAGGAAGCTCTCTGAACTCTCTGAGCCATTACTGATTAAACCATTGGCCATTGGTGATTGGATCAGCCCCTCTCTCAGATGCCACAAATTGGGGCTGAAAGTTCTAACCCTCTAATCATATGGGTGCTTTTTCTGGCAACTGTTCTCCATCATGAGGCTACATAGGAGCCCACAGGCTCCAGTCATCTTGTTAGCATCTAGAAAGACACTTACCAAGTTTGAGATCCCAGGGATTTTAGGAGTTATGTGACAAGATACAGGGGCAGAGATCCAATATATATTTCTTATTTGTATCATTTCATAGGTGGGAGGGAAGGTAAGTAGGTAGATATATAGATAGACAGGTATATAGCGAGTGAGATAGATCCACCA
This sequence comes from Plecturocebus donacophilus, assembly GCA_004027715.1. Classification (NCBI taxonomy): domain Eukaryota; kingdom Metazoa; phylum Chordata; class Mammalia; order Primates; family Pitheciidae; genus Plecturocebus; species Plecturocebus donacophilus. Next base: position 27,472 of record PVKP010000498.1, read on the forward strand.
ATACATATATAGATTTTCAAAAAAAATGCTGATGTCTGAAAACACATCGGACATCCATAGCTAAGCCTCAATGTTATTACAAACCAATCTGATGCTTACAACTATATGACACAGTTCTCTGATTAGGCAAAATCAATCTCACCGAACACATACTTCAGACAAGGTCATAGTGCAACCCAAAATAGCAAACAGTCCTTTCCATCTTTAAATGGGAGACTACTATGTTTTACCATTTGTAGCTTTATTCCTACATTTATGTGCCCTTCCTATAGATAAAATTTATTAAAATATCTAATCACAGAATTGTCTCTGCTTTCTGATTACATCCAATCTAGAATGAACCTCTATTTCCTTAGAACCTCCCCAAAGTTACTCAACCAAAGCTCAAATACTATAATAGATTTTTCTAATGACCTCTTCAGAGATACCCAACATTTCCCCAAGGTGTACAATCTCCTTTGCTGCACTAAAGATACCTGAGGTTGAACAAGTTGGGTTTATCATATATATTTTTTATATATGTATGTATATATAAATAAAATATGCATATACACCTATATACATCCACATACATGCATATATACATAGATTTATATAACTATGTGTATATATACAATATGTATATATATGTGCATATATAATATACACAGATAAACTGGCACATGCACACACACACACATATATGTGGCTTTAATTTTATTACAGGGACTTGACCTTACATGAATGGTGAAAACTGCTTAAACAGTCTCTATCATAATGTTAACTGCTAATAAAATTCTGGATCTTGAAGTGAACAGAGCAAGAAGTTGGAAAAGGAAAGATAAATGTAAACCACGTAAGAGCAAGAACAAGCTGTATCACTGGAGACAGCAATATGGACTCATGTTTAGCTAAACATAGATACAGATGGTTACATATAAAAATATTTATAGATATGTCTCTATACAATGGTTAGTATACACACAAATATCTTCTGGCCCAAACAGCTGAGAGAGCCAAGAAGCAAAGCAACTCCTATAGCAACAAGCATACCTGGGTATTTAGATTGGTTTCTAATATCATTTTTTAATAAGGAAGCCAGAACTACTGGGAGAAACAGCTGATTCTAGAAGTGAAATAAGAAATATATGAGATGGGCCTACAGCCTGCCAGAAAGTAAGAAAGTGCTCAAAACAAACAAAACACTATGATAGGGATGTCAGAGGGATAAGACCCAACTGAAAGGGCTACTAATTGCCAATAATGAAACAGTTTAAGCCACAAATTAAAGTAGTTTGGATTATAACCAAATAAGAACATAAATATTTATGAGTTTATATTGACACAAGTAAATGATTGAAAAAAGAAATTAATAAATGGGGGAGAATAGACAAATCTCCCATGCAGAGGAATTCTGAATAATAGATGCAGATATTCTGCCCTTAAAAAGGTGGAGCATAACTTCCCATTCATAAATGTGAGCTGAGCATAAGGGGCTTTTCCAAAGAGTGCAGTATGGAACCAAAAAGAAAAAAATATCACTTCAAAACGGGGAAACCTGACAAATACTACCTCAAACCAGGTGATCAAAGTTAACACCAACAGTGGTAAGTCATATTACTGATAGTATATATCCTTGGTAAGATGTGAAATAATGGCATTGTACTTCTGTGCTCTTCCTCCCAAAAACATATTATCACAATATAATTACGAAAGAGAAAGAAAATCAGACAAACCACAGCAGAGGGTCATTCTACAAGATACCTGACCAGTAATATTCAAAGCTGTCAAAGTCATCAAAAACAAGGGAAATCTGAGAAACTGACAACCAAGAGGAACCTAAGGAGGTGTGACTACTAAGTGTAATTTAGTATTCTAGATGAGACCCTAAAACAAAAAGAAAATATAAATTATGAATGTTTATTACTTATGACCAATATGTCATACTAATATGTTAATAATAGGCATAAATAGGTATGGGGTACATGAAAACTCTATCTTCATCATAATGTCATAAATCTAAAACTGTTCTAAAATAAAAGGCTCATTTAAAAAAAAATAAATGACCAGTTGGAACTCACAAGTATGACTGGACCTAGAAAGATGGACTATGAGTTGCGTCAGTTTTTGTTTCCCTTGACCTTGATGGCATGTGTGTTCCACAGAAGCCAGGGCCCTTCCCCATGGAGCTAAACAAGCACACCTGGCACAGGAGTCAGAGAATCTGAAGCAGGATGCTGGAGAGAAGGAGCTGTTGGACACCCTTTCTCGGCTCTGCGCCCATGAAGAGGGCCAGTAGGTAACTGGTGTGTGTGAGCTACAACAGGGCTGCTGCTTCACCTCTACCCTCTGAATCTCACACAAGAATATGCAATTTACCCTATGCAAAAGGAAAAGAGAAATGAAATTGTGGAAAACGTGGTTCAGCATAGCCAAGCTGACAGTCACAAATCTACCACATAACTGTACATAGACGTTCTAACCCTTGTTCAATGAGGCAGTGATGTCACAGTATAAACTAAACACAACCCCAAGAAGGGCAGAGCAGACTTAAATGCACACGAAAGTATTTATTATGAAGGTTCACTGTTTCTTTAGAATAGATTTTGATAGGAAGAGGATAGCCAGAGATAATGTGAATTTAATAGTGTCCCTGACAGAAAACAGAAAGAAAGCAGAGAAAAGAATAATAGATGGGCAGGAGAAAAGACAGGCTTTGTCTCAATACCAAGACTCAGCATTAATCCAAAAATTTTTTTTCTTCTCTTGTACAAAAACGCTTATTTTAACCTAATACATATTGATATATTGATATTATTTGTTAGAGCTCTCACTCAAGTATGGCTATTATGTTAAATAGCATAAAATGTAATGATCACCTGGCTAGTTTCCTAAAGCAATTCATAACTAGGAATGTATTAATATGATTCAATTAACACAATTGTTTAAATTTTACATCTTAACTCAAAAATTTAAAAGCTAGTCTAAAGTCATTTCCTAGCTACTTTATTTGTTCCTGGGACCATAAGGGTTTATAGATTCTTTAAGCTTTGATTTTCTCAGGACTGAGACAGTCTCTCAACTCGACTGTACAATTTTTGCAACAAGAAATCATGCACAATATGTCTTAATCCAATCCCTCTATCTCCAACAATTTGCAAAGTGTCCAGCATGTAACAAGTTCCAATAAATATTTGTTATATGAGTGATTTAATGATATGGGCAAATTTGCATACAAAAAAATAAGAATATGGTAGCAGTACAGTTTATGAAAAGATTATGAGTTTTGGAGTCAGACAACTCTGCCACTTAAGCCTTGAGCTGGTTATTTAACACCTAAAATAAAAATACATATAATCCATACACAGATGATTCACAATTTTATGCTTTTAGCCCTAAATTACAGTTCTGTACATCCAGTTGTCTGCTTGACATTTTCATTTGGACCTCTAGTGGACTTGGCAGACTCAACATTTCCAAAAATAAGCTCCACATGAGTTCATCCCTTTAAATACAGGCTTTTATGGACAGTTCCACGTGTATTAAGTCTAACTCCATTCTTCGAGTTACTTATGTCTAACAGTTGATGTCATAGTTAATCCCTCATTTACTCTCAAACGCTAGAACTGGTTCATCAGCAAAGTTTGTTTTCTCTGTTTTCAAAATGTTTGTAATATGACCACTTTCCACTGTCCTTACTTGCCATCATTCTGTTCTTAGCCACTATCTTGCCATGATTATGCCAATAGGATCTTACAGGTCTCCCTACTCCTGTCATTGCTGTCTTGCAGTATGTCCTCAAAACGGCAGCCAAAGTTATTTCCTTAAAAACGTAAGTCATGTCTATGTTTCTACTGGGAGTAAAAGTCAAATTCTTCACTGAGCTGCAATGCCCTATAAAGTCTGTTCCCCACAACCCTTCATTATCTTCTTCAAATATGTCCCTCATACTCAGTCTAGCCACACTGACCTTCTTAGGATTCAGTTTAATTTGCGACAAACTAGGGATAATGATAATAATGCTTAACCCAGATCTTATTCAATGTATTAAATAAGAAAATATGTATATGAAGAGTTTAGCACAGAGCCTGGCTTCTGGGAAGCATTAATATGACTGAATACTGGCTGTTATTATTTTTGAAGCTGTTACCATCATCATCATCATATTTTTGCTTCCCAAGGAAGCATCATTCAAACACAGTATATTCGCCTGGATCATTTACCCCTTCAACCATGTGACTCAAAAATCACTTTTAACTGCTTCCCTCAAGTAAAATTTGTAAAAAAAAAAAAAAAAAAGAAAAGAAAATATTTGCTTTAGACCCCAGAGGGACTTCAAATATGCAACTTCAAAATTATTCTGAGTTTCAGGAACAACACTTGCAAAACACTATTTGGTTGGGTAAACACTCAGTTAATCATATAAGTTCTAATGTTTTTTAAATCATCTGTATCACTGTAGTCATTCTTTATACAACAAAAAGCATAATATATTTTGATTCAAATTTGATTGATATCCTGGACAGCCAGCAATAAATACAACTTAAATTTAGGTTATGCCTTTGTTTAGTTTCCAAGACATTTTTCAAAGATGGGAGCAAGTGGAAGTTTTTATTACTGTTGCCATTGTTGCTGTTTAATTTGTTTACTTGTTTCTCAGTTTCCCTTTGGGTCCAGGTTTCAGAACTTGTAAAGAATTTTGGCACCAACTTAACCTGCTGTCTAATGGTAAACCTAGGGAAGCAGGGTGTTTTTTTAATACTTTTGCCATTAATTTGCTTAAAATCAGGGCACAAATTCATGTCTCTATGCCTTATGGCACAATTCCAAACTCTGTGAGATGTTGAAAAATTTCAATTAATATGATCTGAAGAAAGCTATAAAAATCTTTAGCAATTTGTAATACTCTATTATAACTGACAGTTTACTTATGTCTTTTCCTTCTTGTATTGTAATTAATAGAAGCTCAATATATGTCTATTGAATGTTGACTAAATTGAATGAGGCTACATTGAAAAGAATTCATAATACTTTACTCAGAAATTGAACACGATAAATAAGAGTAGAAGGCAGAAAACTTTGGATTTCTTGTAATTCATGATCCCACTTTGAAGTTCTAGACTTCGCTTATTTTAGTAATAAGATGTAATGACCTCCTAGGGCAAAGCCTCCCTATACTGCCTCACCGATTTCTTCTAGAGAGTGCAGGTCCTGTGCAATTTAACTCTCAACATGCCTGCTCTTGTAGTATGCATGCACACACTCTACCTCACAGACATGCACACACTCACTCACTCACACAATCATATCAAGACTATTATCAGCAAAAGAACTTCATGCTTTACAAAACATGTTTGAGACCTGAGTTTTCACATGGAAGTAAAACATGGAAGTTTTAAAAATATAAAATGCATGTAGGTATCAGCCATGTTTACAAGTCTCAAAACATTTTTTCCTTTTTTTCTTTAAGACGGAGTCTCACTCTGTTGCCCAGGCTGGAGTGTTGTGTCACAATCATGGCTCACTGCAGCTTTGAACTCCTTGGGCTCAGATGATCTTCTCACCTCAACCCTCCTGAGTAGCTGTGACCACAAGTGCATGCCGCCAAGCCTGGCTAATTTTTGTATTTGTAGTGGAGATGGAGTTTTGCCATGTTGCCCAGGTTGGTCTTGAACTCCTGGGTTCAGGCAATTTACCTGCCTCAGCCTCCCAAAGTGCTAGAATTCCAGGAGTGAGCCACTGCATCCAGCCTCAAAAATATTTTTAAAAGGTTTAATTTTCCCTAATTGCCTACCAATATTCCATATTGGATTTTCCTTCCTCTTTGTTTAAAAGCATGTTGATATATTCTTAAATTTTCCAGTAATTTAGCATATTACATATTCAGTCTAGTTTGAAACTTCAATTGTAAACTCTATTTTATTCTGATATCAAATTCCACCCAGCAACTTCCAAACTGGAGCCTTGATGGTGGCTTCCTAGAGTAGGGTAACATGATGGTCTGCCCTAAATATCAAAAGTGCTCGCTGTCCTTCTTCAGTAGGAAAGAGTCGTGTTAAATGGATACAGGGTTCTTCTTATGAAACTGGTGGTATGTCCCTGGCAAGGAGGGTCTTCTTGTTTTGTGGTTCTCGTCAAGTAGGGTTTAGCCTTACCTTTGCTCCCTCCATCAGGAGGGATGCTATGTCTCTCCCTCACTAATAATCCTTTGAGCTGGACATCCTCTATCCTGCCTAATGATTCCCTGTGCAGAGCGGTGTACCTATATATGGAGCCACACAACTGCTCAGGTTCTTTTCCTTATCCTACAATGACCAAAACCTGGAAAGAGAAAAGGTTTTCCTCATATATTCTTCCCAGGCACAATTATTCATGAACCCTTTTATCTGTGTTATTTATTAAGCTTCTCACCTTCAGAAACCTCAAGTCAAAAATAAGCAATTAGGGAACATTTCTTGCATGTCCCCTAATTACAGAGTCTTCATGCCAATTACTGTTTGTATTCATAACACATCTCTCCCCATTAGAAATGTAAGCTTCAAGAGGGCAGGGATTTGTTTATTTTACATTTGTTTTATGTATCTACCATTTCTAGAACAGTGAGTATAGAATAAATGAATAAATCTTGTCTCCTATATAATATATAGGTTCCATGTAATTTTAATATTCATCATTGTGTTACTGTTACACATGGAAAAAATCAAGAAATTCCCTTGGTTTGGAAGTACTGGAGAACTGTCCATTTGCCATCTGTACTATATCACAGAAAATGCCAAAACCTTGCAAGGATGAAAAAGAAAGTTACAACAAAGTATAAACAAAATTACTTTGGCAACCTACACATACCAATATTCCTTCTGGTAAATCTTCCACAACTACCCACTTATTAGCATTGGATGTCAGATTTTAGGGTGATGTAATGGATTGAAGTAGGGGTAAGATTATTAAATGTTGAGATGGATGAAGTGGGTTTTGCAGCTTTTAATAGCCTCTGATAAAAAGAGATTCCATTTAAGTGGGGTGAAATGTGTCATTCTCTCAGTTTTGACTATTGGTTCTTTAAATTATGCACACCCCACCACATTATTGTAAAACCATCTAGCTACCCCCAGAGACTCTGGCAAACAGAAAGACTGAAGAATAATCTTTAAACTCATCACAGCTTTTATGTCTTGCCCCAGTTTTCACCACAGGAAACTCTTGTTTTAGAGTAACTTCCTGGGAACTTTCTAAGGCTCCAGTGCTTGGAAGCAGATGGGGCTAACGGTGCCACATTAGTGGAACCCCTTCTAAACTGGAAACTATGGGATTTGATGGTTGCAGTTTTCCCCAGAGAGGGTACCTTCCAAGCAAACCTTCTCTATTGACCCACATCATGTATTTGTTCTCTAACACTGCTGTAACAAATTACTCTAAACTTAGCATCTTAAAACAACATGCTTTTGCCATTTCACAGCTCTGTAGATCAGAAGTCTGAGTGAGCTCAGCTGGTGCTCTGCTTAGGGTTTCAGAAGATTGAAATCAGTGTCAGGCTAGGCTAAGACCCTTATTGGACTCTGTGGAAGAATCAATTCATTCAGGTTGTTGGTATAATCTAGTTGCTTGCAGTTGTGCTACTGAGGACCCCATTTTCGTGCTACCAATCAGTTAGCATGACCCTTGCTCCTAGAGGCTGCCCACATTCCTCTTCACGCTTTCCATATAGCCTCCCTCCAGCCACAGTGGGTCAGGCCCCTCCCTAACCTTCATCAATAATCACTTTAGTTCTAACTCCCCCTTCTGCCTCTGTGACTCCACAGAGTTTTCTGCTTTTAAAGGCTCATGTGATCAGACTGTGTCCACCTAAGTACTCCAGGTTAATCTACTTATTTTAACATCTATAACCATAATTACATCTGCAAAGCCTCTTTGGTCATGAAATGTAATATCTTCACAGACTTCAGGAATAAGAGTGTAAACATTGGGAAGAGGGCATTCTGCCTATCACGCCTCTTTCTAGTAGGATCTACCAGATACCCTGGGGATCTCTTGGATTTCCATGGACGGAATTGTCCTGGGTTCCTGTACATGGCTTCAGTGCACGAGGGAAGCATAACAAGCAGATTGCTTCCACTGGCCAGTGTGACATTTCTTTTGTGTGATTGCATGATACTGAGCCATCAGAATGTGCTGATTTTGAGTGACTTTCTAACACAAGATGAGGTTAGGGATTTGGACTACTGATGGTCCACCATGAGGCACTGTTAGAAATAACAGCATTGCCACTTTCTTCTCACAATAGGAATAGAAAAGTAGCCAAAATGTGACCTATGATAAGAAAGAACTCAAAGATACAGCTTCTGGACCTGAAAAAGAAAAAATGAGATGCCCAGATGCTGTGAAGAATCTACACATGTACTAATTATACAGTTACAAATACCTTTTTCTCTATCCATTATTCTAAATCTTCACCAGTTAATCACTGTGCATTACATGGACCAATTAATATAATCTAATATATTGCTCACTAATAAAATTATTTATTTATATAAGACAACCCACAAAAGATTATTCAGTGTCTGTACATCCTAGGTATGTCTCTGCTTATATTAGTAATAAATAATAAGCATGACATACAAATAATTTTGTCTCCTGCTATAGCATAAATATTTGCTTTATGATGCAAAGATTTCATAGTCCTTTTTATAAGTGTTTTATAATAGTACAAGAAGTGGATGTATCACAATGTATTTAGTACATTTCCTAATGGTTAATACTCTATTTAATAGTGAATTCATTTCGGTTTGACCTTATAATTTTCTCTTCATTATTTTGGTTGGTGGGTTGTTTTTTTTTTAATCTTTTAACTTTTTTCCCTCCTTTTCTTTTGTACTTTTTTTCTTTATCCATGAATGATTTTGTCATTTATAATTATTTTGTTTTAGCTTTTGTCTTCATTCTGCATGCATGTGCTTATCTTCACAACATACCTTGACAGACTGATCCTTCTTGGGCATTCAGAAGGAAAGTAATACTTCTCTCCTAGTATTCGTCAATTTGCCTTCCCCCTTCCCCCCACTTTTAGAACCAAATTATACAGATTCTGCCTCTTTCAAGTTTTAAAACTATTGAGAAATTAATTTTGGTTATTACTATAGTTTAATCTGTATTTTATTCTACTGATCATATTGTCATTTCTTGCCTTTAAACCACTGATGTCCAAGAAAGCCCTTCTAACCCTTGACTATAGGAAATTCCTATTCATTTTAAAATTATTCATATATGAGTTCTATGAGGGCTTCTCCATGCTTTATCTGAAGCAGAATCATTTCCTGGATTGTCTGTGATGCCTCTGCTTGAAAAACATCTCTTGCATTTCTCTGTGTCACTCTCTAGACGATGCTTCTAAATTCAGAAGGCTGGTCATGTGGGTTGCTTGTATCTCTAACACTTAGCACAACTAATACTACTTTGTAGGTGGTCAGTGAATGCCTTCTTCTGCAACTGTACCTCAGAAGAAAAAAGAAATTTAAATCTATATTCTACCTTAGAGGATTTATTTTTCATTTTGTTTAATATTTCCATTTCGATTATAAAATATTTTAATCACACACAAAATTACAAAAAAAAATGTTAAAATCAATAATGCATCCACCTATGAGATTAGAAAGAGTTTGCCCTATTGGCTTTTCACATATCTCCATAAATACAAGTGAAGTTTCACAATCTCAGGCCCCTCACCTTCCTTTCTCTTTTTTAGGGATTAATGTCCCAAAGTCCGAAAGTCAGTGTGTATCATTCCCATGCATGCTTTTTGACATTTAAGGTATATGTTTGAATATATGAACAATATATACCACTGTCTTGTATGTTACAAATATCTCATAAATTAAATAGATAGCAAAAAAGTAGTAACTTTTACCACTGCCTTCCATTTATAGATCTATGTTTTAAAATGTCTGGACAAAGGGAAAAAAGTCCTTCACTCCTTTAATCTTATTGGCTACATCTAAATTTCTGACATCATAAATAATTTTTTCCTTATTTCTTGCTTTAACCAAGGTTCTGCAGAGAAACGGGAAAAAATAGTGTATGAATATTTATAGAAAGAGATATTATAGGGAATTGGCTCACACAATTATGGAGGCTGAGAGACCCAAAATCTGGAGGGTGGACAGATAGGCTGAAGACACAGAAGACAAAGTGCTCCAGTTTGAGTCTAAAGGCCATCTGCTGTAGAACTGAGAAGAGTTTATGCTGTAGATGCAGTGCAGAGGCAATCTGCTGGAGAAGTCTCCCTTCCTCAGGGTAGGACAATCATTCTGTTCTTTTCAAGCCTTCAACTGATTGGATGAGGCCCACCCACATTATGGAGAACATATGCTTTACTCAAAGTCCATTAATTTAAACATTAATCTCATCTAAAAGCATCCTTGCAGAAACACAGAGAATAATGGTTGACCAATATCTAGGTTCCTGGTGACCCACGAATTTGACACAAAAGATTATCATCACTTTTTCATCATTTCCCTAAATCAATTTTCTTGCTTTCAGGCAAAAGTCTTTGAAGACTCTTCTTGTGTTCAGGAGACAAGTGTATGGCTTAAACATATTGCCCATAACATTTCTTTTGGCAGATAGTCACAACCTCAGATCTAATAATTACTGTCACCTTACTTATATTCACGACACCCTTCCCAATCTATCTCTCCATGCACCTTATGTCTTATGCACCAATCCATCCCAACATGCCTTTCTTCATTTGATGAATATGAAGGACTGAAACTCAATTCTTTCCCATGAAATAATTACTCCTCCTCAGATTGATCTTCGTTTCTTCTGTGAATGTTCTTCTTGGTTCTTTCCTTTCAGTGCCCCTTGGGCTAAAGCCCTGGCCCTCTACATCCTTGTAATCTATGCCATTCCTTCCTAATTGAAGTTATACTTAACCCAGTTTGTGATATTTTAATTAATCCTTCAAGCCTTCTTCAAGCAAATATCCTCACTTGAAGTTTTATTTCACTTATATTTATAAGAATTTAATTAGTTCTCCAAGGCTGCTTCTTTTGAACTTCCTCTTTGACTCCAGTACTTTGGCTGCCATTTTTCTTTTCTTTTTTTAATTGCATTTTAGGTTTTGGGGTACATGTGAAGAACACGCAAGATTGTTGCATAGGTACACACATGGCAGTGTGATTTGCTGCCTTCCTCCCCATCACCTGTACCTGGCATTTTTCTTAGATTTTAAGATGTCCTCTATTGTAAGACGCACAGTTGATGAATAACAACTTTTCTTTTTCATGTGGAGGACTTGGCAGTTCTGAATCAAATTCACCGGTTGTCTTTCATAAAACATACTAACTGCCAGAGGATATATTTATTCATAAAATTATATAGCACTTTCTTTTTCACTGTAGTAATCAAAATTTGAATAAAAAAATCTTCTCCTCAGTGAGAGTCTAAACAGACTGTGTGTGTGTGTGTGTGTGTGTGTGTGTGTGTGTGTGTGTGTGTGTGTGTGTGTGTGTGTCTGTGTGTGTGTGAGACGGAGTCTTGCTTTGTCACCCAGGCTGGAGTGCAGTGGTGCAAGCTCGGCTCACTGCAACCTCCGCCTCCCGGGTTCAAGCGATGGTCCTGCCTCAGCCTCCTTAGTAGCTGGGATTACAGGCGTGCGCCACCACGCCCGGCTAATTTTTGTATTTTTAGTAGAGACGGGTTTTCACCATGTTGACCAAGATGTTCTCAATCTCCTGACCTTGTGATCTGCCCACCTCGGCCTCCCAGAGTGTTGGGATTACAGGTGTGAGTCACTGTGCCCGGCCGAGACGTCTTATTTTCTTAAAGCCCCTGAATTTTAGGCATAGCATCATAGTAACAAACTATTATTCATAACTGGCGCTCATGTGAATTTAGAAAATTCCTTTCCTTCATCTTCTTCTATATATATTTTAATCATGCCTGATTTTGGTATGTTTGCAATGTAACCTACAGTAAATAATTAGAGCTTTTTTTTCCTATGCTCTAGAATTGTTTCATTATAAAAAATATATAATTCCCTGTAGGTCTGATAGACATGCACCTATGAAACAGTACATAGAATTATAACTATAAGTAGAAATTTCCAGGGGATTTTTTGGTTATTGATTTAATCAAATATTTTGAGTAATTTTGTTTAGTTATGGTTTCTTTATATTTACCATTTAATCTAGATATCTGAATTTGTTGCTGTAAAGTGACAAAACCATCATTTTATAGTCTTATTGCCAGATACGCACTTCATTTTATTTTCCACATTTATTTTTATTTTCTTGCCTACAATATTAAAGGCTTCTTCCCCTTTATAAATCGTTCTCTTATTTTCTCTGTCATGTTCCCTCTTCATCTATCTTATTGTATTGAATACTTAGTTTACTTATTATATTTCTTTTTGTTTGCTAATATGATAGAAAAAATTGGCAACATTTCATGCACATGCACACACACATGGACACACATCTGCCATCAGAATGGGACTGCTAAATAGAAAGGTTAAATTAAGACTGACACACATTGCTGGAAGTAACAAGAACAAATATTAGAAAGCTAATGAGCTTTTTTATTATCCAATTGGATACAACTGGAGGAGATAAGAAATCAACCATGCTACAGAATAGTAGAGAACCTGCTGACCTCTAAAAACCTGAGTAGGTTTTGTCCAATAAACGAAACACAAAACATTATTTCCTCAGTATGGGTGTAAAATGTATGATGCCTAAAAAATCTTGTGCATTGATTAGAGCCAATGTTGGTCTCTATATACAAAATGGGTGCAGTTAGGGGTGACGAGCATCATTACTCACCCCACAAAGTCTAAAATGCTCTGCTAGACTGTAAGACTCCATTGCATGGAGGTAAGAAGAAGGGCAGGAGAAATTCATTAGCTTTTTCTTAAAGAAATGAAGTTATCCTGTGGGAAGGGCATAAAGTTTGGTCAAAAAAGTGGTGAATAAATGAGTGCCTCCAGCTTCACCTCCAGAGCCTGGATTAGGACTAGAGTTTACTGAAAAAATACTGACCTCCAGACTCTGTTTTCCTATTGAGGAAAAATAACTCGAGTTATCTTTTCTTTCATACTTAGATAATACCTCCAGCAATTGATGTGTGTGTTAGTATTGCTCCCTGGAGCTTACTAAGAGTTTCTTAAGGGCTATAATACTGAGGCTGAATCTTGAAAAACTAGCACGGTTTGTCAAGTAAGAAAGAAAGATTATGGGAAGAGGAAAAGGTAAGAACAGAAATGTTGTCATCTATAAGAACAAAAATGTCACCTAATCTGAATTCAAATTCAACTGAAAGACTTAGAGAGAGGCAGATGGAGATTAAAATACCAGCTTTATTTCTGATGAAAATGATACCGAAATACATGATGTAAATGTATGGCCATGACTACTTTCTGATAATCTCCTGTATTAGAAAACCTTTTTTTTTTGAGACCCAGTCTTCTCTGTCACCCAGGCTGGAGTGCAGTGGCATACTTTTGGCTCACTACAACCTCCTCCTCCCAGGTTCAAGCTATTCTCATGCCTCAGCCTCCTGAGTAGCTGGGATCACAGGTGCCCACCACCACACCTGGCTAATTTTTGTATTTTTAGTAGAGATGGGGTTTCACCATGTCGGCCAGGCTGATCTTGAACTTCTGACCTCAGGTGCCCTCCTCAGCCTCCCAAAGTGATGGGATTACAGGTGTGAGCCACCGCTCCTGGCCAGTAGACAACTGATGTGGTCCCGAGGAATGCCTGATACTCCAGTATACTCCTGTATTCAGACCTGTATGAATCCCATCTTCTTGAGTTCAGACGGGACCTAGTGACTTGCCAACAATAAACAGAATACAGAAAGAGGAATAGGATGTCACTTCCAAGATTGGATTATCAAGAGCTTTGACTTCCATTTTGCTTGCACTCTCTCTTTCTCTTACTAGTTCTTCTCAGTTTGCTCATTCTGATGAACAAGCTGCCCTATTGAGTGCTGCCCTCTGGAGATTCCCACATGAAAAGAATCTGTGGGTGGCCTCTGAATAACAGCCACAAGAGCAGACTTGAGAGTCAATCCTTTATGTATCAACCTTTGTGATCACTGTAGCTTTGGACAGCACCTGGACTTCGGCCTTGAGACCACAAAGCACAAGGTATGCCAGATAAATCAAATCAGGATTGCTGACCCACAAAGCTGTGAGCTAATAAATGTTTTAAGTCAATAACTTTTAGGGAAATTTGTTATGCAGCAATAGCTAACTAATAAACCTCTTTGAGAGTGCAACAATCTCACCCCCCAGAATAAGATGCTTGTATTAAAGAGAAAATCCCTATGTTCAAAAGAAGATTAGGTCTGTAGGAGCATGAAAACCAGAAGATACTAAGCTACACATTCCTATTTCAATTTTGAAAATTCACCAGTTAGATATACTTTCTCTTCCCTTGGGAGTGTAATTCAAGGAGCAGAATTATGCAAACGTGACCCTGTGTTGCTTAGACAACAAACTAGGTCAGGTTTGTGAGCTCGTTTTTCTCCTAGCTCGGGGCAGGTTTCAAGTTTAAGTTCTAATGGGACTGAAACCATCTTTCTTGTGATCAAGAAGACTGCATCATCCCACAGATTTCAAGTTCTAAGTACCAAGCTGTCTTGTTCAGGCAATATTGTAAATTGAAAGTACTGCAAATACAAGACTGCTCAGGGGCAAGTATTCGGTTTGTTTCTCAACTGAAAAGGCCATTTTCTCTTGCTTATTCTATAAGAAGGAGCACCAATGGAGTGGAAAGAGAAGTTCCTCTGCCAGAGCAGGACCCATTCTGGGTTTAGCAGATGCCCAATTATTATGCTTCTCTTTGGAATAATGAAGAGTTTAAGAACTGATTGTAGCTCTGCCTTTTTGTCTCTGGCTCTTGAGATTTCCCTTTTTCCAATACAGTTTGTTTTATAATCTATGCTCTATTAAGTTACGGATTCCATTCCAACCACTTGGATGATACCTTCTTTCACCCAGAAAAACACAGAGAAATAATAGAGAGCCTAAAGATCCATCGAGATATTCATTCTGTATTTTTCTCTCCATCAAGAATGAAAATGTATGGAGAGAGAGTTAACTATTGCTCCTCACTCTTGCACACATGCATGTGTGCAGGCACATGCATACACATGCACCAATAAAAGGTAGAGAAATGCAAAAATATAGGGCAGATTTGGGATAGACAAGTGGGTCAGTATGGCAAGACAAAAAGGTAAGTCCACTCTCACGGTGCAGTGAAGTACCAGGATGCCATATCCATAGGGCCATCCTATTGTACAACTTCATGTTGCTCAACCCAGTAAGGAGTGGTTTCCCTTTAGAAAAAAAAGTCAGAATGCAGTGGTCTTCCCAGAGCCCTTGGATGACCCAGTCACTATATATCTTCTTCTCTCCTCTGACCTTTCTTATTTTAGGGATGACAGTTTTACAGGAACAAGCAAAAAAAAAAAAAGTCTACATCAGTCCAAAACCTGCCACCAAGGCACTGAATTACCTCTTACTTCCCTTTTGTTTTTGTGGGGCTGCTCAAAATAAGTAGCAGCATGATTCATCGTAGCCTCTGGAAGTTATCTGACAGAACTCTATTCCAGTGTGTGACTGAAGCTACTTATAGCTTGTGTCATTTTCTGCAGTGACTCAGTTCCAAGCAAAGATTAATGCAGTTAGAGCACTTTGCAGAAATAGTAAATCACCCTTGTAACTGATTGCGACTCTAGTGCTTCCTCGCCTGTGAGTTATTCACATAGCTCTCCATTGTTTCTTTCATAAACAGATATTGTTTCATTGGTTGCTAATCATTTCTGCCAAAGTTAGAGTAGACTCAAGGCCAGGGGGAATAGCGAGGTTTTCTTCAAAAGAGCAAAAAGTTTTCAAGGTACAGAAAATGTCTAACTACTCCCTCTTCCAGATTTTTCTTATACTGATAAACACTGAATGTATGTTTAAGAAAAATTTGTATTCAAAGTTTGTGTATGTAATCTCATCTGATCATGCCTTTTTTGTAATCAACCCACTGAATTATTTAATTTCTCACAAGCTACTTTTTTACTATATTCACTGAGTTGGCAATGATATTTTTCTGTGTCAAAATAAATGACAGTCATAAAATTAAATACCATAAGAGATTTACTAGAAAAACTAATCTACCCTTGCTTCTTTTATTACCTATTCTCAGAAGATCACACTGGTAGAAAAAAATAACTTTAAATGTATAACATTGTAACTAACGGATTGCTGTTTGTTTGCTTGTTTGTTTTTAATCATAAAGATTAAAACAATCATAAAGAAAAAACACAGCCCTGTGTTTTTTCAGGGCTGTGATGGTGCATCAGACCAGAATTTACCAGAAGCATAGAGACCCTAGAAAAGTATGTAGCATATAGTAGAGACTCCACAGGACTATTGAACAGTAGAGTAACAGTCTAGCAGGACTACATGTCTTTCTCGGGCTTTTCAGTGATGCTTATTTATATATGAGAAACATTACTTAATAGTAATATATAAAGAAGTCATTTCATTTGAGGCCCTCACCGCTTTCACTCTTGAACCAAGACTATTTTGAATTCCAGCTTATTTATTAGATTCAGCACTCTCAAGAAAATGTATACTTTAAGTGCTCAACCAATCTCTGAAATAAAGTTAAGAGTAATCATCCTTGGAAATGTCAACCTAAAAGTTAACTGTGCATCAGACACTCTTTCCTGCTGGGTGTTGCACAGTCAAGATACTCATGTATCATTCCTAGTCAGATGAAATGTCTTTAGCATCTCCTTCCTTCACTTATGTGTAAAGATGCTTAGTGGTTAATTGTCTAATTCAGCGGATTCAAAACTAGACAGGTGAAGGAAAAGGAGCTTCCTCAGGTAAACTTTAGGCAAAAGACCTCAGAAAAAAATATTTAGCTACATGTTATAACTTTTCCCACATCATTTTCTTTCATGTAGAGTCACTGCAATTATGCCCATTCACCATTATGGGTGAAATCAGCAATCTTTAAGTTTACTTCCATTGCTAACATTCAATTTTCTCTCCCAAAAGTTAGTTACTTTTCTCTTTTATTCTTTTCCTCATAGTTACAGAGATTAACAAATATATTTCATTCATATTTCATGTCAAGCAAGGGCTAGAAGAGTGAATAAGGCTGAGAAATCTCACAGTGGGTGCAGTAAGCTTAAGAAAGTATAGCTCTTCCTTTTGCTTATGGAGTCTCAATTTAAGTCCAAGTAGCCTTAAAGTTGTCAAAGTTTAACTGGTAAAACACAAGTTTTCTTGCCAATGCAAACAGTCTGAAAACTGTAGGAACCAATGTATATGATCCAGATATTAGAAAAGCTTAGTGATGGGTGTGGTCAAGCGTGCATATGAGACGTCATGTGGAATAATTCTAGAAGTAAGCCAGACATTTCCAAAGGGCTTCTGTTTGGTTTTTTATTAGAGTTCATTGGTTTGTTGGTCTCATTTAAAGGATGTACTATGAAACAGATACATTGGTTTATATTATCATATCTCTTATACTTTATGATCATTTTTATTTATCTAATAGAGGAAAAGTAATGTAGTCTTTAATATTCTTTCAGTCTTCTTTTCTTAACTTGGAACAGCAAGAATGGAACAGAATCACCCTTGATAACTGCTAAGGCAGAATGACTTTTAAGTGGCTTCTCTACTTATAGCACTGAGAATAATCCACTGCTTCCATATTATCTCCACACAACCATCACCAATAAGCTAATGTACTTATTGCATAAAGTCTAAACCTTACAATTTCTAGCAGCACTGTCAAAAAGAACTTTCTGTAATTTGGAGAAAAAAAAATACACACACACACACACACACACACACACACACACACACACACACACATCTGTACTGCCCAATAGATGGCTATGGCACTTGAAATGTGGCTAATGCAGCTAGGAAAGTCAATCTTAAATTTTTATTTAATTTCAGTTAATTTAAATGTAAACAGCAATTTATGGCTATTGGCTACCATATTGGATAGTGACAGTTTTATAGTTTTAGCAACTTGTGTCTTACCTCTTTACAGAGACTTTTGAATTATTTGAGCCAAACAAGGTATATTTCAGGCCACTTCTTCATCATTATGCTGACTTACTAACTCAATTAGAATATCAGGCTATGATGGCTTTATTTTATTTTTGATTCTCATTTTTAAAAATCTACATATATGTGCATAAACACACACACATACACACACACCCCTCCATCTTATTTCCCAAACTGTGCACATAAAAACACAGTCTTAGTGCTTAATGTAAAAAAAAATGTGTAAACTTCAAAGGTGTCTCATGATATCTAGGCAGCTAGGACTTTGGCTCCTGTTCACTGTGACCAACACTATTACAGTCAGGAACAACTTTTATTCAGAAAACTTACCTTCTAAAATAGCTATAAATACTAGAGAAGCATAAGAGAAATTGAGCTTGTGAGGAAAGCTAAAGAAGAAAAAGAAACAAGGCTTTGGAAAAATACGCATTACGGTTTCTTGTGCATGCAGCTATAGAAAGACATCTCAGCTAAGAAAATGTGCACATTTGTAAGAGTCATAAATGCCTGGATTCCAATCCCAGTTCTACCACTTAGTAGTTGCGATGACACTGGTCATGTAAATGAACTTCTCTGAGTCTGAGATTCCATATCTGTCAAAGAAGATAGTTTCTGACACTTAAAATCATTGTGGAGATTAAATAAGACAGTATGTGCAAAGAGCTTAGTATACAGTAGACTTCAAATATCTTAATTCCTTTCTTTTCTATTTTTTAATGAAAATATTTTGAAACATCAAAATTAATCAGAGCCATATATACTCCAGAAATAGGTAATCAATAAGGCACTTTTGTGAAATGAGTTCACTATGACTTTGTTATCAGGCTCTATGAAACGAGGGTATCTCCCTAGGCAGATGGTCACTTTTTGTGGGGGACAAAGCATCTTTATCAGAAAATTCTTTTTGGTTGGTTCCTTCATTATGACTCGGAAAAATGCCATTTAAACAGATGGGTATGAAAACAGGCAACCAGAGAGGCTGCGCTTGTACCCCTAGTCTTGGCATGTGGCACCAGATTCCCTCACCAGGCTGTCAAAACAGCTGCTGTGCACTTTCCCCCACCTGCAGTTACAAAGCTCTGCCAAGAGTGTCCCAGCTTACAGAAGAACCTGTATAGTTCATTCTCCAGGGTTGGAAGCCACACTTACTGCCTTTGGAGCACTAGGGGCTCATTTTTTCACATCTTTCTTTAAAATCCTAGAAATGAAAAGGATATTTAACCATTCCAGTTCATCTATCCTTTCATTAACATTGAAGTGACAGCATGTCTTGGTAGAAAAAATGGGATAGAGATAAATTCAAAACTCCATTTGACTATTCACTTGCAGTTAAATAAAGTTACTTTAACAGCTTTGATCCTTAGTGACACCCTTTCCAAGTGGAAATAAACAATATTTGATAAAACTGTAGTGATAATGAACAATAATGATGCAAGAGAGTCTAGATAGTTGTGTTGGTCATTGCTAGGAGTTGCAACAGCAATATGTAACATTTATTTACTGTTTGTTATACATCAAGTATGGTTCTAAATGCCTTATAAATGTTAGACATTAAATCCTTATAGTCATTGCACAAACATACATATTTTGTAAAATAGATGAAGATAATGAAGCAGAATAAATTTAACTTGCTGAAGAATACAGAGCTAGAAAGGTATGAAGTGGTAAATAAAACCCAAGCAGTCTGACTCCAGAGCCTGCATACTTAAAAATTACTATAGGTGTTAAGGGAATGGTAACTATTTTTATGGGGAAAAATGGATTCACAGGAAATTGAGTATGTTAATGACATCTCCATTGATGAAAAGCAAATGACAGCTATAGGGCCTGTGAATGATTTCTATAAGGTACTTCTTGCTTAGGTAGGAAAAATTTGCTGAGGAAAGGATAATTCAAAGTCACTCCTTTTTATGAGAACAGAGAAATAGTGTTACAGAAGTCCTATCATTACATGAGTATTATAAAGAAGCATTATAAATTAAGTAATTAAGCAAATCCTGAAAGAATTGTTCTTATATTTTAATTGCTGACAGAATAAATTTAGTTAATGGATTTTATATTGTTTAATTTACATTTGATATTAATTCTAGTCTATATTTGTATGTAGTTTTACTTACAGCACATTAAACATGGCTTGATCTGATGAAATTAATTTTATTATGTCTGGCAAAAATTAATCATTTGTGGAAACCGGATTGGTCTCACTTGTATGTTTGAAATCTTTTGTACTCAGTAGATTTCTGTTTTTGCTTCTACATGTTGCAGACCTAAGGAAAGGAATATCAATTGAACGCTACAACAAAGTTAAAAAGTAGATTCATTTGGATTCATTTTTAAGCTTATAGAAATAAAAATCTTTCAATATGCTTACTTTGAACTGAATATTTAGAACATGAGATCGAATGCTTTGTACTATAAAGGCAACAAGTCTTCAAATATATGCTCTAGTTCATATAAAGTCTGTAATAAAAAGAGATGTCAGGAAAGTGGAGACAGGTTGAGAGAGAAATACATACAATTAGGCAAAGGGATATTAAGAAATAAAGAAAAGGGAACAGATAAAAGAAAGAAGATGGAAAAGAAACACAAGGAAGAGAGAGAGAGAGACCTCAGCCTTGCTAAATTCTGTTCCCTATTTCTTCAGTTCCTCTGTGCTTGGGTTCTCTCTTCTTATGTCACAGCTCAGCAAGTACATTGAGGCAGAAACCTAGGGCAATAGTAGGGCCACTTAATATGATTTTCTTCTTGCAAAGAGCTTAATCCTACCTTACTTGTCACCTGCTAAGTGAATATAGTTGGATCATACCCTTTACGGAGACTTAGAGCTATTTATGTTGAGGGGCATGGCAGGCTGAATAATAGCTCTCTGAAGATATATGTAAATAAACAGAACCCAAAAATGTATCACCTTATATGGCAAAATAAATTTCACATATGACTAAATAAAGGCTCTTTATATGAGGAGATTATCCTGGATTATCTGGTTGAGACCAATATAATCACAGGGTCTTTATGAGAGAGAAGGAAGATCAGAGTCAGAAGGAGGAAGACGTGAAAACTGAAGCAGAGGTTGCAGTGGTCCAGACCAGCTCTGCCAGCCTAAAATGTCAAGGAATAGATTCTCTTCCAGAACCTGCAGAAGGATTGCAGCCTTGCTGACTCATTTTGGACGTCTGGCCCCCAGAACTGTGAATATCAATTTGTTTTGGTCTTTATTGTTGTTGTTATTTTTTGAGATGAATTTTCACTCTTGTTGCCCAGGCTGGAGTTCAATGGTGCTATCTTGGCTCACCGCAACCTCCACCTCTCAGATTCAAGCAATTCTCCTGCCTCAGCCTCCCAAGTAGCTGGGATTGCAGGCATGCACCACCACAACCAGCTAATTTTTGTATTTTTAGTAGAGACCAGTTTCTCCATGTTGAGACCAGGTTTCTCCATGTTGATCAGGCAGGTCTCAAACTCTCGACCTCAGGTGACCACCCACCTCGGCCTCCCAAAGTGCTGTGATTACAGGCATGAGCCACCGTGCCTGACCCAATTTGTTTTGTTTTAAGTCACCAAGTTCATAGCAATTTATTATAGCAGAAGTAGGAAACTAACAGGGAAAGCTAGTCTAGTACTAGTTCTCCATCACCACAGGATGATGTAATGACAAACAATAAATATTACTTAACATTAAAAGAGCACATTGAGTTAAGCAGGCTAAACCTGTTTGTGGTCAGAGAGAACTGATGGTGGGTGGGAAATAAGAGGGTACAGTAGTCCTAGGCCTTGCCTGGCCATTGTAAGGAGGAGCAGGGGGATCAAGATTTGGTAATTAATGGCTCATAGACTGGAACATTCTGGGGCAAGGGAATGAATTGGGGATGACTTTTAGCTTAAAAAAGAGAGTCTGGTGAGATGTCTGGAGACATAACATTGAATAGAGACCTAGATAAAGGGAGTCTGTTCTGGAAAAATGTGGGGGATTATTGATCCAGACAAAAGACGAACAATCACAAGGAACTTGTTTCTCATCGAGGAATGAGTTTGGCAAGTTAGAGGAAAAGCAAGGACTACATAGCAGAGAGTAATGGGAACTACAGTGGAGGTTAGGAGGTAAGGTCAGACGGGTGGTCACAGCAAATTCATTCAGCCTTAGATTCAGTGGTAAGATACTTGGGACTGATTTATATGTAATATGAAGCCACTAGAGGGGTTTGAGTGGGAGAGTTATGTGATCTTATTTATAGTTTTACAATATCAATATGACTTTTGGTTTAATACAGTTTTTAAGGGGTTAGTAAAAACAAACGAGTTAATTAGGTGGCTACTATATTAGCCGAGATGAAAGATAAGAAAGGCTTAGCTTAGTATGTTACATGAAAAATCAGTGAAAATTGTAATACAGGAGTTAAAAAGAAATTACTTAGGCAGATAGAATGGGTACAGAAACCCTTGGAAAAGGTTTTTATTTGAATAAAAAGCAGCCCCAAACAAATCATTTTCCTTTCTAGCAAACAGTAGCCTGTAAAATTGAGCTGCAGATATTGTTGCCAGAAGAGGAATATTACCTGTTACTAGGCATGTTCAAAATGACAGCTCCATCTTCCCTTCCCTTTACCAGCCATGTGTACAGTAAGGAGCAGACAAAATGGTGTTGATCAACTGGAAAGCCCATTTGCATAAGATTATGGTGGGGTGGCCAGCCTTCCTGGCACTATATAAAGTCACACCTGATCAAAACAATCTGTATCCCCTACATAAATCAGACACTACTTCCTCAAGCAGGCCTTTACCTCTGGAAACCCCTCTTTCTAACTAGAGAGAGAGCTCTTTTCCTTTCTCTTTCTTTTGCCTGTTAAACCTTCACTCCTAAACTCCTTATGTGTGTTTCTGTCCTAAATTTTCTTGGTGCAAGATAAGCAACCCTGGGTATTTACCCCAGACAACACAGCTACTTCAACAGGTCAGATATGAAAAATAATCTAAAGGTAGCTTTTAAATCATAATGTAATTTATGTATGAATGTGAGAGGAGAAATGGCATTAAATGTTTTCTAGATTACTGGTCTGAAAAACTAAGTGGATGGTGATGCTACTTAGTAACAGGAGAAAATGGGAGAAAACATGTTGGGAGATGTTTTCAAATACATTAATTGAACATGTCTGTTAGAAACTCATGAGGTGGAATTACAGAGTGTGGGAATGCAAGGGCAATTCAACATATGCAAATCAATAAATGTGATAAAACACTTTATAGAAGAAAGGACATCACCTATGTTATTATTTCAATAGATGCAGAAAAATCACTTGACAAATCTCAACATTCCATCATGATTAAAAACTATCAACAAATTAGGTATAGAAGAAAGTATATCAACATGATAAAGGTCATATATAACAAAGCCACACCAAATACCATACTGAATGGAGAAAACTTGAAAGCTTTTCCTTGAGATCTAAAAAAAAAAAAAAGACAAGTATTACCTCTTTCACTATTTCCAGTCAACAAAGTACCAGAAGTCTTAGCCAGAGCAATTAGGCAAAATAAAGACATAAAAGTCATCCAAATGGGAAAGGATGAAGTTAGACTGTCCCTGTTTGATGACGATGCTACCATACATATTTTTTAAAACATCACCAAAAAACTGTTAGAACTAATAAACTCAGTAAAGTTGCAGAATACAAAACCAGTGTACACAAATCAGTAAAATTTCTATACGCTAATAGCAAACTATCTGAAAAAGAAATCAAGAAACAATCCTATTTACAAAGTTATCTTAAAAATAAAATAAGCATAAATATAAACAAAGAGGTAAATGCCCCCTATACTGAAAACTATAAAACACTGATGCAAGAAATCAAAAAAGATACAAATAAATAAAAAGATATCCCATACTGATGGATGGAAAGATTTAATATAGTTAATATATCCATGCTACCCAAAGTGATCTACAGATTCAATGTAATCTTCATCAAACTATCAATGACATTCTTCACAGAAATAGAAAAAAGCAATTCTAAATTGTGTATCAAACTATAAAAAAATCCCCAAAAGCAAAAGCTATCTTGAGCAAAAAGAACAAAGTTGGAGGCATCATACTATCTAACTTCAAAATATACTACAAAGCTATAGTAACCACAATACATAGTACTAGCATAAAAGCAGACACATAGACCAATGGAACAGAATAGAGAGCCCAAAAATAAATCCCCATTTATAGCCAATTTATTTTCAATAATGGACAGTTTCTTCAATAAATGATATTGAAAACCTGGATATTCACATGCAGAACAGTGAAATTAGACCATTATATCCCACCATATACAAAAATCAATTAAAACTGATTCAACGTAAATGTAAGACCTGAAAGTATAAAACTTCTAGAAGAAAACATAGGAGAAAATCTTCTTGACATAGGTTTAGGCTAAAATTTTTGGATAGATCTCAAAAGCACAGGCAACAGAAGCAAAAATAGACAAATGGGATTACATCAAACTAGAAAGCTTCTGCACAGCAAAAGAAACAATCAACAGAGTGAAGAAACAACCTACAGAATGGGAGAAAACATTTGCCCACCATATACCGGATAAGGAACTAATGTAAAAAATATACTAAAAACTCAAACTGCTCAATGACAAGAAAACAACTGTATTTAAAAATGGGCAAAGAATTTGAATAAACATTTCTCAAAAGAAGATATACAAGGACCAATAGATGGTATACATAATGTTCATCTTCTCAAACCATCAGAGAAACACAAAGTAAGACCACAAAGATGAAAGATAAAAGATGTTGGTGAGGTTGTAGAGAAAAGAGAATGCTCACACACTATTGATGGGAATGCAAATTAATAGAGCCATTCTGGAAAGCAGTATAGAGGTTTCTCAAAATGTCTGAAAGTATAATTACCATATGATCCAGCGGTCCCACTAGTGAGCACATACCCAAAGTGAATTAAAGTAGTATGATGAAGAGAAGTTTGCACCTTCATGTTCACTGCAGAATTATTCATGATAGGCAGAATATGGAAACAATCTAAATGTCCATTAACAGATGAATAGATTGAAAAATGTGGCACATTTACACACATGGAATACTATTCACTCAGGGCAGGATTTCATCTCTTCTCCATATTTTATAATTGAGAGCTCTTATTTAAATTTTTTTCTTCAAAACGGTTTTCACTATTAGGGAATGCAAGTCAGAAGGCAAAGGGTAGTGATGTCTAATTCTAATACAAGATAGGAGGAAGAGTTAGCAATGCTAATTTAATCCATCACAAAGAATGTAGGAAGATCAAAGTGGCGAAGAGTCTTACCTCAATTTCTGACTGTTACTACATCATCAACATAAGGAAGTAGAGAATTTTACACCCTCCATCAATTATAGGACTATTTCCAGAGTTTTCTATTAAGCAGAACCCAGTGAGCCAGCACTTATTAACGTGCCTAGTCATTAGAGAAAGGAAATTCAAATAGAATTAGTATTTTCAGAAAAACTGAGCTCCTGAAGAAGATAGAGAGCAATTGGAATAAACACAGAAAGAGAAGAAGAGAGAAAAGAAGAAAAAAATAAGACCACTTATGAAGATTCAATCAGAGAATAAAATCGATTTCTGGAAATATTTATTTAGAACTTAAAATACAGCTGATGATACCAAAGAGAGACTATTCACTAGTAAACCTGAGTTACTAGCCTAGAAGACAAACTAGAAGAAATATCTCAAAGAATGAAGCATAAATGAAAGATAATGGAAATAATAAAAAAGATAACTTAGTGCATGTGAAGAAAACCTAGTTGAAAAATAGTATTGCTGAAAAAGAAAAAACTACATGAGCAAAATAATATTATTAAACAAATATAAGACAAAAATATGACTACCCTTTGCCTTCTGACTTGCATTCTCTAATAGTGAAAACCATTTCTGTAGAAAAAAATTTAAATAAGAGCTCTCAATTGTAAAAGATGGAGAAGAAAGGAAATCCTGCCATGTGTGAAGAGTATTTTGTTGTGTAAAGGTACCACATTTTTCAATCCATTCATCTCTTAATGGACATTTATGTTGTTTTCATATCGTCTATAACTATGTTATAAACATTAACTACAGTCATGTACAATAGATTTCCAGAACTTAGTTATCCTGTCTAATGGAAATTTGTACCATTTGACCAACATCTACTCATCTTCACCCCAACAACCCCTAGCAAACACCATTCATAAACCATCTGATAAGAGGTTAATATGCAAAATATATAAGGAACTCAACTCAATAGTGAGAAAACAAATACCAATTCAAAATGGTCAAAAAATCCAAATAGATATTTATCAAGAGAAGAAATACAAAGCACCAACAGGTATATGATTAAAAGGCTCAAATCACTAATCATCAGGGAAATGCATGTTAAAACCATAAAAAGATGTCACCTCACACCTGTTAGAATGCCTATTATCAGAAAGACACATATATATCACACATACATACACACACGCACATGCACACACAACGGTTCATTGTATGAAATTTTATTCATCCTTAAAAAAATGAGAACCAATCATCTATGACAATATAGATGAACCTGAAAAACATTATGCTAGTTGAAATAAGCCAGGCACAAAAAGACAAATGTTGTACAATCTCATTTACATGCAAAATCTAAAAAACTTGAACTCATGGAAGCAGAGAGCAGAAGGTTGGTTAATTTTTTTCACCTTACTACATTTACATTTACATTAAAAGACACTTTATCATAGTCTATTTTGTTTTATGAATATGATGGTCTTCTAAATATATCTGAGAAATTAGATTTATTGTTTCAGTTACCTTTTGATTCCATTTTTCATGGTTTTCTTAGTATTTATTGTTTTCGTTCTGCATTTAGTATTCTACTTTCATGTGGGTGTTTTTCTCAACTTTAGTTTCTATTCATTTTTTAAAATAAGAATACCCTATATACCTGCACTGAGTGGCAGAAGGGACTGTGCAATGGGAGGTGAGGAGAGTTTATCTTCAGAATTTAATTTACATGTTCTCTGTATTTCTAAGGCTGGCAAGTGATGTGGAGCACGGAGCATTGCCTTGCTTCTCTAGCATGAACTGCAACATTAGGAGTCTCCTCTTCTGCAACTCCCAGGTCAGAATTTAAGCTGTATTCTGGGGATAAAGCCTGAAGTCATTTTCTTTTTCTGTCTTCTTTCTTCGTAGTGTTTTCTTGCTTTTTACGGTTCTCTTTGCCTTGTTTCCAGTCCCAAACTCATACTAAGTCTAATCAATGGGTTGAAAAAATGCACCTCTTCACTGTGTAGCTGTGACTATATCAAAGGGAGAGTAGCCCACATGGGCCAGTTGCTTAGAATGATTTGCTTTAATCAGCTGCTCTGACAATTGCCCCCAAAACACATGCTGCTTTGGGTATTTTTTGACCCTTTCTACAAATTACTTCTTCTTTCCTGTTTAAGTTTTCTTTATCCTTATATATCCATTAATCCATTCTGATTTGCTTTCTATTTTCCAGGAATTTTTCAAAATTTATGAACTATTGATCATGTCCATTTTTATTTTTTTACTGCTGTTACTATTTGTCCTGTTAAGTTTATTTTTTCCTACATAATTTTGTGGGGGAAGAAAAATAGATGTAATGGAGATACTGCATCTGAAATCTTTATTTAATCTGATGTATCACTTAACCATCACACTAGTAAAACTTTCAAAAATATAAGACAATACCTCCTGTAGGTGACACTGTGGAGAAACATGCACTTCATGTTTCCCTAAATGAAGAATGCAAATTGTACAACCCTTTTGGTGGGAAACTTGGCAATACCTAATGAAACTACATATGCACTAACATTTTGATTCAGCAATCTCACTTCTAGAAATCTATCCTGCATATGTATGTTTATTCCTTCAACACCACAAAAATACATATGCACAAAGTTATTTATTGCAGTGTTGTTTATGTATGCAAAATATTGGAAACAACCTAAATGCCTACATATATAGGAGAGTGGCTGAATAAAGTATGATACATTCACATAATGAGAACTATGTAGCTATAAAAAATAATGAGAAAAATCTCTATGAACTGATATGGGGGAATTTCATTTGACATATTGTTAAGTGAAAAAGCAAAGTAGAAAAAAATACCTATAGCATCCTGTTTTCGTATAAGAAAGAAGGGGACATAAGAAGATACTGATGTAGTTGCTTATTTGTGAAAACACATTTTTGTTTCTGATGAACCAGAAACTGAAAAAACAAAAACCGTTTACCTATAGGAATAGGTAGAAAAGAAAGGGAGTAAGAAATGCAGAACGGGATCAGGGTAGCAGAGATTAAGAGGAAGTATGTATCTGACTCTTAGATATAATTGTGTATATCTGACTCTTGGAACTACAGTAATGTTTCACAAACACTTCACATTCCTTAAAACGTAAACAACCATGAACAACCAGGATGTACAGGGTACAAACAGTTCCCCCATGAAAGAAAAAGTCAGGCTAGGCTTCTTGTCAATAAAAGATTAAAAAAAAAAACGTTAAGCAAATAATTGGTCCTACCAAGAGATTCAGTAGCATTATAGAAGAAATAAACACAAGAGTTTTCTTACAAGTTTAAAAAGGACCTGAGGAGATGTTGATCAAAGGATACAAAATTTCAGTCAGGAGAAATAAGTTCAAGAGATCTATTATACCACATGGTAACTATAGTTCACAACAGTGTATTATGTATTCTTAAAAATTGCTGAAAGTAGATTTAAGTATTCTCACCACAAAAAAATGTAAACTAATGCATATATTAATAGCTTAATTGAGCCATTCATATATATATATATATATATTTAAAACAAGTATATAATTTTTGTCAAATAAATAAAAATGTTTAAAAGGTATGTTTCTGAATACTGCACACCATAAAAAATTATAATAAAACTTAGTGTCTTCTCTCATGAAGAAGCATGCAATTAAACAAATAAAAAATAACATGGATTATCTAAAATAAACAGGAAATATGAATGACCATTGATATGGTTTGGGTGTGTTTCCACCTAAAGCTCATCTTGAATTGTAACTCCTATGATTCCCACATGTTGGAGGGACCCAGTGGGAGATAACTGAATAATTGGGGCAGTCTCCCCTATACTGTTCTTGTGGTAGTGTATATGTCTCAGGAAATCTGATGGCTTTATAAGGGGAAACCCCTTTCACTTGATTCTTATTCTCTCTCTTGTCTGCTGCCATGTAAGATGTGACTTTTGCCTTCCGCCATTATTGTGAGGCCTTCCCAGCCACGTGGAACTGTAAGTCCACTAAACCTCTTTTGTTTATAAGTTACCCAGTCTCAGATATGTCTTTATCAGCAACATGAAAATGAACTAATACAGCCATGAAACAGAGAAACAAAGTAAACAGAGTAAAAGAAAAGAAGGAAGAGAAAAGGTGTCATATTAAAATTTAAAACTAGACTCTACAACACAATGGTTTGAGCTGACTCTAAAGAAAAGCAAATAAGAGATGCAGATGAGAAACACTGTTAAAATGTGGAGAACAATAAGCAAGGAGATGAAGATCATAAAATAAATATTTAAAAAGAAAGATAATACAGTGGAAACAAATGAATAATCAGTGTGCTTTATGAAGAAAATGATCCTATGGAACAAATCAATACTTAAAATATAAACAAAATTATGATGTGATTAGAGACTTCAGTCTACAGACTGAAAGATTCATAAAAGACAAAGCTAACACATGCCACCTGAACAGGACAAATTAAGTCAACTGGAGTAATATGTTGGGCTTAGAATCTTAGAAGAATTTTCACAAGGCTTCTTTTAATTCAGCACTATTGCTGAATCACTTTCAGTTTCTCTTTCTGCAAAAATTGTAAAGATATAAAAGACATATCTTTCTGCAAGATACATGTTTTAACTTGGAAGAGTTAATGTTTTTCAACAATCACTGTGATATGACGTACTTCTTTAATTAGAGAGGTCTGTAGCAGAGATACTTCACACACAATTATTAGGCAAAGGTGGTCACTTTTTCTGAGAATATCTTACTTTCTGTTTCCATTTGAATTATTCCAGTTCCATGTTAAAGCAATTTTCTTACCAAATTTTGAATTCATTTATTTGGCAGCTTTTAATTTAGACACAAACTAAAGGCAATATGTTTATATGGCTTCTCTGACACTTTTATTGCTCATCTTTAAAGAAAAAAAGATAGCTCAGTGAGTTTTACATTTCAAAAATACTTGCTCTTTTATTCAAATTATTACTTTTGAATTTTTGAGCAATGTTGTTAAAAATGTAGAATAAGAAATGTTATGGTGTAGACACGGGAATTTATTGAATCTTTATAAAACAAAATTGACTTATGCCAGGACCATAGGTTTTAACAACTGTATAGTTAGAAACTGAACTAGGGTCTTGCATTGTCATTTCAATCAATTTTTAGGAAAAGGTTTGAGTTCTTCTCTTTATTCATTTATTTAATTTAGAAAAGCACTACACTCCTATAAGACAAGCATGCCTCAGATATGTAACTAATGTGAATCAATGAAAGAAAAGTAAAAGACTGAAGGATCTTAATCGATCACATCAAGGTCCAAGTGTCTTTGCTATAAAGTCAATTGACACTAAACCAGAAATCCAATATTATATTTCACTTAAAATTTGACTGCCTTAAAATGATGATGAGCTTAATGAGTTACTAAGTGAAAGTGTCAACTAATCAGTTATGGTAACTTTAACTTTTGTAGAGCCTTACAGATAATAAAGACACAAACAGATCTTGTGCATTTGTTATGAGCACTTATAGAAACTGCTTTTCAACTGGTCTCCCTAACTCAAGCCTCCTTCCCTTGTTTTCCACATTTTGTGACTGACAGTGCTCATGAAGAAAATATCTGGTAGGTAATCCTTGTTACTGTTGAATTTTTAAGAAATAATTGGAGAAAAGAAAAAGAAATAATTCTATCAAAATAACACCTGCACTCACATGTTTATTCCAGCACTATTCACAAGAGTAAAGACATGGAATCAAACTATGTGCCATCAACAGTGGACTGGATAAAGAAAATGAAGCATATATACACCATGGAATATTAAGCCATAATGAAGGGATAAATTCATGTCCTTTGCAGCAACATGGTTGCAGCTGGAGGCCATTATCCTAAGTGAATTGATATAGAAACAGAAAACCAAATACTGCATGTTCTCACTTATAAGTGGGAGTTAAACAGTAGATACACACAGACATAAAGATGGTAATGACAGACTCTTAGAGAAGGAAGAGGAGCAACAAGGGTTGACAAACTACCTCTTGGGTGCTACATTCATTATTTGGGTGATAGGTTCAATAGAATCTCAAACTTCAGCACCAGTGAACAAATCGATACATATATCCCCTGAATCTCAAACAAACTAAAATTTAAAATTTAAAATATGTGGCAAATTTTAGTTATCCTCTAGGAGAAAGGTTGTCTTTCATAGCAAAAGACCAAATATAATGCTGGAGATCAAGAATAACAGCATCTCAAGACTATGGGCATTTTTTATTTTTTACTAAATAAGAAAATTTTTAAATGACTTTATTAATTTATTCTATATATTCTTCTCAGATAGGTTTGATTTAGGCTAACAATGGTCACTTCTCACTTACCTGGCACAATGCTGGTAAACAATTCAGTCACAAATAGGAAAGAATGGATGACTTAATATAGTTAGGCCATGCACAGTGGTTCACGTCCGTAATCCCACCACTTTGGGAGGCCAAAGTGGGACTGCTTGAACCAAGGAGTTTGAGAGCAGCCTAGGCAACATGGTAAAATCTCATCTCTAGCAAAAATACAAAAATTATCCTGGCATGATAGCATGTGGCTTTGGTCCTAGCTACTCAGGAGGTTGAGGTAGGAAGATAGCTTAAGCCCTGGAGGTTGGGGATACAGTGAGCAAAAATCATGCCACTGCACTCCAGACAGTGGAGTGACAGGTGACAGAGTGAGACCCTGTCTCTAAATAAAAAAATAAATAAATGTAATTACATTTATCTAGAGTACATTTTTATAGAAACAGCAAAATAATATTTTTTATTTTTATTGATTCATAGTAAAATTAACTTGGAAGTTTTTGAGTCATAAAAAATGTTCTAGATAACATGCACAAACTCTAGAAAGCAAAAATTTAATAAATTTGGAGTGAGACAGCTATAAATCATTCATAAAATTGCAAATTCTTAATTTAGTATTTTCTAAATTTTTAAATAAGACAACAATATTAGAGATAGCTGTTTTAGGGCACTGTAAGGTAGGAAATTCTCTGCTTATATCCTCAGGATCATTATGTTAGAAATGTAAGAGACATGACTGTCAAGCCCAGCATTTCTCAGAATTCATTTCATAGTTCTTGGTTATACTCTGAAAAAAATATTCATGGCTAATGCATTTGTGAAACCCTGCATAATATACATCTCCTATAGAGATTTATACAATAGTCAGCATATCAAAGGAATGAGAAATCTTGTTGTAAGAAAAGCTATTTAACTTTGAAAGAAAATATAGCATGATAGTTCAAAAGATCATGAACAGTAGAACTAGCCTGTGTTGGTTTACAGTCCAGTTTTGCTTCTTAGTTTTGTGAACTTAAGCTAGATATTTAACCTCTCTGTATCTGTTTGCTTAAATAAAGACTAAAAAAATACCTATTTCAAACAATATTCTTGGAATAATTTAAATGAGTCAATACAGAGAAAAATATAATATCTGACACATGATAAACATCACAGAACATTTTAGTTGTCATTTTTTAAATACACCTCCTAATAGCCCAAAGGATATGGTCTTGTCCTAGCTAATTTTAAGAAAAGAAAAACAGCAGTCACAAAGGCCAAATTGCATTGACAGGGTGGATATGGAGTAACTAACAGGTAGAACTAGACCATATCCAATCCTGGTCCACAGTGGCATTCTAGTTTTTAACTAGCTGATCTCTAGACTAAAGCACATTTCTGCATATATGTTTTTCCATATCTTATACACAGTCAGTTGGTCATTATGGATTTCATCTTCCCTTAAATCTTAAAACTCTGCACTTTTTCCTGTGGGCAATACCTTCAAGTTTCAGAAAAAGCACAAACTCTTCCCTGAAATTGTCATGACATATTGATAGGATTATTCATTTATGGAAATAATAGAGATTTTTTAGGTTTGTATAAAAAATTTGCAAAAAATAATCTAGCTTTCTTATTCTAAATATACTTGAAAGGAAAAGAAATCTAAGATTTCTTAGTGAAGACGTGAAAAAAAATGGAAAATGCCCTTTAAGTCATAGTGGGACTTTAAAAATATTTCCTTAAAGTATAGCTGCTTTCTTTCCTCTCTGATATTGTAACTGCTTCTAGTGTACCTGAAAACCGGGCTTCAAATAAAGCTGCAGCTTTTAAAGGAAACAAAGGAAGTTGTTGCCTTAGCAACGGGAACTACATAAAGTCCCACATAGCACTTCCATCTCTAGCAATTCCCTTCCAGTTCTGTATGTTTGCACCTAAATAGCATGGAGAATGGAGCTCTGCCCTTGAACTCTTCCAATAAGAGAAGTCATTGACATTTTCATTGGAATTAGGTAGTTTCATGTGGGAACTTTAGTGGCATGTCTAAGATGCCTATTGTGAATGGAAAAAAAAATGGAGATTTGTGAAAATGAATCACATTTGCCCATATGGCTAACTCTAGGTAAACATCTGTTCTTTACAGTGTGTTAATAGAAACTGAGTTTGGGGAAGCCTCATACTTGAGGCTGTAAAAGAATGGGATCTGTGAAGCTAGAAAATCCACCATATGTCTTCTACTCCTAAGCATCCTCTTTTGCTTCAGTTCTCAAACATGTTCACTTGGAGCATGTGATAGAAAAATAAATAAATAAATAAAGATAAAAAATAATCTTTAGTAGAAGGAAAATGAAAGACTTCATGCAATAGAAGGAGGTGGAACAAGATGGCCTAATAGAAGCTTCTGGTAACTGCCCCCTCTATAGGAACAACAAAGTGAACAACTATCCATGTAAGAAAGCACCTTCATAGGCACCAAAAATCAGCTGAGTCATCATAGTACCTAGTTTTAACATCACAGCAAGGAAAGAGGCACTGGGGAGGGTAGAAAAGACAGTCTTGAATTTCTGATGCTACCCCTGCCGACTCCCTGGCAGCGGCTCTGTGGTGCAGAGAAAAACCTGTGTGCTCAGAGGAAAGACAGCACAGTGACTGTGGGATTCTGCATTACAACTTACTACATGTTATAGCAGAAAGCAACATAAGGCAGAATTCAGTGACACCCAAGGAAGGAGCATTTAGATCAGCCCTAGCCAGAGGGCAATCATCCATCCCAGTGGACAGACCTGAGCTCCAGCTAGCCATACTACCACAGGCTAAAGCACTCAGGGGGCCTAAAAAGACATGAAAGGCAGTATAGGCTATGAGGACTGCAATTGCTGGGCAAGTCTTTGTGCTGTGCTGGGCTTAGAGCCAGTGGACTTGGAGTGCACACAGTCTATTATATTAAGACATCAGCCTGGGCAGAAGAGGGGAATACTTGCAACAACGGTACCCTAATCTTAGCACAGCTAGCAGCTCTAGGAGAGACTCCTTCCTTCTGCTTGAGAAGAGGAGAGGGGAGAGAAAAGAAGACTTCGTCTTGCAACTTGTATAACAGCTCAGCCATAGTAGAAAAGGGCACCAGGCAGAATTCTGAGGCCTCAGTTTCAGGCTGTAGCTCTCAGACGTTTCTAAACACACACTGGGCCAGACAGTAACCTGCTGCCTTGAAGGTAAGGAAGGATCCTGCCTTGAAAGTCTGGCAGGAACTATCACCTGCAGACTCAAGAGCCCTTGAGCCTTAAGTAAACATCAATAGTAGCCAAACAATACTCACTACAGGCCTCGGTGAGCCCCAGTGCAGTGTTGGTTTCAAATGTGACCCAGCACATTCTCTGCTGTGGTGGCCATTGAGAGACTTCTTGTGCTTAAGGAAAGAAGAGGGAAGAACAAAGGAGGCCAGGTGTGGTGGCTCACGCCTGTAATCCCAGCATGTTGGAAGGCCAAGGCGGGTGGATCACTTGAGGTCAGGAGTTCGAGACCAGCCTGGCCAACATGGCAAAACTTCATCTCTATTAAAAATACAAAAATTAGCCTGGCATGGTTATATATACCTATGATCCTAGCTACTCAGGAGGTTGAGGCAGTAGAATCGCTTGAACATGGGAAGTGGAGGTTGCAATGAGCTGAGATCATGCCATTGCACTCCATCCTGGGCAACAAACAAGAGAAAGAAAGAAAAAAGAGAAAGGAAGGGGAAGGGAGAAAAGAAGGTAAAGGAGACTTTGTCTTGCAGCTTGAGTACCAGCTTGGTCATTGCAGGGTAGAGCACCAAGCAGGCTTCTGAGATCCCTGATTCTAGGCCTTGGCACTTGAACCGCATTTCTGGACCCACCCTGGGCCAGAGGGATGCCCACTGCCCTTATGAGAAAGTCCTAGGCCTAGCAACATTCACCATAGGCTGACTGAAGTGAACTGGAGTGAACATCATGGTAACCAGCAGCATTTGCTGGGGCCATGGGGCTGTAGTGGACATGGCGGGAGATTCCTTCTGTTTGATGAAAGGAAAGGAAAGACTGGAAAGGAGAAAGGACTTTGCCTTGTGTCTTGGGTGCCAGCTCACCTGTAGTAGAATAGAGCACCAAGTAGCTTTCTAAGTTTCCTGACTCCAGACCCTGGCTTCCAGACATCTCAGGACCTGCCCTGGGCCACAGGAGAGCTCGCCACTCTGATGAAAAAAATGCAAGCCTGGCTAGATTTGCCACCACCTAAGTAAAGAGCACCCAGGCTTTGAGTGAATATCAGCAATAGCCAGGAGGTGGTTGCCGCAGGCCTTGGGCGAGATTCAGGGCTGCGCTGGCATCAGGTCTGACCCAGCATAGTCCCAGTGGTGATAGTCAAAGAGTGGCTTATGTTACCACTCCCCTAGCTCCAGGGAGCTCAGTTGTTTAGGGGAAAGTAAAGGAAGAGAACAAGAGACTCTGCCTGGTAATCCAGGGAATTTTCCTGGATCTTACCCAAGACTAACAAGGAGGTACCTCTATGAGTCTGCAAGAGTCACAGCATTACTGGTCTTGGGGCGACCCTCATGCAGATACGGCTACAATGAACAAAAACTTAGATCACAACATTCAGTTCCCTTTGAATATTCGGAAAGCCTTCTCAAGAAGGACAGGTACAAACAAGCCTAGACTGTGAAGACTACAGTAAATACCTATACTTCAATGCCCAGATACTGATAAACTTTCAGAGACATCAAGACCATTCAGGAAAACATGACCTCACAAAATGAAGGCAGCAAGGCACTAGTGACCAATCCCAGAGTGACAGAGATATGCCACCTTTTAGACAGAGAATTCACAATAGCTGTTTTGAGGAAGCTCATGAAAATCAAGATAACAGAAAAAATTCAGAATATTATCAGATAAAGGTAACAAAGAGATTGAAATATTTTTAATCAAGCAGAAACTGTGAAACAGAAAAATTCCACAGATATATTACAGAATGCATCTGAGTCAA
Source organism: Plecturocebus donacophilus (assembly GCA_004027715.1). NCBI lineage: Eukaryota > Metazoa > Chordata > Mammalia > Primates > Pitheciidae > Plecturocebus > Plecturocebus donacophilus. The sequence goes on from PVKP010000498.1 coordinate 64,130, forward strand.
CAGCAGAATTGATGAAACAGAAGAAAGTATGAGCTTGAAGACAAGTTATTTGAAAATAAAAAGTCAGAGAAGACAATAGAAAAAAAAAAGTGAAACATACCTACAAGATCTAGATAATAGCCTCAAAAAGACAAATCTAAGAGTTATTGCTTTTAAAGAGAAGGTGGAGATAGGTAAGGTAGAAAGTTTATTCAAAGGGATAATAACAAAAAACTTCACAAACCTAGAAAAATATATCGATATTCAACTGCAAGAAAGGACAGTCTCTTCAATAAATGGTGCTGGGAATGCCAAATATTCACATGCAGAAGAACAAAACTAGACCCCTATCTCTCGCCAAATACTAAAACCAAATCAAAATGGATTAAAGATTTAAATTTAAGACTTCAAACTATGAAACTACTACAAGAAAACCACTCTGGAAACTCTTGCGGACATTGGTCTGAGCAACGATTTCTTGAGTAATATCTCACAAGCACAGGAAACCAAAGGAAAAATGGGCAAATGCGGTCACATCAAGTTTCAAAACCCCTGAACAGCAAAGGAAGAATTCAACAGTATAAAGAAACTTCAGACAGAACAGAAAATATTTGCAACCTATTCATGTGACAAGGGCCTAATAACCAGAATATGTAAATGGCTCAAACACTTTAACAGGAAAAATTCTAATAATCTCATAAAAAAATAGGTAAAAGATGTGAACAGACATTTCTCAAAAGAAGGTATACAAATGGCAAACATGAAAAAGTGATCAACATCACTGATCAACAGAGAAATTCAAACCAGAACTGCAATGAGATATCATCTCACCCCAGTTAAAATGGCTTTATCCAAAAGACAGGCAATAACAAATGCTGGCAAAGATACGAGGAAAAGAGAACCCTCATACACTATTGTTGAAAATGTAAATTAGTACAGCCACTTTGAAGAACAGTACAGAGGCACCCCAAAAACCTAAAAATAGAACTCCCCTATGATCCAGCAATCTCACTGCTAGGTATACACCCAAAAGAAGGGAACTCAGTATATCAAAGAGATACCTACACTTCCATGTTAATTGCAACACTATTCACAATAGCCAAGATACGGAAGCAATGTAAGTGTTTATCAGCTGATGAATGGATAAAGAAAATGTGGTACATATATGCAATAAAGTACTATTCAGCCATAAAAATAATACGATCCTATAATTTGGAACAACATGAATAGAACTGGAGGACATTTTGTTAACTGAAATAAGCCAGGAACAGAAAGACAAAATTCACATGTTCTCAATCATTTGTGGGAGCTAAAAACTAAAACAACTGAACTCTTGGAGAGGGAGAGTAGAGTGGTGGTTACCAGAAGCTGAGAAAGCCAGTGGTGGAAAGTGGGGAATGGGAATGGTTATAGTTATATAGAATGAATAAGATCTACTATTTGATAGCACAACAGAGTGATTAAAGTCAACAATAATTTACTGTACATTCAAAAATAGCTAAAGGACTTTGGGAAGCCAAGTTGGGTATATAACTTGAGGTCAGGAGTTTGAGACCAGCCTGGCCAAAATGGTGAAACCCCGTTTTTACCAAAAATACAAAAAAATTTAGCCAGGCATGGCAGCATGTGCCTATAGTGCCAGCTACTTCAGAGGCTGTGGCACGAGTATCGCTTGAACCTAGGAGTCAGAGATTGCAGTGAGCAGAGATTATGCCACTATACTCCAGCCTGGACAACAGAGCAAGACTGTCTCAGAAAAAAAAAAAAAATAGCTCAAAGTATAATTTGAATATTTGTAACACGAAGAAGTTATAAATTCCTAAGGTGACAGATATCCATTTATCCTGAAGGGATTATTACACACTGTGTGCTTGTATCGAAATATCTCATGTGCCCCATAAATGTATACACTGACTATGTACCCATAAATATGTTTTAATCCATTAAAAAGACAATGTAAATTACCATTCCTTTTATTATTCAGGATCTTGCATTATCGCTTACATTTAAAGATGTTGAAATGTTCAAATTCAGCCTAGGTGCCTCTTCCTTCATAGTCAATCATATCTCAGTGCCTAGTGTCACTATTCACTGATTCATTCATTTGTGAAAGTAAAATGGACTGTTTGTGTTTGTGTTGTATTTGCTGCACTAGAGATTCACATTAATACAACATATGACCACTGTCTTTGAAGAGCTTATAATCTTGCCAGAAGACAAGATAAGCCATAAACGTGAAGTACATTAAAAATTCAAAGGTAATATTACTCTTAGAGTTTAGTCATCTATGAATGCTTCTAGTTTTAAATGCTGATAATCTGGAGAATCACACTCTTTACTCTTCCACATCAATGTCATCCTTTTCATTCATCCTCGTAAACTATGTTCTAATCAATTCCTTCTTTTCTCTTCTTTTTCTTTCCACCTCTAGGCTCTTCCCCTTTATTTTTATTAAGTTAGCAAATGCATGTGTCTCTGCTACATGCCAGACACTATGCTAGATTCTAGGGACTAAAAAAATTACATAATTACACAAATATTTATCAATACTCTACAGAACCATATTTTAAAAATCAAATATGATCATAGAAACTCTTTGCCTGAGACTTCTTACTCAGTCACCCTTTGCTTAGTGTATTAGTTTCCTAAATTGCTGTAACAAATTACCACAATTTTCATTTTCCTCTGCCTCCACCACTGCCTATAAGGTTAGATCACTTCCCATCACTCTCTCTCCTACACTTTATTTTAGTCCTACCGAATTTCTGATAAGTGAGTCATTTTTTTTTCTTCAACTGTGTTTTGGACATTCTATTCCTTCCAACTAAAATGGTCAATCTCACTTGTCTAACTATGAATCTCTTACTCTTCATTCATCTTCATAACAAACTATAACCACCTCTTCTAGTCACTAAGACAGCTCCTTAATTTCCCAATCAAATTGAGGAACTCCTTTTTTTATATATTCAGGTTCACTGAGCATATTCCTACATTGTACCCATTTTCATCAAGTATTAAAATCATTTACAAGTTTAGCCCACTTTAAAACTGTGAGCTCCCTAAGCACAGTGAAAGCAATTTTATACTTAAGCAAATACTTAATAAATATGCATGCCTGAATGAACGGGTGAAAGAAAATTTGATCAGAATTCAGTATGTGCGTAGAACTCCGACCTCTAGAGGAGAAGGATATGATCTGTTACAAAGCTGTTAATGAATTGTAGTGGTTGTATCATAATATCCTTTTGAGAGTTTTAGCGAAAACCCTCCTTATATACAAATGAGTTATAAGTAAAACTCCCTATCTGCATAGGATTGAAAGTGGGGATTTTATTTATAAAATAAATAAATAAAATCTACCTGAGATCCCACTGCTACAGATTAAACTTGGTTTATGAGCAAGGGAGGAAAGATTTTTTACTCTTAATGCAATCAGGGAGTCTTTTTATTAAAAGGAAAGCTGTTTTATAAAATCATCTGTTAGCATGAATTAAATTCAGAAATAATTAATATATGATATTCACATAGCACAGTTCATAGTAGAATTGATCTAGTTTTAATGGAAATTATAAAGTTTTGCTACACTGCCGTCCAAGACTTGATTTGAAAAGAAATACTATGCAATTTATAAGAATTCTGGTAAGAGAGAGAAAAAATTCTCACTATGAATTATATTAGTCACTTTTATTTCAGAATGTGAGATGATGCTATGACTGGAGAATACAGATAGAAGTAGGCAGAAAATATGAGTTGGGGTAGAATTTGAATGTGTAAAACCAGCAGACTTGAAACACTGCTCAAACACATTCAGCCTTTGCCATGGAATCACTGATAAAATCTAACCCCAAAGGTCGAAAAGCCCTACACTCCTCCTCACCTGCCAAAACCTTTGTCATATGCCACAAAAGAACAGCGCCCCACATTTCTCCTACAATAAGGGAACAGATCTGACGAGGCCAAGAGAAGTGTCTCACCTCCCCTTCCTCTCTGCTAACTTTTTCCTCTGGCAATGCTCATTCAGGCCTTGTTCGTGTATTAGTTTCCTATATTTCTGTAACGAATTACTGTAAATTAGATGTACTAAGGAAACATAAATTTATTCTCTTCTTATTGTGGAAGCCAGAAGTCCAAAATTAAAGCAGGGCCGTGCTTGCTCCTAAGACTCTAGAGACAAATCTGTTCTTTCCTCTTCCAGCTGCCGGCGGCTCCAGGCGTTCCTCGGCTCTTGGCTCCTCTACTCCAATCTGCCCGTCTTCAGGTTGCCTCCTCTTCTTCTCTCTCAAAATTTCATCTGCTTCCCTCTTAGAAGAATACATGTGAATTGCATCTAGGGCCCACTCAGATAATTAAGGATAAATTCCAGAAGAAGCTCAAGATCCTTAACTTCATCTCATGTTTTGCCATATAAGGTAATCCTCACTATTTTGCCCTAGAAGGTAATAATTACGTGTTCTGAGGATTAAGACTTAAATATATTTTTGTGGGGGTGCGGCACCATTTGACTCACTACACTTGGATTGATTGCTAGAGTGAAAGTTGTATTGACGGTGGTTGTTTCCTTCAGAGCACACTGCATGTTGACTTCGGGCCATTGGCCTCTCACCCCACACACTGAGGAGAATTTCGTGGCTTATGGACCATGATGCTGGACAAAAGGCACAACAGCTTCCTTTGACCACTGGCTTCTTGGAAGCCTGAATGGACCCTGAATACTGCAAAAGGCAATATATTAATTAAAGCTGCCTAGAGTAACCTTCCATGCTGAGTGCCCCTTCCTTGCTCCTACATTTCCATAAAATCTGTGATGATCTCTGCATTTGCTGGGTATTAAGTATCTATGTTTCCATTGCAAGCTTCTTATATGGAGTAAAAATTTTACCTTCTTTATATTTATTTAATTAGCATCTCACCTTTCACCTACTGCATTAATGGTTTTTTAGCTCAACTACATCTAAGGTAGAGTTAACAGGGCATCTAGAGCCTTGAGAAAAGTAGGGCCAGTGTAAGAATGGCATCAGAGAATCTCTCACCCTTTTACTCCTCAAGATTAAAGTATCTTTTTTCTAGGATATACATGGCATTAGAGATGATCTTGTCTTTTTCTGTTTCTCTGTTTATTGGTTTTTCTTCTTTCTGGCTGAGAGTTAATTGATTGCCAGTCATTCTCAAATCACATGTGGTGTTCATTTCTCTTTTTTATCAATACACACTCATAGAAATTACTAAGGAATTTATTGATTTTGTGGTTGTAAATATCCTGGGCTGTTTCCCTTAAATTATATGGAAGAGTTTCCCTCTTGAATGTTTGTATTGAGAAGTGATGTAAAGAGGAAACCAGAGCTATAGACAGTGCTCCCACTCCATGCATTTTCATATATAATGGATAGCATTATTTCCATTGACATTTTCTGCCCCTTCACTTTCTGTCTGTGAATTATCTCAGTGTATTATTAGATAGCCCAATCATTTAACGGGATAGATTCAAATGGAACAAAACAGTTAAACAAAATAGCAGGAATTTGAAGTAATTATTGCTGACAATCAGCATTTACAGACCCTAATACCTTGAAAACATAATTAGTGTCTATAATAACTTTACAATGTACCTTATTTGTGTCTTGTAGGTGATGAAATGTTTTCTTTAGATATGGGTTCCAAAATAAAAAACCACTCATATGTATTTATTTCTAGTTCAGTACATTAGAACTGTCTCGTCACAAGACTTGTCTTAGAAAGGGTGACTCTGCCCCCAGCAGAAACGCTGTCAATTCAGAGACTAATAGAACACTTAAAGCCATTTGTCTCCCCAGCATCTCATTTTTATTTCTATACAAAGCTGCAGTCATTTTAACAAGTTGAGAAGAGAGGATTAGAACTATTCTATTAGGTAATGAGACCCAGTTCCATAAAGCTTTTCTCATCAATCAACCACCTTAATTTAAGGTTGCCTCATATGGCATTAAAGGTACCTCCTTCATGCTTATCCTCATCTATCCAGTGAGAAAAGGCTTAAGTGGAACAATAATGATGCAAATAGGAGAAAGAAGACAAACTTAAAAACTGGTGGCTGAGGGTTAGCGTGCTAAGAGACTGCAGACGGGAATCCAGAGCTTAATTCCTATGACAAAAGCAGAACTATGGATTTAGACAAGACAACAAAACAGGAAATGCCTGTTCCAAAAAGGACAAAAGTGGGATAACTAAAATATGCAGGTAGGTTCTGGGTTTAAGCCAACAGCAGCTAACAAGGGACTAAGCGGGACTGGCAAGCAATAATTAGATCTAGTGAGCAGCCTTGGTTTCTGCTGATCAGAAGCCCACGTTCATTTGGGAACATTTTCTGTACTCATGTGTTGTTGCGCATGACTCCAAATCCAAACCAGATTTTAGCAGTTCACAGAACTTCATAACAAGTATGGTACCACTAACAAAGCAGTGAGGCTCAAAGACCCCATGGCTATTTCTATAACTCTTTTTTATTGGACACGTCTTCAACTCTCATACCAGAAATTTCACTATTGCAAATCACTTGTTTCCAGACAAACACAAATTACTCTCTTAATCTTCCTGTGATGAGGCAGCTTGTCTAATTTAACTATTTCTTCTCTGAGCCTGACCTTTCACTGTCTTCAAGCAAACAAGAATTTCCTGAAAGTCGCTGATAAAGGAAAGTTATTTGGGCTTTCCGTAGGATGCGCTTTCATTCCTCTTTATGGTAATTTTCAACTGTGCTTTTACTATGCTGACCTTTGCTAAAGAAACTGTCAGCAATTTAGCTAAATATTTTAACAGTGGTGAATCTGAAACAGACTATTTCTTCTGAAGACTTGCTGCTTTTGAAGGCCCGGGGCTATTCCAGATACCTCTGACTGTCTTAAAGGTGCACGGTCCAAGGAATCAGATTGAAATTACAATCAAGTCCTACATCGTTCTCTGGGTTTTTTTAATCATTAAAAAACAGGACTTTAGCAAATCCATAAATGGTTTTTTATGACGCTAGAGTGAAATTCGCATATAATCAACCCAATAAATCCTTACACATTATGAAATTTTCACTAAGTATTTTGACATTTTGCCCTCTAGTTAATAGTTGGACACTCTAGTTAATAGTTGACACTCTAGTTAATATTTGGACATTGGTAACATAATATACATCCTGTTAAAAATATTGTGAGAGCCAAGGCAGTGACAGATCATCATACATTTTAAGGTGATGAAGGAAAAAAAAATGTTTTGTCTCAAAAAATTACTCTGAAGAGAGATTAATTACATAACAGGAAGTTGGAGTTGGTTCTAATTTCTACAATGGATGGTTTTTGAATCAGTTTTATAGAACTCTAAATGTTCAGGTTTTCTACCCTACAACTTTTTAATTCTATCTGATTTTGATGAGAATGAGAAGATCAAATGCTAAAATCTTAAAAGGAAATATATTACTTTTTCATATCGTACCTGAATCCAAGAATCTGAAAGCTCTTGGATACTTGTGAAATACTTGGATTGACCTTGCAGATAGATTAAAAAATATCAGTGGGCAAATGTATTTCCATAATATTACCCATTTCAAAACCAAATTGAAAATGATAGAAGTAATACTACTAGCCAAGAAATATTGAAAGTCATTACTGAAAGTTCAATTCATCCTTTTGCTTCCTGCTATTTACCAAACATGAGTATTTTTATATGCCTTTTCATCAGCCATTGTCATAATTCACCAGACTCACCCTGTTTCTTCCTTGCCTTTTCATCAACCATTCTCATAATTCACCAGAATCACCCTGTTTCCTTATCATTACCCTTGGGGAAAAAAAGAGCTTATACTTTTGTATGAAGACTAATATTCTTAAATGCTAATAAACAGTTTTATATTATTCTTAAATGCTAACATATCATAATATTAAGTACTATACCATAATACTACACTATACTATAAAGTACTACACCAATTGTATCTCAGTATATCAAACAGACTTATTTGCCTTGACACATTGTATTTTACTAATGAAGAAAATGGTTATATGCAGTTCTTTTGGTCATAACATATTACTTATTCTATTGAATAATGTAATGAAATAACTCCTTTTAACCTGAAAAAAAATATTGTAAATAGTTTCATAGCAGACATTTTAACAATTTAGCTTTACATTTCATTAGCAGTTAAAATAAATGAAAATAAATATTTATTTACAAACAAAAAATCAGCTTGAAGTCTAAAATATGATGTTATAATTATGTTGGAAATATGTTTACCTTTGTAAATTAAACTCTTTGCATTTTCAATAATTCAACCTATTAACACAGCTCTCCTAGTCACAGAACTCAGAGCAGGATTCAGTCATGAGAAAATCTCAAAAACTTTGCAAATACAAAAAACATAATTCCTACACTAGCATAAACAGCCCATGTATACAGGGATATGGGTTGTGTTCACCTGTCATATTAGGCTGTTCTTGCATTGCTATAAAGAAATATCTGAGACTGCGCAAGTTATAAAGAAAATAAGTGTAATTAGCCCATGGTTCTACAGCCTTTACAGGAAGCATGGTACTGGCATAAGCTCAGCTTCTAGGAGGCCTCAGGAAGATTATAATCATGGTGGAAAGCAAAGGGGCTGCAAGTATGTCACATGATGAAAGCAAGAAAGAGAAAAGGAGGGAAGTGCCACACATATTTAAACTACCAGATTGTGTGTAAGTTCATAGTGAGAGCTCACCTGTTACCAAGGGGATTCACTTATCACCAAGCCATTCATGAAGAAACCACCCCTGTGATTCAAACACCTCCTAACAGGCCCCACCTCCATCATTAGGGACCTCATTTCAACATGAAATTTGAGCAAGGACAAATATCCAAACTATATCAACTGTGGACAGTTTTCTTTGCTCATAATGTCAAATGTCACTCCTAACTGAGGCTTCACAACTATACATCCCTGGTTTCAAAAGACTTATTCAGAAAAATTTTTAAATGAATCTTTGCAACCTTCAAAACACACAACATGCTTGTCAAAAAACAAAAGGTATTAGAGGACATTCATTTATAAAATCTCCTCTTATTTATTTTCTTCATATTTGCTCTGAGTTTTACTTTTGGTATTCACAACAAAGGTAGGTATTTGGATGGGAAAAATCCAAATGTGTTATTTTCATTGGATAGATGTGTAGCAAAAGAAATGAGCCTAGCAGTATTCCTATTGCCACTATATACACTTTCCAAAAATATAGCAATCTACTTGTAGTCCATAAGTAGATTTCTAAGCCATCTTTGTTGAATAAAGTATGGTACTAATGAGTTCATATTACTGATTATGATGTGACAGTTTTCTTCACTTTACTTCATAATGTCAAATTGCACTTCTAGCTTAGCATTCACAGCTATTCATCCCTGCTAACTCTCAAAATGCTGGCTTCCTCAGTAAAAATGCATGAATATGTGTTTGTAGGGCTGAAAAATGAAGAAAAGGAAAGCCCTCAAAAGACATCATCAATGGCATTTAATATTTATCTCAAATTACAAAAAGTGGAAATAATTGAAGAACTTAAAAATGATGATTTAATTATTATATTTATAAACAAAATATATGATGCTCATGTAAACAAATTGAAGAATTGGGATAGGTGGCCTGATAATGCAACAGAAACAGCAGATCTAAGATCCATACAAGTACTACTTATTTTGATCCTCTTGCTAAGCTTTGCAAATAAAAACAAAACCTTTATATACCCACTTCCCTTACTGCCACCGTGTATATTACAATGTGTTCTCTCTCTTCTAAACTTGATACTGAGTTCCTTTTATTATTTATGGTGCACTGAGCATCCGAACTCAGGTCTTCCCACCCAAAGCAAAGCACACTATACCAGTGGCTTTCAAATGTCACTTACATCTGACTTCACTTCATTAAAACACAAACGTCTGCCATCACTTTAGAGTGTTTGGATCAACAATATGCATTTTTAAAAGGTCTCCAGTAATGCTGACACTGCCGGTCCAGGGACCACACTTTGAGAACCACTGCCCTATACTTAATTATCCTAGCTTGAGCAGGTAGGCCTTATCTCCAATGTTCTCATCAAATTACCCTGTAAGATTACTGTTTCGTATTAGATGATGAAGTGTTGGGATGGTGGCGGTTCATAAAATAAGGATAAGACATAAAAATGAACAAAGTCACTTTCTACTTTCTTTCTGATTCTTTCTTTTGTTCCCCCTCCTTTCCACCTCCAAGGCAGCTAATTCTAGCCTATTAAGGAAATGTAATCTAACAGAAAATTCACACTACAATGTAAATGGCTGACATGGAGCTGTATGAAGTGCATTAAGCACATTCACTTGTTAAACAGCAGCTTGTTAAATTAAACGGATTGACCTTCAGTCATAAGTATTTCAGCCAACTAGGTTATTAAGAGCAGGAAGCCTTTCTGAAATCCAACTTACCTCTTTATCCTCTCAATTCTGTTTGGAGAAGCTCTTTTTTGGGTGGGAGGGGAAAATACAAACACTTTCCACTTACTGTTGATACAGATAACCCAGTAAGAACCAATCTTCAGCACTGCTTCTAGTGACAATGGAAGGTAATATATTAGGCCTTACTCCTCAGCTCATCCATTGGTATGAGGCTGAAGTGAAGGTGATACCTATTTCAATATCCCTTAGAGTCTGTTTTCTCCCTGTACAAAGCTGAATCAGTTTTGCTTTCCCTAGTGAGTGAAGAGCTTCTCTGTGCCCCAAAAGAGGAAAGGTAACTAAAGATATAAAAGAATAAATGTAAAAATTGTATGAAAGTAAATAAGAAAATAGATAAAAACACATGACAGACAGATAAGAAATATCTTTTGTCTATATCTGGTTAGATAGTGTCAAGAACTAAAAATGAAAGAGAAAGCACTACAAAAATTTCCAGCTAAGCACTAAAAACAAAAAATAACTTTGAATCTTCCAAAACTTTTTAAAGGACCACAAAAGTAATAAGATAATCTTTACCAACTTTTCTAGAAACTAGCAGACATAAATATTTTTGCCTCATATTTTTAATATTAAATAAATTGTTAAATAGACATTAAGTTGAATTCTTCTTTAGTCTCTTTTCCAGTCTCTTCTCTTTCTCTAGATGTAATCACTATGATGAATTTACTGTGTATACTACTTATACTTTTATTCCATTTATACGCATCCATGAAAAAATGTAATATCCTTTAGTTAATGTTTCATAGTTTTCTTAATATTATTTATCATTATTTTTAATATTTATCTTTCCCTCACACACAAAATGAATTTTATATAAAATAAAAGAATAATATATCTTTCCCAACTTCCCCTTCTTTGACAATTTTCTAATTCAAGCCACTTTCACACATGCATTTGTCAGACAGAGTGAGCTATCTTTAAGCGTCTCCAATTTTCATAGATCATGAGAACTTATACACATATTAACATTTTTTCTCCTCATTTTTATTCATTATACTTTTCTATTAGCAGGTTTATTTGAAAAACAAAAGCTGCAATACATCAGGAACAATTAGGGTATATTGGAAGGGGCCTTCTCTTCTGTCTTTCTGGTTATTTAGGTAGTGCTAAATATATTAGCAAATGACATCCTATGGAAAATTCCTACCAGGTAACAAAAAGTCCCAGTCCCTTCCCACTTATATTCAAAACTGTTCACTGCAACCAAGTGCACCTAAGATGAAACAATGTCAGTTGCCTAAAAATGTGATTATAAAAATATGTGCACCTTAGTTATGTGTATGATTTATTTTCTTCCCCAGTCATCCTTGACTTGTAATGCAGAATTAAGAGAACACTGAATTCAAATAAAAGATCATGAAAACAAAATGATTAGTCTAATCAATTTCACTTCATTATAGCAAAGTCTTCTTAGGGACCCAAAAATATGAATTTGTAATTTGAAACCTACCAAATACATCTATAATACAACAAATATATGGTATAAAAATTGCAGCACATACTTTTTTTCCCAAATTTGCTAACACTAATAGGATTAACACTAGTTTTCCTTTTTTTTTTTTTTAGAACACATTCCTTGGGAGAGAAATAGTCTTTAGGTAGGTATGAAATTTAAGCAATTTGAACGAAATTTACTTCCCCTGTATTTAAATTCAGAAAAAGCTGTATGTAAAAGAGTAGGAGAATACTATCCCTGTCCATTTTGATTTGGTATTTTCAGAGTTAAGTCATTATGCCCATTTAAGAACTTTGGTTCACATGGTAAGGAATTTGAAATGGAAGATTTAAGGACAAATTTCCATTCCTAGGTTTCCCACTGATCATCACTATGATAATAAAAATATAATAATTACTTTTATAATGTTAAATATTAACATTATAATAATTATTATATTTTACTACAATACATGTCTTGCATTAAATATCATGTGTAAGTAATGTATCTAGGATAGGACACAATGAGCTTGAGCTTCAGTTTTTTATCTGCTTAGTCTTAGACTGAATAGACAGGGTGCTCTCAGATCCCTGCTGGTGCTACCAAGCTTTAATTTAGTCAACTCCATCTGTCTCTGATGTCCATTTGATGGAATAAAATTCAGTAAAGTGAAATAATAGAAGACTGATGAAGTTTGAATAATAGTCCCTATGTAATAAAAGCCCATTGTGCTCCTTGCAATATTATATCTAATCCTAATGACAACCTTGCAAAACGTTGTGATTACACTTATTTTATCAATTTTTTAAAAAGGGAGCTCAAGTAGTTTGCTAATTTCCACAATATCATACAAATAGTAAAGGGAATAATCAGGTTTGGTATATTGCCATTTCTTCCACTTCTCCTGCACTTTTCTTCCAGTGTACAGTCAGCCCTTCATATCAGCAGATCCAACCAACCACAAATGAAAATATTAAAAATTAAAATAATACAAATGTTTGAAATACAGTATAACAACTATTTATATAGCATTTATATTATATTAAATATTATAAGTAATATAAACATGATTTAAAGTATACGGGAGGATGTGCGTAAGTTACACGTAAATACTTCACCATTTTATAGGAGGATCTTGAGCAATCGCAGATTTTGGTATCTGCAGGTTTCTGGAATCAATTCCTTGTTGATAAAAGGAAGGACTGCATTGCTACTCTTCATACGCAGCCCTCACATTTATGCCATACAGTTTCTTTGTTCAGATTTTTTTTATTCTCTTTTTCACAACATTTACCAAGCCTCCACCACTATTCCTTAGACATGAAAAGAAGTTGTCTCTAAATTCTCATCAGAAATGTAATTTGTATCTTGATCTAGTCAAGTTAACAGCACCAATCAGGAAACTAAACATGGAAGGGTAATATTCCTTAGACGTCAGCTATTCTCTAGGTATACAGGAGACAGAAATTCTCAATAATGAGGGTTTACAAATACTGAAGAGATAATATAACCCATAAGAAAAGGCTTAAATGTTATTGAGACTGATGGAAATATGACCTCATAATTTCATACTACAAGAAGAGGATGCTTTAAAAAGTGAGTGATTTTAATATATTGTTTAATATAGTAGTAACATACTTGTATTGTATTTTACATTTGCATAGAAATATTGAAACTGTAGATAACATTTTAATCTCTTAATTGTTGGAAAAACAAAACCAGTGTTAATGGGAAATAATAATGGAGGTCACATTTAAACAATTTTAGAAAAGTGCTTCTACCAAATTCTTTTTGATTTTCAACATGTTTTACAGAGAAAATTATTAAGCTTATTTTTTCAAATGTCAACAAATTGTACTGTTTTCTTATTTGATTGCCTCATGTTTTCTTTATCCCTTGCTTGATGTTACACCAAAGCGAGATGATATGTAGGAAGAACCTAATTTATAGAAAATTGCATTTGTACTCTACTGAGCATTTGGACCATTGTAATTATTGTAACTAATAGAAATGCAATATGTATGACCACTACTCCAATTTATTGAGAATGTGATGAGTTAGTAGTATTTAAGCAGAATGTAATTGGTTAAGGGAAGACACAGCACACTGATCTTTCCATGTAAAGCGAGTATGATGCTACTCTTTATTGAAAAGATCGTAAATTAAAGAAAAGGCAAAGAGTCTAAGTGCACAAAGCAGGTACCCAGTTAAGACTCCTTCCTTAAGAGTATAATACTATTTTAGGGTTGGTTCAAAAGAAATCATGGTTTCGCTATTTCTTTTAGAAGCAAAAACAATTATTTTTGCACCAACCTAATTTATGTACTAAAAATGCACACAAATATTTATAATATCTGAAAACCATTAACTACCCTGCTGAGAAACAACGTATCTGAAGAAACTTGCTTTTTCTACATCAGTTATTGAAGGATTTTCTGCTTAAAACTATGATCATGAACATGCCTGATGACAAAAGCTAACTCTAAACACAATAGACCAAAAAGAATGAAAAAACAAAAAACATGAAGAAATTATTCATCTTCTGAATTCATCAACCCTGAAACCATCTACCTCTGTACTTCTTTATATTGTAGATAGTAAGTTAATCATCATTTTAGTCATTTTTAGTTAGTCTTTCTGAAGTAGGAGAAAAGCGTCCCTATAGATGCAGTACATCTCAGGAAAATAATAACAGTTTATTTTACAGGAAACTTGAGTTTGTCTAAACTGAGCACTTCGCCTCCTATATTTACTTTGTTCTATCTATTTCAGATACATGTATTGCTAGAAGCTATTATGTTTTACTTTCTTTAAAATCGTACAACACAAAATGCTCTGTTGCGACAATATCTAGTGCTCAAGAATGACTTTTCTGTCTGTTCTTCGCTCACTCTTGCCTCCAATTCTGGCAATGATAGAAGCAGACGTGGCTTTTAGGAGGAAATGAAATTTAGGAGGAGGACTATCTCAAAATATTTTCTAAAAGTACCACCCCTACAATATTATTATTATCATCATTATTAGAAGGAGAACAAAAGAAAAGTAGAAGGAGGAAAAGAAAGAGAAATGGAAAAAGAGGAGGCAGATACATTCTTTATTACCTAATGTTTGTATTATGTGCCTATTATTAAATATTCTACCAGAGCTGCATTTTCTGGAGTTTTCCATTTAAATCATTCCACTGGCCAAGGTACTAAGCTGCATAAGAAGGAGGCAGAAGACTTCATTCCTGCAGTCTAGAAACTTACAAACATTTCTCTTCAATATAGCAAATAATAGTTTGTTTCTAACAGCCCATAAAATAAATGTTTGTAAAGTAATTGGGCCATCCATCAGCCTGAACTTCGTGAAATTATACATTTTTAAAATCTTAGTTTACAGATATAGTCAGAATGCTAATTAAAGTTTCTTATTTATGGGAAATCATTTTAAAAAATCCAAATAGCAGCAAATCAGTTAAATTAATATTTTATATTTCTTCTTTAATATTTAGCACTGAAACTTCAATAAGCAAGATTAGTTTCGTTACTATATTTTCTGCTGTAATGGACTAACTTACTTGATTATGACAAATACCTATCTGAATACAATTTGTAACTATCAGTTATTAATTATTCTTTAAACAGTATGAATATATCTGAATATGTGAGAAATAAAGTGGGAGAAATATGATTGTGACAAAATGTTCTCAACATAGGAAAATATGTGGCCTTTTTATAATAATCAATACAACACTAGCAATAAAATTCTTATATCTAATTTAAACACTTATATGACTGTTAGATTAAATAGATTAAACTATTGTTAATTGAAAATGTCATAAGTCAAAAATGCATTTAATACACCTATCATTAGTCTGCAAAAAGAACAAAATTCAGATTTTAAAGTATGGTTGTTACTGAATGCTTATCACTTTGCACCATTGTGAAGTAAAAAAAAATTGTAAGATGAACCACTGTAAATTGTGGACTATCTTCATTTGATTGGAAAGCATTTCAAGCTCTTCAAAGTCAGGGAACATAGCATATTTAACTCTTAATACCACACCTTCCTAACCCAAAGGCTTGCAGTGTAAAGTAATATGTAAATTTTTATGAGTTTAATTGAATCTATAATTATTTATGAGTTTACTTAGTCTGATAACAATTTAGATTACTTTAAGAATCTGAGGCAAGATTGTAGTAGCAAATGGTGTATCAAATTAAACTGAAAGTGCAACTCAGACATATTTAAAATCAAATATATATAATTTATTATGTTTTTAGAATCTTTGCTTTTTCAGAACACTTGCTTTGCTAAAAATATTTGGATCATAAACAATAGATTATGCTGTTTTCTTGTTCCAGAACCTTCTTTCAAATGTCTGGTTAAATGTCATTTCCTTAGGAAATCTGATCTCACTGACAAGATTAGATTAAATCTTATCAGTATCATATACTTACTTTGAATAAACACAAATGTCAATTATACTTGAGTAATTATTTATATAATATGCTTTCTTCAGTAGATTGTAAGCATTCTGGAGAAAGGACCACATCTTTCTTGATTATTGATCTATCCTCACTGCTTGTTGTCAGGCTGCTAATAAAGACATACCCAAGACTGAGCAATTGATAAAGGAAAGAAGTTTAATTGACTCATAGTCCCACATGGCTGGAGAGTCCTCAAAATCATGGCAAAAGGCAAAAAAGGAGCAAAATCAAATCTTACGTGGTGGTAGGCAAGAGAGAGCAGCATGTTCAGGGGAACTCACCTTTATAAAACCATCAGATCTCATGAGAGTCACTATCATGAGAACAACGTGGGAAAGACCCACATCATGATTCAATTACCTCTTACCAGGTCCCTCCCATGACACATGGAAATTATGGGAGTTATAATTCAAAATGAGATTTGGGTAGGGACACAGCCAAACCATGTCTTTTCTCACCCTGCTCCTCCCAAATCTCATATCCTCACATTTCAGAACCAATCATACCTTCCCACCAGTCCCCCAAAGTCTTAACTCATTCCAGCATGAACTGAAAAGTCCACAGTCTAAAGTTTCATCTGAGACAAGGCAATTCCCTTCCACCTATAAGCCTGTAAAATCAAAAGCAAATTAGTTAATTCCTAGATACAATGGGGGTGGAAGCATTGGGTAAATACACCCATTCCAAATGGGAGAAATTGGCCAGAAAGAAGGGGCTGCAGGCCCCACGCAGGTCCAAAATCCAGCAAGGCAGTCAAATCTTAAAGCTTCAACAAGATGTCCTTTGACTCCATGTCTCACATCCAAGTCAAGGTGATGCAAGAGGTGGGTTCCTATGGTCTTGGGCAGCTCTGTTCCTGTGACTTTGCAGACTACAGCTCACCTTCTGGCTGTTTTCAAGGGCTGGTATTGAGTGTTTGTGGCTTTTCCAGATGCACAGTGCAAGCTGTCAATGGATCTATCATTCTGGGGTCTGGAGGATGGCGGCCCTCATCTCACAGTTCCACTAGGCAATGCCTCATTTGGGTCTCTGTGTTGAGCTTCCACTCCATGATTTTCTTCTACACTGCCCTAGCAGAGGGTCTTCATGAGGGCTCTGCCTCTGAAGCAGACTTCTGCTGGAACAACCAGACAGTTCGATACATCTTCTGAAATCTAGGTGGAGGTTCATAAGCCTCAATTTTTGACGTCTGTGCACCTGCAGGCCCAATACCACGCATAAGCCTCCAAGGCTTGGGGCTTGTATCCCACAAAACAACAGCCTGAGCTCTATGTTGGCCCCTCCCTTTTAGCCACAGCTGGGATGCAGGGCACCAAGTGCCAAGACAGCACAATGCAGCAAGGCCCTGGGCCTGGCCCACAAAACCAATTTTTCCTAGGCCTCTGGACCTGTGATGGGAGGGCCTGCTGTGAAGACCTCCAATATGCCCTGAAGATGTTTTCCCCATTGACTTGACAATTAACATTTAACTCCTCATTACTCATGCAAATTTCTGCAGCAGGCTTGAATTTCTCCCCAGAAAATGGGGTTTTCTTTTCTACTGCATCATCAGGCTGCAAATTTTCCAAACTTTAAACTCTGCTTCCCTTTTAAACATAAGTCTCAATTCCAAACTATATCTTTGTAAACACATAAAACTGAATACTTTTAACAGTACCCAAGTCAACTCTTGAACACTCTGCTGCTTAGAAATTTTTTTCCCAGATGCCTGAATTTATCTCTCTCAAGTTCAAAGTTCTAGAAATCTCTAGGGCCAGGGCAAAAATACTACCAGTCTCTTTGATAAAACATAGCAAGAGTCACCTTGGCTTCAGTTCCCAATAAGTTTCTCATCATCATCTGAGACTGCCTCAGCCTGGATTTTATTGCCCATATTATTATCAGCATTTTGGTCAAAGCCATTCAACAAGTCTCTAGGAAGTTCCAGTCTTTCCGACACCTTCCTGTCTTCTTCTGACCCTCCAAACTGTTCCAGTCTCTGCCTGTTTTCCAGTTGCAAAGTGGTTTCCACATTTTCAGGTATCTTTACAGTAACACCCCATTCTACTGGTACCAATTTCTATATTAGTCTGTTCTCATGCTGCTAATAAAGACATATACAAGACAGGATAATTTATAAAGGAAAGAGGTTTAATTGACTCAGTTTCACATGGCTAGGGAGGCCTCACTATCATGGCAGAAGGCAAAAGAGGAGCAAAACCACATCTTACATGATGGAAGGCAAGAGAGTGTGTGTAAAGGGAAACTCCTCTTTATAAAATCATATTATCTCATGAGACTAATTCACTATCATGAGAATAGCATGAGGAAGACCCACCCCTTGATTCAGTTACCTCCCACTTGGTCCCTCTCATGACACATTGGAATTATGGACGCTACAATTCAATATGAGATTTGGGTGGGGACACAGCCAAACCATATCAGTATTCAAAAAATATTTGTTGAATACATATGTGGGAGAAGCAAGCTATGCTTGCATAAGATGCAAGCAGCTAATATCTGTGCATTTTTGCGTTTTATCAAGAATCAAAATTAACTATGTAGCATGCTCTCATTTTTGTAAAAAATATATACAAATACAAATGGTAAAATACTTAAAGATACTATCTCTGTATTCTAGGATTATATTATTTTATGTATGTATTTACTTATATATTTCCAAATAACTTGCTAATACCTCATTTCATTATTTTTACTTTTAGACATTGTTGTTTAATGACTACTATGTATTCAACAATATATAAGATCTTACAAAAAGAAATGTACAAAATCAGAAATATGATTTAAAAAAAAAAAAGCACATCAGCTTTAGCACTAGGCTACATATATTCCATTTTGCACTAATAAGAAAACTAAATTTATGGAATTGGAACTAAGAAAACACCCATTTAAAGTAATAGAAAAGGCATTACATAAGTTAAAATTATCAAATAAAGTTAAATTTGACTCTTACCTTTTCTCTGGAATAAGTGACAGTTTTCTCACTTTAGATATATATATTGTTTTACTTTATAGCCTATTATTACCTTCCTGAAGTGTAAACATCTAAGTTCATATGGAGGCCAAGTTACTAAAATATGCTTTAGAAAATTGAGCAAAGTCATAAAGTATAAGTAGAGTAGGAGAGAGTGACAGCTAACTGCACTTACATTTAATCTACTAAAGATAAACCTAAAATGAAATAATTTTAGATTTTTTTCTTTTATATTTAATTATTTCTTCCATATTCCTTGTAAAAGTATCATATGGATTTTTAAATACGTTACCCTTAAAAATTTTTTTTTTACTTTACTTGGTACCTATTATTATTTCTTTCCCTAAGTTCTTCAATAGAACTTTAAAATAACTCTAAATATTAACATAATCAAATAAATCAGGTGTCTTGTAGGATACATTTTTTAAATGAGATAACTCTATTGAATCTCTGTATCATATTGTTCTAATCTAATCTGTTTTCTTTAGCCTAATACTTGTCTGCAATTCTGTATATTAGTTCACAATCATTGTGGAAACATTCTACTTTTTGGATTCTTGTTTTCTGGAGCGTATCTCTTCTCTGTTGATTTTAATGAAAAAAACCCACCCAAAAGTTTCAGATAGAGTATATATTAGAGTACATTTATTTAAGCTAGCTATAGTTAAGCTGGCTATTTTTTTTTATAGCTGGCTGAATCTTAATTTTATCCATCATAATTGGTGGATAATTTGCTTATAGAATGTATAGGTTAAATATTATATTTCATTAGATTTTTTTTTTTTTGAGATGGAATCTTCCTCTGTCATCTAGGCTGGAGTGCAGTGTCATGGTCTCAGCTCATTGCATCCTCCACCTCCTGGGTTCAAGTGATTCCGTGCCTCAGCCTCCAGAGTATCTGGGACTACAGGCACACTCCATCACTCTCAACTAATTTTTGCATTTTTGGTAGAGATGGGGTTTCACCATGTTGGCCAGGCTGGTCTCAAAGTCCTGGCCTCAAGTGATCTGCTTGCCTCAGCCTCATACCTCTGGGATTACAGTTATGAGCCACCCTGCTCGGCCCCATTATATAATTTTAAACGCATTGTTTCATTCTAATTTCCAATACTACATACTGAAAAAGCTAATACTAATCTGTTTTGAGATCCTTTACATGTTATTTCTTCTTATTGTGGTAGTAGTGATGGTGATGTTCTCTTAGTACACTTTTAGGATATTCTCTTTATCCCTGGTGTTTGCATTTATTATGATGTAAGTTTGTGTGATCCACTTTGCACTCAATATGCTAGGCATTTGGTAGAAACCTTCAATCATTCAATCTGGGAACTGCTGGTTTTCAGGCCAGTGAAATTTTCTTATAATATATTTTGAACATTCTTCTCCCTTCATTCTTCAATTTTGGACATTCTTTTATTTTGGGGAATTTTACTTATTTGGATATTGGACCCTTTTAAGGAGCCTTTGTTTTCCCCATTTCTTGTCCAGTTAGCATTTATTTTTCAACTTTCTATTATACATTCTCAACATTCTCTTTAATCTTTCCACTATTACATTTTTTACTTAAATTATTATATTACAATAACTCTGTCCCTTCTGAGTTCATTTTGTTTGTTTGTTTGGTTGTATGTTTGTTTGCTTTGATCTCTTTCATGTTAAAAATGATCTTTAAATGTGTAATATGTGATGATCATTGGCTCCAGCTCGTAACTAACAATGAACCTTAGGGTAAAACACAAAAACACTGCTTTGGAGTTTTGTATGTTTTGAAGTGAACTTGGTCAACAAGCTGACTGCACCACAGAGTGGGTACTGAACTCATATTGTCAACATCTGTTGTTATTATTTCTTACACTGGCCTGTTCCCCCAAAGACCAAACTCCCATCTCCTGTCTAAGGTGAAGTGGTTGTGGAAGGAATTAACATGGAAAGTAACATTTTTTGTGGCTGGCAGGATAAGAAGAACAGGGATATCATTATTCATTATTTCAATTTTCAATTGATTTTATTGTTTCCAACAATATGTTGTTTTATTTGTCAACCTTTGCCTACTGCTCCTAGAGCCTCTGTGGTTAACCAGAGAATAATCATCCTTTCTATTGTCTGGTTGAGGGAAGAGCAATTATTTGGCTTCAATGGGAAATGATTTAGGCCCCTAATTACTTTTAATGTTAACTTTCATCTAATTTTTCACTTTTTTGACCTAGTTCTCCCCAGGGACTTCAGCACTGCATGGTATTTCTAATTCTTCAGACGTTTCAAGCTCTTGTACTATAAATCCACTTCTGACTTTGTGGTTCTACATACATAACCATTAGGCATTTCACTTTCAACCTTTCCTGCACCTTTTTAAAATCTGTTTTTCATTGTATCATATGTTAACATTACTAATCAACTATGCTTCTCTTTTTTACTTTTCTGTTTATACATGTTTTTATTGGGGGGGGGTTGCTTTAGAAGGGAACAGAGAAATATGTACATTTAATTTACTGTGCATTGCTAGAATCCATGCCCTCTCTGTCTTCTCTATTTCTTTTTCTATCACTATTATCTGAACCAATGGTTCTAAACAAAGAGATTCTCAGTAAAATCATTGTTTTTTCCTTTCATGTGAGATCGGGACACTTTAGCTCTATGTGACTAAGTTTTTTGTATACAAATTTCTAGTAAAACTACTGATTCTGACTATATGTTAGTTGGTTCAAGTACTGATAATATGACTAAGAATTTGTAAGTGGATTTACATTTTCACATATATCTCCACCTGTATCATTACATTTGATACTGTCAACACCTGTTTTGCTTGCCTGACATCTTTTATACGTTATCTCTCTTTTTTTGTAATAGAATCCCAATTTATTTCTATATGATTAAGGAAGGTGGTCCTTCCACTGTCCCAACAAGTGAATGATGATGGCTAATCTAAGCCAGTCATGGTCCTTCTCCTTCTCTACAGCAAATGTGTTATCCATGGGTATGTGCTGCAAACTTGATAAATGAAAGGAGAAAAAACATCCTGGAGACTACTATAGAATAAGCATGTTGTCCCTAGTACATATAATTGGAAAAGATGACACAACTATTCTTGCCTTTGGCCCTTGCACAGAGCCAGTGATGGTGGATGTTGTAACCACTATCTTGAGATCATGGACAGAAAATCAATGAGCTTAGAAGGAAGCTGACTAGTAGTCTCAAAAATGACATTACTAAATCTAGGAATCCTGGAACCATTTGCTACCAGACTGATTGTTATATGAAATAATAAGTGTCCTTAATTCTAACACTAAAGTCAGTTGGGTATGTAATCCAAAATCTTCTAGTGTTTACTGAGAACCCTCATAATACTTAAGGAAATACAGTACTAATTTAAGATATATTACTTTCAGTTATCTCCATTTGAATCTGGGGGTATTCAAATTGATTTAAATATCCTGGATTGAAAATAAAGTACATAGAAGCTCCCCTTATGTTTCTTAGCTAAGGTTACTTGATCATTCTTGATAAAGAGCAATACTGGGTTAATTTAATGTTAAAGAGAAGAAAATATTAAGTGAATTTATGAAAAATATTTTTTCAGAACTAATAAGAGATACCTTTACCATAGCTATTTTTAAAACTGGAATTCAAAACTCTTTTTCCTTGGCTGACATCTGACAACTATTAAAATGCTAGATGTCAGTTTTTGTGTGGTGGTTTTTGTCATCGTTTTTACTTAATTAGCTGTGTTTATTTTGTTAAACTTTCTATTATGTCTACATCCTGAGAAAGTTCTGTGGCTATGAAGAGGTGTTGATTTGTTCTGCTGACTCTATGAACTATTGAGTGTTGTGGGTGGGGAACAGAAGGAGAATAAAAAAGTGAAGTACTCCCAGCTGTGAGCTGCTTGAACCAAGGCAACACTCTAGTGCCAGGCTCACAGAAAAAAATATCTGAAGTTCTTAAATGCACTTCAGATTCAATGGAACATTTTAAAAATCAGACTTTTAAATGAGATCCAATCTTATTACTCTATGCAACCTTTCAACAACAGCAAACCACTATGAACATTCTGTAGGGTAAATAAATTGTTGTTGTGGTTAAGAATCCTGAATTTTTATACGGCTTTGTCTATCACTAATAATCATGTCACTGCATTAACCTGTATCCAATAAGACACACAGCAGAGATATCTTGATTTCTGCTATTTAAGAGTTTGACTCTTCAAAAGGATGATTTATGGAATGATCTCGGCTAGATGCAGTGGCTCACACCTGTCATCCTAACACTTTGGGAGGCCAAGGCAGGTGGATCACCTAAGGTCAGGAGTTAGAGACCAGCCTGACCAACAGGGCAAAATCCCATCTTCTAAAAATGCAAAAATGCTCTGGGCATGGTGGTGCATGCCTGTAATCTCAGCTACTTGGGAGGTTGAGGTAGAGAGAATTGCTTGAACTCAGGAGGCAGAGGCGGCAGTGAACTGAGATGGGGCCATTGCACCCCCAGCCTGGTGACAGAGCGAGACTCTGTTTCAAAAAATATATATGTAATAAAATAGAATGATCTCAACACAAACATCCTAATGTGTATTGCCTTCTCACTGAAAACAATTTTCATAAAGAACTAAGGTTCCCAAAATGGGTGCATGGGTAATCATATACATCATGCCAATAGCTATATCATTCACTCATCATTCTTAAAAAAAAATCGATTCAGGGGTATAAGTTAATAAGCCTTTTCCATATTTAGAGGCTGCCTACCCAGAGTCTGATAAACGGAGAAAAGATCCTTTCCTTGGTAAACCTATAATCTAATGGAAAAGTGTTCCGACCTCTGTAGAACCCTCAATCAGCTAGTGACAATAGGTCACACACCAATAGCAAGGGGTTATAGAAAGAAATAAGTTTGGGCTAAAAGAAATCCTTAATGGACTTAAAAGACCACTTGATCCTTAAGAATTTTCTCATAATCACTGGTCATTAAAAAAATGCAAATCAAAACCATATTGAGATACCATCTTATGCCAGTTAAAATGGCGTTCATTAAAAAATCTGGAGACAACAGATGCTGGAGAGGATGTGGAGAAATAGAAACAGTTTTACACATTTGGTGGGAGTGTAAATTAGTTCAACCATTTTGGAAGACAGTGTGGAGATTCCTCAAGGATCTAGAATTAGAAATACCATTTGACCCAGCAATCCCATTACTGGGTATATATTCAAAGGATTATAAATCATTCTATTATAAAGATGCATGCACACATATCTTTACTGTGGCACTGTTTACAATAGCAAAGACTTGGAACCAGCCCAAATGCCCATCAATGATAGACTGGATAAAGAAAATGTGACACATATACACTATGGAATACTATGCAGCCATAAAAAAGGATGAGTCCATGTTCTTTGCAGGGATATGGATGAAGCTGGAAATGATCATTCTCAGCAAACTGACACAAGAACAGAAAACCAAACACCACGTGTTCTCACTCATAAGTGGGTGTTGAACAATGAGAACACACGGACACAGGGAGGGGAACATCACATACCTGGGCCTGTCAGGGGGTGGGGAGCTGGGGGGGCTTAGTAGGAGCTAGGGGGATTGGGGAGGAATAGCATTAGGAGAAATACCTAATGTAGATGACGGGGTGATGGATGCAGCAAGCCACTGTGGCACATGTATACCTATGTAACAAACTTACATGTTCTGCACATGTACCCCAGAACTTAAAGTATAATAAATAAGTTAAAATAATAATAATTTAAAAAGAAAATTGTAAGAAACAGAAAAAAGAAAGAATTTTCTCTCTGCTTGTTCTCATATTTACCCTCCCTGACTCAATTGGTCCTCTGTTGACTAAAGAAATATTTATGGCTCAGTTGTTAGGGGCCAAGCTGTGTTCTAAGTAATAGGGATATAGCAGTGTGCAAGATCTTCCAGGTCCATATTTTGAGAGCTGGGAACCAAACAAGATGATAGTCATTAAACAACTAATTGCAAATGTGATAAGCATTTTGAAAGTAGTGAGCCTATTTCTAGAGCATTTTACAATGTGATACTAGGAAGGCTGCCTGGAGGGAATGAATTAATCAGGACCTAGAAAGAAAAGGAAGAGACTCCATGACTCCATGATCACTCACATTTGTGATGTTTCATAACCCCCTATTGCTATTTAACATCACTAAATGTGAATATTCTTAATTATAGTGTAGATCATAATGACTAAGAGGTCCATAATATTCTGCCACTGCTTCACTAAACATTAAACAGTTTCTTCCTGACCATAGGCTCCTGACCTCTCCCCTACCTTTTTTTTTTTTTTTGAGTGTTTCTGTCACTTTGAGATGTAGATCTTCTCCCAGTCACTTGCTAGTTTTCAACTGAGGAACGGTCTTTCCTAAAACCTGGAGGCCATCTCTTTGAAATGTAAAAATCCAGTAAGCTAGTGCCTCTGTCTCCCAGTATCTGTGGGAAGGTAGAAGCTTAAATTCTATAAGGGCCAATTAACAAACCCAGGTGGCCCAATAACATTGACCAACCTGTCTCTAATGTCCTCCATTACTCTTCCACTAAGTCACCCCAGCACTTAACTCTCTTGCCTTTTGTCTTAGTGTAGAGTGCAGGTGAGTTCAGTCTCTCTCCTCTATTATAGTAGTGTTGATCTCTATTACAAAAGTCTTGAATAAAATCTTTCTTGTCAATTTAACTCTAACTGGTGCAATTTTTCTTTGATATTGGCAATCATAGGTTGAAAAGAGAGCCCTAAGCTTGACTGAAATCATGACCATTCTTCAAGTCATGTAAACTCCAACAAAGTGACTAAACACTTCTGATCCTTCATTTGTTCAATTATAAAAAGAGTATTAAAGAATCCTACCTTATTATGTCATCAGAAGTGTATAATTAAAGTGTAGAGTTGGGTGATTCTAAAATATTTATACATTTCCCAAACCACCAAATGATATTCTTTTACATATTTTATTATTAGTAGAGTAGGACTCTTTGGCTCTCAATGCTTTTACATAGAGCCAGACGTTTTTCCTTCTTACTCTCCCTCACCTCACTTGAAAAGTTTTCACCAAAGTCCTTCTGATCAGTTTATATATCTCCTCTTCAGAGAAAGTCAGCCTAATGCCCCATACTTAACTATATATTCACGGAGTTTCCCAAATATTTCATTCATTCATCTGCCTGTCATGCAGGACTCATATTTTCAATTATTTGACTTTTTCCAGGCCCAAACATTGTGCTCTGTAATTAACTATGTCTCGGTCTCCAATTTATTCTGTATTCTGAAATTTTGCTATTCTTTCTCAACTACTCCAAAGACAGATTTAATATTTAGTTAGTATATCTATATGGAATGTACGAGTTGTTAATAACTATCATCTCTTTTTATTGGTCCTTTGCTGTACTGATTATCAAATATTTTCAATAACAACCACATAGCTAGAATGTAACAGTAGCTGAAATTTCACAATTTCTCTGCATCTTGCTTCTGCCATTATAGTATAAACTTCCAATGTAACTGGGATAAATAAATCACTGTAAGTATATTCACTGGGATATAAGTAATTTAGATATACCAACAACAAATTATTGGGGTGAGAATGGACTGAAGGGAAAATAATTAGAGAAGAAAAGGTCAGAAAACCAATCATTATCTTTGTAATCTTCATGTCTTATGATATGTCTGGCAAATCATAAGAACTCAAATATTCATATGAATATAAGTGATTAAATGAACACATGTATAATTTATACTTGCCCAAGATAACCTTTGTCTCATTTATACCTATGTCTAGAGATCTCCTGAGAATAATATCTAATTGTTCTATTGCTTCTAGAGAATGCTTCTTTGTAGAATTCTTTTTAATTCTAATTTTCACTTACGTATTAACTGGGATTGCCTCTACACTGATGGTTAAATACTATGTTTTTTCTTTCCACTTACCTCATATCTGTAGAGAAATTTCCAAAAAGCTTCTGTTTAACTGATCTTCTCTCATGATAATTTACTATTCCAGTTAACTTTCCACTTCATTTTTAAAAATTTTTTCTCTCTTCCACTTTCTCCTCCTTCTCTTCTTTATCTCTCCCCCTTCTTTTGTTTTTTTTAAACAATTAAGTCTTAAAGCTATTAGGTAGGACCACAGTGAAGGGAGAGGATGGAGCCATAGCAGCTTAGAATAAGGTATTAGAGCTAGAGGGGGTGAGAGGGGGACCATGCTGGGGGTGGGTACAGAGACTTGGGATATAAAGAATAAGAGATTGATTGTATTGAGGTAAATTGAACAAATAAGTAAATAAATTAAGGATAATGGGAGCTAATTGTTTCTCTGTTGAAGAAAGTTTTGGACATCAAAAGGTAAAAAACTAGAATACGCCACTAGAAATGTGATTACATTTAAATAGAAGATAACAGTGTGAATTCATGGTTTCAATAGTTAGATAGACAATAGACGAGTAAATAGGTACATAGATGAAAGAATGATTAGATAGTAGACAGATAAGTAGATGAAAGAAAGGTAGATAGAATGATAGATAAATGAATAAATGTAAGTATTTGTACAATAACTGGGCCTAGGTACAGTGATATCCCCATATAGATAAGCACATCCAGCGCCAGATACTATTTTCATTACCCTCCTAAAATGAACCAGGGTTCCTTGCAGATAATGGCTGATCTCAGGTCGGGGATGATGACAATATTAAATGATCCCAAAACATCTTAGTTTGCCAAAACACAAGATTCTCAAATATTGTTCTAGACATGTCCAAAGAACCAGAGGCCAGAGGGAAAAGGCTCCTATTGAACAAATGTAAGGCATCTTGACATCAAAATAAATAATTAGTATAATGGCTGTGGCATTGTCGAAAATAAAATATAAATAAAACAAAATAAATAATGATTGTAATCCATTGATTAAAATAGGAATCCCATGACTTCATGCTCATATAAATAAATATATCACAATTTTGGTAAGAAACAGCATGCTTATACAACCTCAAAATACCTCTTACGAAGTAATTAAGTTTAAGGAAAAAATGAGTGGCTTTACAGTGTAAAAGTTTAGCAGACTCTAGAAAAGAATAGTCAAATAATCAAAGTTAATATCACCAGTAATAGAACAGGACAAAATGAAGTTGTGTGACACAATAGGATCTAAAATAAAATAAAACAAATAAACGGCATCACTTCCGTGATATTTCTGCCAAAGAAGTGTAATAGGAATATTATCATTTTTAAAAAGCAGACAGAAAAACAAAGTGAGGGATGATCTACAAAATAACAGCTTTTACTCTTCAAAAAACTTAGTGGTCAAGGAAAGACTGAAGAACTGTCCCAACTGAAGTTGAAGAAGACTAAAGGGACCTGGTAACTAAGTACAAAATGTGATTCCAAAGTGGATCTTTTTGCTATAAAGGGCTCTTACTAGGAAATCTGGCAAGACTTAGATGAGGTCCAAGAACTACATGGGGACAGTGCATCAGAGTTAGTATCTTTATTTTGATACTAATACAAATGTATATCAATTAAGAAATATGAGAGAATTTGTATTTATAGGAAGTATGCACTAAATATTCCAGAGTGTTGAGAGAACATGGTAACTTACCTTTAGATCATTCCAAAAATAAAGTTCCTTGTATTATATTTACATTTCTAAAAGTTTAAGATTTTTTTGGTTTTTTAAAAAATGACCTGTTGCTGGTCTTTTTTCTTGTCTTCCCTAAGATAACTAAACAATGTGCCCCAGACTGTCTTCCTTTATTCCTCTTGCCCTGTTTTTAATGACATGTACAAGCCATTTAGGCATATATACCTTTTAAATGCAATTTGAGGACAACAGCACTTGAGTATAGAAGGGGAGATTTCATTGCAGCACAATAATGAAAGTCAAATAATCAAAGTTAATATTACCAGTAATGGAACAGGACAAAATGAAGTTGTGTGACACGATAGGATCTCAAACAAAACAAAAAATAAACAGCATCACTTCCACGGTATTTCTACCAAAGAAGTGTCTGCCTAGGGATTCTTGTAAACATCTCCTGAGTCAAACATCATTGGCAGATTTTCTTCTAAATCTGCTGGCCTCCTACTGAACCCCTTTTACACCAGGTACTCTTTACACAACGTTTTTCTCTGGCTGTTATCATTCTCCCGATGCAGGTATTTTTTATATAGATCACCATACGAGCATGTCAAGTGCCAAGCCCATTATGAATAGCCAAAGCTGCATACAACCAAACTGCCATGCTAAGATATGCTTCTAAAAAATTCTATTCCACAAAAGAATTCTATAGTTCACTCCCCAAATAGCAAAAGCTCTCTATTTAGTGTTCACTATAAAATATAGTACCATGCAATAACACAGAAAAAATTGATAAAATGTTGTCAAATTAAATTAATAAGATTTAAATACTGAAGTTGGAATCTTTACCACTGAAACTTTTAGAAACATTTTGAATTCAGACACACACAGACCTGTTGGAATGGATGTTCTTTTGTCTGAACACACAATGGAAGAATCAATTTGTTCAGCGGATTTGTGATTTTGTTTATAAATTGAGTAGGCAAGGTGAGATAACTAAAAATAGTCAATTGGATTTTTCTAAGCATTACATACACATAGATCATTTGGTATGTGAATTAATTCATCTCAGGGTATGCTAGTTGCTTAACTTTGACCCTTTTAGTTAATGAAATGCATGTCATATAATTAATAAACCCATTTCTCTCCTGAATATTGACATTTTTCTAAATTATAGATCAATGTTTTATAGAAACAATTCAGAATATTTAAAGTTTTAGGCCGGGCATGGTGGCTCACATCTGTAATCCTAGCACTTTGGGAGGCCGAGGCTGGCAGATCATGAGGTCAAAAGATAGAGACCATCCTGGCAAACAGGGTGAAATCCCATCTCTACTAAAAATACAAAACTTAGCTGTGTGTGGTAGTATGTACCTTTAATCCCAGCTACTTGGGAAGGTGAGGTAGAAGAATTGCTTAACTCAGGAGGCGAAGGTTGCAGTGGGCTGAGATTGTGCCACTGCATTCCAGCCTGATGACAGAGCAAGACTCAAACTCAAAAAAAAATTTTTTTAAGTTTTAGGCAGCACTCTTTATTCCTAACGTTAGTACATGAAATACTATAGACAATGAGCACTTTGCATTCAATTTGTTAGAGTAACAGTTGTTTCGCTTTTGTTTAAATTAATTCATAAGCATTTTATCAGTGCAGTCTGAGTACCTCAGCAGCATTAAGATATAACATCTTCTATATTCAGTTTGGAATAATTGTGAACTGAAAATTTTAATACTCTTCTGATTTTGTCAATGATATATCACTAGAGTTCCTTAATAGTTGCGATCACACAGAGCATTTGAAAAGCAAAACAATCTCAGTGCCTCAACTTACAACAATAATGAGTACAAGTTTGTTGAAGTAGCTGTAAATCAGATGTTCTGTAGCTTTTTTTTTTAAAGCCCATAGTTATTTGGATAGGATCATTTACTGCTCCCACTAACAGAAGCTCTGCATATAAATGAAAAGGAAGCACCCATGTTGTCTTCAGGTTAAGATTTGCCCCCGATCAGAAAAGATAAGGTAGTTTTTTCTGGAACATTGATGAAGTTCAGCTTCACCTAGTAGAAGCCAAAGCAAGATGTAACTACATCGGGGATACAATCGAAATCAGTTCATTGTTATGAGAAACTAGAAATCAGAGAGAACAAATGAAATTCTAGGCCACGAAAATGAGAAAATTATTTTCCACTTCCATGTTTATTATCTGTGACTAGTTAAAGATTCCT
This sequence comes from Plecturocebus donacophilus, assembly GCA_004027715.1. Lineage (NCBI taxonomy): Eukaryota > Metazoa > Chordata > Mammalia > Primates > Pitheciidae > Plecturocebus > Plecturocebus donacophilus. The sequence continues at coordinate 95,252 of PVKP010000498.1, forward strand.
CTTTTATAAAAACAAGCAAACAAACAAAAAAAAACAGGTATAACCTAGATTCCAGTCACATAATATGCAAGTCCTTCTTTACAAATAGGTTGGGAAGGCCAGGCGCAGTGGCTTATGCCCATAATTCCAGCACTTTGGGAGGCTGAGGTGGGTGGATCACTTGAGGTCAGGAGTTCGAGACCAGCCTGACCAATATGGTGAAACCCCATCTCTACTAAAAATACAAAAATTAGCTGAAGTAGTGGTGTTCACTTGTAGTCCCAGCTACTCGGGAGGCTGAGGCAGGAGAATCGCTTGAACCAGAGAGGCAGAGGTTGCAGTGAACCAAGATCACTCTACTCTGGTGATAGAGTGAAATTCCATCTCAAAAAAAAAAAAAAGCAATAGATTATAGGGTGATGATAAGGAAATGACTCCACGGCCTTAAGCCCTAGTCTATAGTTTTAACATACATTTTGTGGGTGTTCTTCAGGTAGAAACATGGTCTTAAGTTTAGTTACAGATATTTCCTTAGGTAGGATGCATGATTGAGAGCCAGAAATTAATCTATCATGGAAAAAAGCAAAGTGATAGAAATTAGGTTTCAGTCCATTTAAATCTGATTGATTTATGTTTGGTGTTGCTATTGAGTGAAATGAGATGTTTTCCTATTTGTTTTGAAAAGATATTAATTATAATTGACATGAAAATTAAGCTCAACATGTTGTCATTCACATGATTTGTTAAAAATAATAAAAACTGTCCTCTGATTATGGAGCAAAGGCATAAATTTAGAAAACAGTTAAATAAAAATACTGATATTCATTTTCATGTGATTAAATTGCATAAGAATTAATATCCAGTTTTTACCTATGAGGTCATGGCACACTAGTAGTGCCAGAGCAGGTCAAACCTGAAGCAAAGTTACCCGGGAATGCCTGAGATAGCTTAACCAGGATAGAGCACTGGATTAATCTTAGTTGAGGAGTCAAGATTATATATAGCTAGAAAAGACAGTAACAAAAGTCAAATAGATTATTATACGGCAGGCTACACGTCGGACTCAATGGCCCTGGAAAAACCTTCTATATAGATAAGATCCTGGGCTAATTTTTAAGGACTTCATGTATATCTTGAGAAAGATACATACATGTTTTTTGCTATCATACATGGTGGCTTTTCTTATTAGCCATTTTATCCAACAAACATTTATTGAATGCATGCTATATACTGGGCACTATAAAAATCATGGGGATACAACAGCAATCAAAGTGTACACGATCTCTGACTCTCAGAGTTAATGGCTAAGGGGGTGACATTATCCAAAGGAAACAGCATTATAGTATAATTTGTGCAATGAAAGTACAGAGGACTGAGACTTTATCTTAGGAATGAAGGAGATTTGGTTAATAATTCTGCTGATACTTGTTTAAACTTGTCTTTGCCAGAGTATAAATGAAGTTTTAGTATGCTTGCCATTGCTATAGTTTTTTATGTCAATTAACTTTTGCCATGTAACATACTACTAAGATACAGGAACTTAAGACAACTTTTTATTTGCTCACAATTCTATGGGTCAATAGGTGGTTCTGGTCTTGAGCAACTTGGCTCATCTCTGCTGTCAATTGTCATTTTGTCTGGGGCTAAAAACTCTCAGATGGCCTTATTCACATGTCTGGATAATCTGTTAGAATTGTTGGAGTGTCCAGAATGACTAGTCTCTTTCTTCTAGTAGGCAAGTTTGAGCTTGTTCTTATGTTGTTTTAAGGATTTTCAACTGCAAAGGAGGGCAAGACCAAATTTGCAAGAACTATTCAAGCCACTGCTTCTATCAAATTTTCCAATGCCCCATTGGCCAAAGCAAGCAATATGGCCAAGCCCAGATTCAAAGGGTAAAGAGATAGACTCCTATTGATGTGTGGACATAGAAAAATATTTGCTACTACACATTTTTGAAGAGGGTGTGGGTAACCTTGCTGTCATGGAACTGCTTTCTTGATGAAAGTTTTCAATTTCTTATTGACTTAGAACCAATTTTAAATTATTAATATTGACTATTAAAGTTCTTCCCCTGATCTTTTCCATTTTACCTTGTTCTCCATCACTGCCTAGTATTAAAACTTTAGCCAGAAAGTTCTATAAATTGATCTTTAAATCCTCTTCTTCCAATGAGATTTGCTTATCCTTTAAGATTTAGCATAACTCTATATTTATGTTCTGATTTTTCTTATTACTCTGAATAAGAATGACTTTATGGCTCTAGATCAAACATCTTAGAATGAAATTGTTTCTAAGGGAGTTGCCTGCTATAGTTTTCTAAACTCAAAACAGTGCCTATTCCCTGCAGCACATATTTTTGCTCTTAATGTTCAACTTGTTTGGATTTTATAACCACCTCTTGTCTATTTTGTCAGCCTCACCAGAAAGCAAGCCCCTTGAGGACCAAAGCTAACTCTCTCATGTTTTACCCCCAGTAGATTATCTTTAAGTCCTTAAATACATGTAAAATTAAAATGTTAATTTCATTTTTAAAAAGTATATGTTATTTATGATTTTAGTTACGAGAAATATGTAAAATGAGATACACATTAACTTTTTGTTTATCCCAAAACAATTGACCATTTTCCCTGTTTTAATTTTCAACTAAGGAGCTCAAGAGAATAAAGAGAATAGATTAGGTAGCTTAAAAGAGTAGAGAATGAAAAATTTGCAAGACATAGAAGTTGGCCAGATGTTGACAGATATGGACTTAGTAACCATAACGTACTTTCAATAAACATTTATAGTGGATGTGTCATTTTTTTCTTAACAAAATTTTTGCTTCACTCACTTCTGACATCTACTAAGTATCTAGAACAGAGCAGCTGCTTTCTCTCCACCAAAACAAATACAGAAAGTCTGAAGCAAAACAAAAGGTCAAGCAGTAACCCTCTGAAAAGAAGTGTGAACTTTCTCCATGTGTGTATCAGTATTTTCTAATTTTTTATTGCATCCTGGCGTGAAGGTCTTAAAAAATGCCAGAAAGCCTGTTTGAAAAGGGAACGTTAGCTAATTTTCTCCAAACTTTATATATAAAATATTAATCATATAGATGTTTGGAAACATTTGAAGTCTTGGAAAATTGCTTTGATTTACATCATGGTGTGTTTGGTATTGAAAAGTTATGTTATAGCTTTTATATATACTTTGCTTTATTTTGATAAAGATATCCTCTTTTTCTTCATTTAAGAATCTTGAAATGGAAGCAGGTGATATACATTTCTAATTCAGGTTTTTACACATAATTAGCTAGATGACCCATCTAAGCCTTTATTGCTTAATCTATAAAATGGAGACATTAATGCCCACCCTTGCTACTTTATAGAGTAATGAGAACCAAATTAAATAATGTACAGGAAAATGTTTCATAACTTGGAAAATGGAAGGGGAAGTTGCATTAGTGTATGATCATAGCATCACATCTATTTTTTTTTCCTCTCTCCTCAAATTTCTTGTTTATTACATAGACCACGCAATAGTCCACTGATTAGCTCTGAAATCTTTGTCAAGATATTCACCTCTCTAAATTACATTTTTCATCAGGAAAATGGAGAAGTTTTATAAGATAATATATTAAGGAAGGCCTTTCCAGATTTAAAATTCTAAGATCATCTATTTTATATTTTTTAAATTTTTTTATTTGTTGAGACGCAGTCTCACTCTGTTATCTAGGCTGGAGTGAAGTGTCTTAATCATAGCTCATTGCAGCCTTGATCTCGCAGGCTCTAGTGATACTCCTGCCTCAGCCTCCCAAGTAGCTGAGACTACAAGCATGTGCCACCACATCTGGGTAATTTTGTTTATTTTTAGTAAAGACAAATTCTCACTATACTGCTCAGATGGTCTTGAACTCCTGAACTCAAAATAGCCTCCCTCCTTGGTTTCTCAAAGTGCTAGAATTACAAGCATGAGCTACCACACTTGGGCTAACATGTTACTTTTTTTTAAATATCTGTTATGGCATGTTATTTGAAAAAAAAAAAAAAAGGAAGTTACATGAGCTTCCTCTCCTTTAATTGATGGCCATTAGCAAGATTTTATGAAATTCCTTCTTGATATTTTTTTAAGTATTATTTACTATGCAGTGGATAAAGTTAAAGTTCCTTAAGTCAGTTCGTACATTGTAGTGTCCCTACTTGAAATTTTGCAATGGCTTCTTCTTGCAATTAGATTAAAATAAAACTCTGTATGATGGTTTAAAAGACTCTTTATTACCTGGCTTCTGGCTATGCATAGATTTTTAAAAAGGGATCCCAAATTTCTCGATATTTGTCCCGCTGAGAGAGAGCGTTCTATATCTCTATCCTATGAATCTGAACGACTTCTTTAACTAATAGAATATGGGTAAAGCAACGCTATGGGACCTCATAGACTAGGTTAACAAAGATCATGTTGCTTCTGCTTAGATCTAGTGAAATGCTTACTTGTGGATATTTACTCTTTGGCCTTTCCTCAGAAATCAGCCTCCATGCTGTGGAAAGCCCAGGTAACATGAAGAGGCCACATGTCTGTGCTTTGGTCAACAGTCCTAGTAGGTTCTAAGTCTTCCCAGTTTAGGTGCCAGGCAAGAGAGTGAAGAAGATTCCACATGATTCCAAGAGGTCCCAGACATGGTGGAGCATAGACAAGCCTTCCTTGCTACATTCTGGCCAAAACCTTGACCCACTAACCTATGAGTATAACAAAATACTTGTTGTTTTAGACCAGTAACTTTGAGGGGTTTGGTTATATACCTACAAGTTACCAGATTAACCCACTCTCTCACCCTTTCCCACGTTCATCTGTTCTAGATATCTTGGATTCTCTCAGCCCCTTGTCTATGAAAGGGTTCTCCTATCTGGACACCTTTGTGCTTACTGTACCTTTTGCCCAGCACTTTTTCCTTCCATTTATGTGTGATTACTACATTTTGTGTGGCTATCTATATGTGGTTTCCTTCCATTTATGTGTGGTTATCGATAGTCTTTGATTGTTTAGCTACATAGTTTCTTCTAAGAGAAATTCTTTTTCTAATCACCTCTCTACACACCATCACAAATGTTTCCATAGTCTAAAATTATCTTTTGTATTTGTCTGTTTATTTGTCTTGCGCCTATAGTATTTGCCATGTGAGCAGGGACTTACTTCTATCTTATTCAGTTATATATACAGTAACTGAAAGGCACTTTGAGAAAAATAAAATATAGTGAACATAAGCATATTTTTGATAGGGGCTTAAAATGTGTATTCCCAGAACCATCACTAAAATTCCATTTTAAAAGTCTTTGTTGAGACCTGTACTTTGAGTTTCTAAATGTAACCCAGGTTATTCCAATGCAAGTGTACTGTGGACATTGCCTTAGTGATAGTACTTTCTTTATATATAGGACTGTTTCCTCATAAAACAATAGTATGAGACAATATATTGTAATCTCGAGAATACTATATGACAAATTCCTAATAGAAATAGTAATACCTATTTATTGAATTAGGATAAATTATCATAGGGAAATATAACTAATAAAGAAAATTCCCCTATATCTCTTCTAGGGTCACTACTGATTCATCCATGCTTCTAGTTTAATTTTCCTGCACAGTTATAATGAATTTATTAATTAAAAAATTCCTATCTTTATTTCAACAATTGTCTTTCTCTTTTTACTTAAATCTAGTTTGTCCTTACATATTCCTCTCAAGTTGAATATAATACCCTAGGCCTTATTGCTACTCCCCTGTATTTGGCACATATATGTGTGTGTATATTGTGGGTATGTATACATATATATATAATTGAACAGACAGTACGGAGAGTTTCCATATAAACTCACTCCCAAATATAGTTTCCACTATTATTAATAGTTTGCTTTTGTGTGGCACATTTATTAGAATTAATGAACCAATATTGATCCATTATTATTAACTAAAGTTTACAGTTTACATTAACATTCATTCTGTGTGTGTTTTAAATTCTGTGAATTTTTGACCAGTACATAATGTCATGTATCTACCTTTACAGGGGCATACAGATTAGTTTCATCACCCTAAAAATCCCTGTGCTTCACCTATTCATTCCTCCCAGATCCCTCCCAGGTACTCGACAACCACCAATATTTTTATCGTCTTGATAGCTATGCCTTTTTCATGATTTTATTTAGTTGGAATAATATAGTATGTAGCCTTTTCAAACTAGTTTCTTTCATTTAGCAATTAAGTTTCCTCTGTGTCTTTGGTGGCTTGATAGCTCACTTCTTTTTATGTCTGAATAATGTTCCATTGCATGGATGTACCCTGAGTTTATTTATTCATTCACCCCTTGTAGGACATGTTGTTTGTTTCCAGCTTTGGGAATTTATGAATAAAGCTGCTCTGAACATTTGTGTACAGGTTTGTGTTCTGTATATGTTTACTATAAGTTATTATAGTTTTCTAGTTAGTCTTCCTGTGTCCACAATTTGAACAATTAGAATCATTCATGTGTTCCATGGTGATCTCTCAGAGATATAAACCTGTTGCTATCACCATTCTGCTGAAAGCCGTAAGGCTATACTCAGTTAAGTTCAAATATTAACATGGCATACAGGAATTCCTCATTTTATTGTGTTTCACTTTTTTTTTTTTTTGAGACGGAGTTTCACTCTTGTTGCTCAGGCTGGAGTGCACTGGCGCAATCTCGGCTCACTGCAACATCTGCCTCCGGGGTTCAGGCAATTCTCCGGCCTCAGCCTCCTAAGTAGCCGAGACTACAGGCATGTGCCACCAACGGCTAATTTTGTATTTTTAGTAAAGACAGGGTTTCTCCATGTTGGCCAGGCTGGTCTTGAACTCCCAACCTCAGGTGATCTGCCTGCCTCAGCCTCCCAAAGTGCTGGGATTACAGGTGTGAGCCACTGTGCCTGGCTTCTGTTTTTTTTTTTTTTTTAAATTGAAGGTTTGTGGAAACCCTATGTCCAGCAAGTTTTTGGTGATATTTTTTTTTTAAAGCATGTGCTTACTTTTTTCTGTGTCACATTTTGGTCATAGTCACAAATTTCAAACTTTTTCATTATTATTATATCTATTATAGTGATCTGTGACCAGCAGTCTTTGATGTTACTGTAATTGTTTTGGGGCACCATGACCCTTGCCCATAGAAGCAGCAAACTTAATCGATAAGTGTTGTGTGTGTCCTGACTGTTCCACCAAGAGGCTGTTCCCCATCTCTCTCCTTATTCTTGGGCCTCTCTTTTTCTGGAGACACAATGATATTAAAATTATGCCAATTAATCACCCTACTATGGCTTCTACTTGTTCAAGTAAAGAAAGAATTACATGTCTCCCACTTAAAATCAGAAGCTAGAAATAACTAAGCTTAGTGAGGAAGGCATGTTGAAAGATGAAACAGACTGAAAGCTAGGCCTCTTGTACCAAACAATTAGTCAAGCTGTGAATACAAAGAAAAAGTTTTGGAAGAAAATTAAAAGTGCCATTCCAGGGAATAGTCTTATTGCTCCATATCAGCAGAAAGGCTGTTTTTACTTTATCATTTGTGTGTTCACTGGAAATAATGTAAATTGTTTACTGAAGTACACAAACGATAAGAAAGTAAAAACAGTCTTATTGCTGATGTGGAGAAAGTTTTAATGGTCTGGATAGCAGATCAAACCAGCCACATTTCCTTTAGACAAAGTCTAATCCACAGCAAGATCCTAACTCTCTTTAATTCTATGAAGGCTGAGAGAGATAAGGAAACTGTTGAAGAAAAGTTTGAAGGTAGCAGAAGTTGGCTCATGAGGTTTAAGGAAAGAAGCCATCACCATAACATAAAAGTGAAAGGAGAAGCAGCAAGTACTGATACAGAAGTTGTAGGAAGTTATTCTGAAGATCTGCTGAGATCACTGATGAAGGTGGCCCCACTCAACAACAGATTTTCAATGTAGACAAAACAGTCTTATATTGAAAGAAGATGCCATCTAGGACTTGCGTAGCTAGACAGAAGAAGTCAATGCCTGGCTTCCCGCAGAGGATAAGCTAACTTTCTTGTTAGGGTCTAACATAGCTGGTGACTAAGCTGAAGCCCATGCTCACTTACTATTCTAAAAATCCTAGGTCCTTAAGAATTATGCAGAATTCTACTCTTCTTGTGTTCTATAAAGGGAAGAACAAAGCCCAGATGATAGCACATATGTTTACAGTTTGATTTACTGAACATTTTAAGCCCACTGGCTTAAAAGTAGTTGATACCTACTACTAAGAAAAGAAGATTCCTTTCAAAATATTACAGCTCATTGTCAAAACACCTAGTCACCCAAAGGCTCTGATGAAGATGTAGAAGGAGATTAATGTTGTTTTCATTTCATTTCATTTAATGTTGTTTTCATGCCTAGTAACACAGCATTCATTCCGAAGTCCATGAATCAAGCAGTAATTTTAATTTTCAAGTTTTATAATTTTAGAAATATATTTTGTAAGGCTGTAGGTATCATAGATAATGATTCTTCAGATGGATCTGAGCAAAGTAAACTGAAAACCTTCTGGAAATGATTCATCATTCTCAATAATAAGAACCCTCCTAATTTGTGAGAGATTTACATCAACATCAACTACAGTTTAGAAGTTGATTTCAACCCTTATGATGGATGATTTTATGAGGGGTTCAAGATTTTATTGGAGAAGTAACTGCAGATGTTGTAGAAATATTAAGATTACTAGAATAACATATGGAGCCTGAAGACATGACTGAATCACTGCAATCTTATGATAAATCTTGAATGGATGAGAACTTACATCTTATGTATGAGGAAAGAATGTGATTTCCTGAGGTGAAATCACATTTAAATTTTTTTTGAGACAGAGTCTCACTTTGTCACCCAGGTTGGAGTGCAATGGCGTGAGCTTGGCTCATTGCAACCTCCGCCTCGCAGGTTCGAGTGACTCTCCTGCCTCAGTCTCCTGAGTAGCTGGGATTATAGGTGTGCAGCACCATGCCTGGCTAATATTTGTATTTTTAGTAGAGATAGGGTTTCACCATGTTGGTCAGGCTGGTCTCGAACTCCTAACCTCATGATCCACCCACCTCAGCCTTCCAAAGTGCTGGGATTACAGGCATGATCCACCATGCCTGGCCAATTTTATATTTTTTAATAATCTGACCATAGACAACACTTGATCTTCTATCAGAGTCCTTTCTGATGAAGTGGATAGATTACTAAGATTGGGAAGTTGTCACTTAGGGATAATATATTATAACAAATCTACATATTACATACATATTATGAACTTTGAATCATAGAGGATTTCAGACCTTTAAACAGTCCTACCATCACCTCCATCTATGTCCATTCATCTGGTTTTATTCTTTTAAATTAAGACTCTGATTCATTTGGTTGATATGTCTTCCTCCATCCCTCTGTTTTGAGTTTGTGTATCCTTGCATGTGAGATGGGTCTAGATACAGCATACCGATGGATTTTAGCTTTTTCTCCAATTTGCCTGTCTGAGTCTTTTGATTGGGGCATTTAGTCCATTTAAATTTAGGATTAATATTGATATATGTGAGTTTGATACTGCCATTTAATGCTAGCTGGCTGTTTTGCTCATTAGTTGATATAGATTCTTCATTATGGTGATACTCTTTACCTTTTGGTATGTTTTTGGAATGGCTGATACTGGTTGTTCCTTTATATGTGCAGTGCTTCTTTCAGAAGCTCTTGTAAAGCAGGCCTGGTGGTGATGAAATCTCTGAGTACTTGCTTGTTTGCAAAAAAATTCATTTTTCCTTCACTTATGAAGCTTAGTTTGGCTGGATATGAAACTCTGGGTTGAAAGTTCTTTTCGTTAAGGATGTTGAATGTTGGCCCCCACTCTCAAAAAAAAAAACAGAAGCTGCAATTTTCGTCTCTGATAAAACAGACTTTAAAGCAACAAAGACCACAAGAAACAAAGAGGGACATTGCATGGTAGTGAAAGGATCAGTGCAACAAGAAGAGCTAATGATCCTAAGTATATATGCACCCAATACAGGAACACGCAGATACATAAGGCAAGTTCTTAATGACTTACAAAGAGACTTAGACTCCCACACAATAGTAGTGGGAGACTTTAACATTACACTGTCAATATTAGACAGATCAACGAGATAGAAAATTAACAAGGATATCCAGGACTTGAACTCAGACCTGGAACAAATAAACTTAACAAATATTTATAGAACTCTCCACCCCAAATCCACAAAACATACATTTTTCTCAATATCACATTACACCTATTTTAAAAGTGACCACATAATTGGAAGTAAATCACTCCTCAACAATTGCATAGCATTTCACAGGTTTAAATAAAATATTGGTTGGCTGCTTATTTGTTATTTTCATCCCTTATTCCTTCCTGTCTCCATTGTTAAGCACCATTATTTGCATAAAAGAGGTTTTTAATATCCATTTTTGGACTGCATTCTAGCCTGGGCAATAGAAGAAGAATCCCGTTCTCTCTCCCTCTTTCTCTTCCTCTTTCTTTCTCTCTTTCATTCTTTTTTCTTTCTTTCTTTTGCTCTTTCTTTCTTTCTTCTTTTCTTTTTCTTTCTTGCAAAAAAAAAAGACCCTGATTCATATTGCAGATTAAATATTCCATGGGGGGTAAGCACTTTCAAGGGCAAAGTGATCAAAATAGAAAGCTAGGGGCAAAAAACAGAGGAAATAAAGTCTTAAATATTTTATTAATATAGGGGAAAATAAAAACAACTGTTATTTAAAACTGATGTTAGCCATTTCTGTCCATAAGAAAAATCATATGAATTTTCTCCTGAGTAGATAGAGCAATGTTCAAAGATATATACTGATGGTTTATGGTGGTTGAGTTTTTAGATGTGATGTGAGAGGATTGAGGACAACTGCTAGCAAGAGGAAGAGATGAGTGCACAGGGAAAGAGAAGCTCAGAAACATGAGGGAGGGATGACATTTTATTTCTAGAGCAGGTTGGGGCGAGGTTAAAGCTGGGACAGAGAGTAGAAGATCTGTAAGAGGAGAGACTTGAGAGAGAGCAAAGACTTTAGTAGAACAAAAATCAATCAATCAATCAAAATCAGAACATGAGTTAGTGAGGTGACAAGTCATGTATTTGAAGCGAGACTCACGTTTTGCCATAGGTGATACTCTGGCTCAAACTACTTCTGCTTAAATCTTGAAAGACAAGGTGATGTAGTACTTAAAAGCCATCAAGGACCTCAACCTTCGGAATGCCCCTGCCTGATACTTTTCTTAGGCTCAGGCTTAGGGATTGCTTTACCATTCATCAAGAAGAGACTATACTTGAGTACTTGAGTGGTTATTTCTCTGAACTGTACCAAGCGTGCATGCTTTAAATCTTTCCTTTTAGTCTTGAAAGATAAGAGACTAGCATAGACTCAGAAAATCTGAGGCAGGTTTTAATTATTTTAGAAAGTTTATTTTGCCAAGGTTGAGGATGTGCACCTATGACACAGCCTCAGGAAGTCCTGATAACCTTTGTCAAAGGTGGTTGTAGTGCAGCTTGGTTTTATATATTTTAGGGAGGTTGAGACATCAATCAAGTATATTTAGGAAATACATGAATCAATATTGTAAAAATGTCCATACTTCCCAAAGTAATTTATAGATTCAATGCTATTCCCATCAAGCTACCATTGACTTCTTTGCAGAATTAGAAACCCCTACTTTAAATTTCATATAGAACCAAAAAGGAACCCACATAGCCAAGGCAATCCTAATCAAAAAGAACAAAGATGGGGGCATCATGCTACCCGACTTCAAACTATACTACAAGGCTACAGAAACCAAAACAACATGGTACACTGGTACCAAAACAGATATATAGACCAGTGGAATGGAATAGAAACCTCAGAAATAACACCACACATCTACCACAATTTGATCTTCCACAAACCTGACAAAAACAAGCAATGGGGAAAGAATTCCCCATTAAATAAGTGGTGCTGGAAAAACTGACTAGCTGTAAACAGAAACTGGACCCCTTCCTAACAGCTTATACAAAAATTAACTCAAGATGGATTAAAGACTGAAATGTAAAACCTAAAAACCTAACAACCTTACAAGAAAACCTAGACAATACCATTCAGGACATAGGCATGAACAAAGACTTCATGACTAAAACATAAAAAATAATTGCAACAAAAGCTAAAATTGACAAATAGGATATAGTTAAACTAAAGAGCTTCTGCACAGCAAAAGAAACGATCATCAGAGTGAACAGGCAACCTACAGAATGAGAAAACATTTTTGCAATCTGTCCATCTGACTCAGGTCTCATATCCACAGTCTAGGAACTTAATCAAATTTACAAGGAAATAGCAAACAACTTCATCAAAAAATGGGTGAAGGATATAAACAGACACTTTTCAAAATAAGACATTTATGCAGCCAATAAACGTGAAAAAAAGTTTATTATCACTGGTCATGGGAGAAATCAAATCAAAGCCACAATGAGATACCACCTCACACCAGTTAGAATGGCAATTATTAAAAGTCAGGATACAACAGATGCTGGCAAGGATGGAGAAATAGGAACACTTTTACACTGTTGGTGGGAGTGTAAATTAGCTCAACCATTTTGGAAGGCAGTGTAGGAATTCCTCAAGGATCTTTAACCAGAAATGCCATTTGACCCAGCAATCCCATTTCTGGGTTTATACCCAAAGGATTATAAATCATTCTACTATAAAGACACATGCACACATATGTTTACTGCAGCATTATTCGCAGTAGCAAAGACTTGGAACCAATCCAGATGCCCATCAGTGATAGACTGGATAAAGAAAATGTGGCACATGTACGCCTATGTGGCCATAAAAAAGAATGAGTTCATGTTCTTTGCAGGGATATGAATGAAGCTGGAAACCATTGTTCTCAGCAAACTAACACAGACACAGAAAACCAAACAACGCATGTTCTCACTCATAATTGGGAGTTGAACAATGAAAACTTATGGACACAGGGAGGGGAACATCACACACAGGGGCCTGTTTTTGGGTGAGGGTCAGGGAAGGGAGAGCATTAGGACAAATACCTAATGCACACGGGGCTTAAAACCTAGATGACAGGTTGACAGGTGTGGCAAACCACCATGGCACATGTATACCTATGTAACAAACCTACACCTTTTGCATATGTATCTCAGAATTTAAAGTAAAATTTAAAAATAAAAAAATTTTAAAAATTATTAATTTAATTAATTAGGTTTTAAGCTCCACCTGTATTAGGTATTTGTCACCTTGCCCCCCACCCCATAACAGGCCTCTTTCAAATTATTGATTCTACCAGGGCTCTTCTGGAATAACAGTTATCTTTCCAAAGTTCTTTCTTTCCATTTAATAAATATTTATATTACATTTTCTAAAAAAAATGACACTATGCTAGAGACTTGGAAGAGAGAAAAGAAGATAAAGGTTTTGTCCCTAAAAGATTAAATTATGGTAGAGGAGATCAGTGATAAACAAATTGAGAAACAAAATATTAACAGATGCTGATTAATTGTAAGAGCAATCAGAGTTGTGGTAAAGATATCAGGGGACATACTCTAGATAGAGTAGTCCAAAAAAGGAGATAACTTGGGGGGAAACCTGAAAAATAGTTGAAGTGAGGTACGCAGGTAGTTGAGGACAGGGTCTTTGTTAGCAGATGCAAACAAAGTCTCCACAAAGTCACACACACTTGATTGTTTCTAAAAGTGGCAGAAGGCTTAGAAATAGAAGCATATGGACAAAGAGGTACAACACCTTTAGGTAAGATGAGAAGGCTCTGTAGAGGTGGAATTGATTGGACCATGGTGATGAGTTGATGTTATTCTAAGTGCAAAGGGAAGTTATCTAAGTATTTTTAAGGGGTGAGGGGACATGTTATGACCTGAATTATGTTTTTAAAATTCATCTCTGGATATTTTATGGAAATTGGATTTACAGAAAAATAAGAACAAAGAAGAGAGACCAGATAAAATGCTCTTGCATTAGCTTATTCAAAGAATGAAAGTCAAGAGTGCTATTGCAGAGAGGAAGAAATAGACTGGATTTAGAGACATTTTTGAGGTAGAACAAATGGGACTTCCCAATAGGAAAGAGAAGAAACAGGCATAACTGAACTTGAACTTTCTCCTTGACCTCTTTTATTATTGCTGTTTTTAAAGTTGTTTAATGTTTTCATGCCTTAATTTCCTTAGCTATAAGAGAAATTGTACTTACCTCACAGTTATTATTTTTATATTAGTTAATATATAAAAGAGGACTTACAATAGCCCATGACATATAGTATGCGCTATGTAAATATTGGCTGGTATTATTGTTAAAATACATTATCATTATTATTATTTTAATCAGATCAAAGCCACTATTTTCGAAATACATTTCAAGATTCTATATCTGTTCTTCTCTATGTTTCAGCACTGCTATGAAATTATCCTTTACCACATAACTATTATCTGACATTTCAGTGAGACTTAAGATAAAATCAGGAACACAGATTAAGTTTGTATGCTCAGGATACTACCTCGAAATAGAAGATACCTGCAATTTTTCTATTGCTAAGTGATACTCACCACTCTTCACCCCCAATGTGAAGGAAGTAATAAAATATTCTGATCCAAGTCACCACCCACACATGATTGCATAGACAATTTTTTAAACCATTCTTTTACTTGAATGTGGGCAAACCAAGAGGAGTGAGTTGGACATAGAGCTGAAAACAGATAATATTTTATCATTTTGGGAGAAGTTTAAGGGCAGACCAAGTTTTAAATTAAGACCATTTAAAATAAATGGGCAACAGAACTCAGATCTAAGTGTCAGAAGGAAGGTTTGAGTTGAGAGAAAAATCTGGGGATAAACGTAGGGATAGCAATAGGTACTGATGGAAATCAGAGGATGCTGAAAAAACTTCAGGATCAGGAAGATAAGATCTTCAGGAGGCAGCATGTAGGGGGAAGTGGTCACCAGATGAGTCTTGATTTTAGTACCACAGTGTATAATTGAATCGGCCTTGTTCAAAATGCCAACTATGTCTTCCATATTCCCCAGTTATCCTCCGTCACTGTTTAACACATTAGTCCTTCTGATATTTTCTTATCATCTACATTCTCTATTACTATATTATTCTGCATTTCTCCTCCTCACTGGACCCAATCTCCTACAATTCTGTTTCATATTAATACATCCAGTGATGTATTAATACAGGAATCCCTATATTAGAGAAAATAAAGCATAATGAAAGTAATATATTCTCAGATTATTAACCCATTCATCTTACCATATCTAAAACTTCATTCTCCACAGAGGTTGTCACTTGTTCTTTCAAGCCAAAACTGTCTTTTCTAGTTCAACATATGGTCTCCCTTAGTGAATGTTCCATACACAGTGGAATTCTGCAGCAGTTGGCTAATGTGCTCTATAAATGCCAAGTAGGTTAAATTACTTGCAAATAGGTTCAAATATTCCATATTTCAATTGATTTTTTGTGTTTTATTATTTACCTGGAAAAGAATGTTCACATTTCCAACAATGTATTTGTTTATTTCTTCCTTTAGTCCTGTCAGTTTTTACTGTCTGTGTATTGAAGCTTTGTTATTATACAAATACACACAGGATTATTTTGTCTTCCTTATATATTGATTTTTTTTAGCATTACAAAATGCTTATGTTTACTTCTGGAAATACTATTCATTGAAGCCTACTTTCTCTGATATTAATATAGACACTCTAGCTTTTTATAATTAGTTTTTTCATGACAACATTTTCCTATATTTTTTTACCTATCTGTAGTGTTATACATAATGACCATTTTTTGTAAAGAGCATATAGTTGGGCCTTGCTTTGTTATAAAGGCTGATAATCTCTTCTTTCTAATTAAAGTGTCTTATCTATTTATACTTGATACAAATAGTGTTCTGGTTGGATATAAAACTACCTTCTTGCTAATTATTTTCTATTTGAAACACCCATTCTTTGTTCAATTTTTCTTCCTTTCTTGCCATCTTTTGGATTAAATGTGTATTTGATTAGGATTCCATTTTATCTCTCCAATTGACTTTTTGCAACTATTTGTTCTGGAGATGACAATATGTTTCTGCAACTTATCACCATATGCTATATATCAGAGAGTTTTAGTATGAGACAACCTTGTCAGCTTAAAGAAGAAGGCAAGGTAAATGAGCTAACATTCTGGGAATAGGTGATTTTAATTATGCTTTGCTTTCTGTAATATGGAAATTCCAGATGTAACGATATATTAATCTGTAATATATCAATGTATGCTATAATTTATGACTTACAATAGTATAATTTTTTTGCCATTTTGCAATACATTTACCTTGTACACATGCTTTAAACCCAAAAGGGTATTATTCTTTTTAAATAATTATCTCAAATAAATGAAGAAGAAAACAAATATATGTCTTTTATGTGCAGCCACAAATTATCCAGTTCTGGATCTCTTCATTCCTATGTGCAAATCATTTCTCTCAAAGACTTTTTTAAAAGTTCCTATGGTTCAGATATGTTGGTAATAAAGTTTCATAGCTTTCATCTGTAAATGTCTTCATTTTACTTTTATTTTTGAAGGATATCAATAATGTATATAGAATTCTAGATAGAGAATGTTAATTTTCTCTTTCAACATATTAAAAAAATATTGATTTATTAAATAATAGCTTGCATTTTGATGAGAAACCATTGGACATTCTTATCACTTTCCTCAGAATATAATATGAATGTTTTTATTAAATTTTTATCCTGGTTTTGAGTTATAACTTATTAGCTTCATTTCTTAATCTTGTTTATTAGTTATAAGTCCAATTATAATAGTTATATTAGTTATAACTCCAATGTTTTAGTTGGAATCTTAGTGTTCTTTTTTCTCTGATGCTTTTAAATCTATTGCTTTATCTTTAGCTCTGAAAAAAAGAACTATGATGTGTCTAAGTATTGTGTGTGTGTTTATTCTGCTTGATTGTTTGACATCTTAATTTCATGAGCTAATATTTTTATCACAATTTGAAAATTTGTTTAAGATATTCTATGTCCCAATTTATTTTACCTTTCTTCTAACTCCAATTACACATATAATATTTGATGTATTCCTGAAGACAATTATGGTTTATTTCAGCCTTTTCTCTTTCTAAAACATTAGCTTGGATAGTTTATATTACCTTATTTTCAATTTCAAGTTGTTAAATTTTAATAGTCTTTTATTCTCTGGTCTTCTATCTACTGTTAAGGCCAGCTGGAAAACTGTTTATTTTAGATTTTACATTTTTCAGGTCTAGAAATTTTATTTCTCTACTGATTTTCCTATCTAATTATTCATTATGTTCATGCTTTCTGTAAAATTTGTAAAGGTCTTTTTGATGTGTTTTATTTTCAACTTTTGTCTTAAATTCAGTGGGTACATGTGCTGGATAAATTGCGTGATGCTGTGGTTTGGAGTACAAATGATCCCATCACCTAGATACTGAGCATAGTACCCAATAGTCAACTTTTTGACCTTTTTTCTCCTCCATCCCTCCCTATTTCATAGTCTCCAATGTCTATTGTTGCCATTTTTATGTTCATGAGTATACAGTATTTAGACCCTACTCATAAGTGAGAACAGGTAGCATTTTATTTTCTGTTCCCATATTAATTTGCTTAGGAATTGGCCTCCAGTTACGTTTGTGCAGCTGCAAAGAACATAACTTTATGATTTTTAATGGTTGTGTGTAATATTCCATTGCACATATGTACCATATTTTCTTTATCCACTTCACTATTCATGAACACTTAGGTTGATTCTATGTCCTTGCTATTGTGAATAGTGCTGTGAGGACCATGAGAGTACATGTCTTTTTGGTAGAACAGTTTGTGTACATTTGTATATTAAATTAGTCTGTTTTTATATTGCTGTAAAGAAATTCCTGAGTCTGGGTAATGTATAAGAAAAGAAGACTAATTGGCTCACAGTTCTGCAGGCTGTATAGAAAGCATAGTGGTTTCTGCTCCTGCGAGGCCTGAGGAAGCTTCCAATCATGAAATAAGTTGAAGGGCGAAAAAACATCTTACATGAAAGGAGAAAGAGCAAGACAGAGAGAAGTGGGGATGTATTATGCACTTTTATACAACTAGATCTCACAAGAAATCACTCACTGTCATTAGAACAGCACCAAGGGATTAGTGCAAAATCATTCATGAGAAATACACCCCCATAAACCAATCATCTGCCACCAGGCCTCATTTCCAATATTGGCGATTACAAATCAACATGAGATTTGGGCAGGGACACAGATCCAAACCATATTAGATATATATGCAGTAATGGGATTGCTGGATCAAATGATAGTTTGTTTTAAGTTCTTTGAGAAATTTCTAAATTTCTTTCCACAGTGGTTGGCCACTTAGAAATTTCTTCTATCAGATACCCTAAATCATCTCACTCAAGTTCAAAGTTCTACAGATCTCTAGGACAGAGGAAAAATGCTGCCAATCTCTTTGCTAAAGCATAAGAAGAGTGACATATGCTCCAGTTCCCAACAAGTTCCTCATCTCTATCTGAGATCACTTCAGCCTGGACTTCATTGTCCATATCACTATCAGTATTTTGTTCAAAACTATTCAACAAATTTCTAAGAAGTTCCAAACTTTTCCACATCTTCCGGTCTTCTTCTGAGCCCTCCAAACTCTTCTAACCTCTGCCTGTTACACAGTTTCAAAGTCGCTTCCACATATTCAGGTATCTTTATAGCAGCACTCCATGCTCTGTTGTAGTAATTTACTGTATTAGTCTGTTCTCACACTGCTAATAAACACATACCCAGACTGGGTAATTTTTTAAAGAAAGGAGTTTCATTGACTCACAGTTCAGCATGTTTAGGGAAGCCTTGGGAAATTTACAATCATGGCAGAAGGGGAAACAAACACATCCATCTTCACATGGCATCAGGAAGGAGAAATACCAAGCAAAAGGAGGAGAAGGCCCTTATAAAACCATCAGATCTCGTGAGAACTCACTCACTATCATTAGAACAGCATGAAGGTAACCACCCCCATGGTTAAATTACCTCCCACCAGGTCCCTCCCATGGCATGTGAAGATTATAGGAATTACAATTCAGGATGAGATTTGGGTGGGGACACAGCCAAACCATATCAATCACCCTGAGCATTAAATATTCAATATTTTATAGAAGCATCAAGAGCATTCCTAAGCATATTTCTAAGGCCCCTTCTCATGTAGCTTATTTTTTTCTGGTAGCCTGGAAATCTGGTTTCCTCAGTAACTCCAAATTCTTATCTCTGTCTTCTTAGCTTAGCCATATCCTCTGCTTAACATAGGTTCTACTTCACTGAGCTTCCAAGAGCCTCCAGGAAGAAAACCAGTGCAATTGTAGAGCTCACCTCATGTGTTTCCCTTGTCTCTGGAATTACATCCCTATGCTAACTGTCCAGTATCTGAAACCAGTGGCCTTTTTACATTTGCCAGGATTTGGGGTTGTTCATTGTGGGAGAATCGATGTGGAGTCAGGAATTCCATCATGCCTGGAAAAGAAAGTCCTAAAGCTGCTCTTTCTTATCATTGTATTTATATCAGGAACTTTGTAAAGTTTAAAACTACAATAATACTTGTTCCCTTTATGTCAAGGCCAGTTTGTTGATGTACATAAAAACTTCTCCATTTACTGATTTTGCACTCTCATTTATTAAAAAACAAATAGTAATAAAACAAAAAGCTGCTGGTTTGCAAGCTTTTCTTTGCCCTCTGTGTTATCAAATTCTTAAGAAATTTCAAGGTCCATCTGGTGACATATACAACATTCTGCTCTTCAGCTCTCTGCTTTGTTTTTCTACAGTTGCTTTCTATTTGTCTTCAGGTCTATGACTCACTTTTAAAACTTCTCTCTGACTTTGTCATCACTTGAAACATATTCTATCTCTTATGTTATAAATTCAGGTGCCTACAACTTCAAACACAGCATCCTATTTATTTACTAACTTATCTCCAGGTCTTCAGTCATTTAACTTCCTTAGGACCTCCAGCACACACGTACATATCTGTGTTCTTTATACCTTCTCTTTGTGACTAAATCTCCCATGCTGTGTATCAGAGGTTCCACTTCAACAACACTCTTGCTAATATTCTCAGAAACCCCATTTATTTGACTTGTCATACTCCACCTTACCCTCCTTTCCCCTAACCCACCAAAACAAAACAAAACATGACACTCAGTTTCATCTATCTGCCTTCTCTGCACCAAGATGCTAAACAGTACAGAAATAACACCCTACTCAGATTGGTGCCACTAAAATTTATGATTCTCAACATTCCATGAGACTTCAACTTGTCATGAAACTTCTGTATTTCTTTAGCCATGTTTCTCTTGTTTACCACAGAAACTATGAGGTTGGTGCAAACCTAATTGTAATTTTTGCCATTACTTTTAATGGCAAAATGTATTTTAATATATCAAATACCTCTACTTATTTCTAATCTCTGACACCTTCACTCACTGTCTAATACTCAGCCAATGTCCATTTTTTTGAATGGAATTCATTACTAAAAAATCTTTATGTTTCCTTGCATCAAACAGATCAACATCAGTACCCATCTTATGCATCTCTTCTGCAACAATGGAATGTGTAATATGTGTCCCTTTTCCTGTCAAAGTTTCATCACCCCACCGATGATCTGGACTGTGAACTGTTTTCTCTCTCTCTCTCTCTCTCTCTCTCTTTTGTTAGAGTCTCACTCTGTCACCAGGCTGGAGTGCAGTAGTGCAATCTCGGCTCACTGTGACCTCCGTCTTCTGGATTCAAGCAATTTTCCTACCTCAGCCTCCCAAGTAGCTGGGATTATAGGCACACACCACCATACATGGCTAATTTTTGCATCTTCAGTAGAGATAGTGTTTCACCATGTTGATCAGGCAGGTCTCAAACTCCTGGCCTCTCAAAATGCTAGGATTATAGGCATGAGCCACAGCGCCTGGCCTGTGAACTGTTTTCTTGATATCCCTGTCTCTTCAAAGATTCCCCTTCTACTGGCTTATTTCCATTAGCATATATAATATATACATTCAAATCTATTTTTCCATAAGTCTCTCTTGACATCAGGTCTCCTCTAGGTCTATTTTTCTTTTCTCTCTCATACAGAAGCTCTACAGCCAGACTGTCTAAGTTCATATCCCAGATCTCCCACTTACCAGCTGATTATTATTAACATTTAACAACTCATTTGGCCTAAATGTGATTTCTTCCTCTGTAATATTAATACCTCATAGCTTAGACTAAATAGTAATATACATGAAGCATTTGTAAATGCCTAGAAGATCAAATGCTAAATAAGTATTGGATATAATGATACATAGTATCATTGTTTAAGCCAAACTTTCTGGAACAAGTATTAATACACGTTATATAGACTTTCTTATTTCCCTATTACTACTCAGCACTCAGATATCTGGCATCTGTGTCAAGTGTTCAGTGAAATGTTCTGCCAAGACATTGCTAAATCCAGTAGATATTTCCTAGTTTTTCTTTTCTGACTTTGCCAGCAGGTCACATTGCTGATCATTTCCTAGTTCCTATAACATTCCATTCTTTTGATCTCTGTGGAATTATTTGGAATTATTCTCTCTGCAATTTCTTCTACCCTTTGGGTGTTCATTCTTACTATATTTTGCATATCTTTTTCTTCTTCTTATTTTTTGCTTTCATTTTAGGTGCTAATTGTCTTAAATGCCAGGATTTTTCAGAACTCTCTTTTAGATCCTCTTCTTACTCTGCACATTGTCCCTGATCTCATTACCCCGTGTTTTCAATATACTTGCTGACTATTGTTTTTAAAAAATCTCTGTCTTCAGCTGAAATCTATCTCCTGAGCACCAGATCAATTTAGCTACTGAAGCCTCCATGGGGATCTTAGAGTCAACACATATAAAATTTAACCCATCTCCTCTTGCATCCTAAACTGCTTATCCCCCATCTCCCTTATCTCAACATTAAATAGAGCTGCCAGTGGGGCCCTGCAATGAAGAACTCCAGGAGTCACCATTCATCTTGCAATAGGCAAAAGAGGACAATCTGCATAAAATACTATTTTAATAGTACCCCCCTTCTCTCCATTATATCTAATTGCTGTCAACTCCAGTTCCGGAATCCCTCACAAATCCATTCTCTTAATCTCTAATGCAACTCCCCTGGTCTAGATACCATGATCTTCCTGGTTCTTTTAATATAAAATCCAAACTTCTTCATAATATTTTCAGAATCTTCAGGTACTGTTCCCACTTGCCACTCTGGCTTCCTCTCTAGCTACTTTTCCTTAATTTTCTACAATCCAGTCATACTGAAAGTTTCTCAGTTGCTCTACACTTTCTCTTACCTTTGTGATTCTGTCATGCTTTTATCTCAACTCAAATATTTGTGTGTGTGTGTGTGTGTGTGTGTGTTTCTTCTCTTTACCAGGAAGTCTTAACTTGGGCATCCACAGGATTCTGGGCAAGGATTTGAGTGTAATTAGTTTATTTAGGAGACAATCTCAGGAGAAATGTTAGTAAAGTGAGTGAGACAGAAGGAAAGGGAGACAATACAGAGTATGTTAATGAGCATGTTACCTAGTAGATACTTGATTCTACTGGGAACATTTGGGATATAATATAAAACACATCTCAGAATAACCTCATATGAGAAGCAAGGAAGCTAGGCTACCCGTCTTCCTTCCTCTCTTGTCCTTGATTGAGAGCATTTCCTGCAGAGTCATTTATTCAGCCTGATCATTTGACTGGTTGTATAGCTAGACAAATCCCTCAGTCAGAGTACAGCAGGGGCTGAAAGTGGGCCATCAACATGTATGAGAACATATGTAAGAAGCCAAATCTGTTCACTGATAACTCTTTAATATTCCTCTTCTGAGACCCTTTTGAATTATTATGTCATTTATCAAGTTTCAGTCGGAGAAATTACAATTAAACAATAAATTGTAATAAGCCCTATGTCCAGTTCAATGTTGTTTCCCTAAAACTTGGCTCGTAATAGGTACTCCCCATATCTTTTGACTAAACTTTTTTATTGTTGTATGGTGTATTTTACATTTGGTAGCAATAATTACATCCCTTTCAAGGTTTTTCCATGTGTTTCAGACTTTTATTCACTGCTCTCTGCCTCATTTAGGTAGAAAAATGGGTATTTTGAAAAGATTTTAAAGGAAAGTATAAGTCACCATTTGAGATATCAAACAGTAATTGTTAAAATATGGTTTTCTTACATGAAGTACCCTGTGCCTCTCAATCATTAACTCTCTATCCTGAAATACTGTTTCAAAGACTTTCTTTGAATGTTTACATTTGAGAAATGCCAAGACAAACATTTATGCTATAAAATAAATGAAAATGTCATTTATAGTATGTTTCTAGTGCTTGGTATCTATGCTGATTGAATCTAATCATATTGTCTGACTGACGAGATGCCCTCTCCAGAGATAACTAATTGGAATGACACAGTGTAACAGTGAGCTCTGGGTGAAATAATCAGACATCTCGAGCTGAATGAATGGCTTCTGTGTCAGATGTTGCAGAGCTAAACCATTATGTGTTGCTTCCTGATTTATGAATCCCAGAGTTTAGTTCTTCTCTTTTTCCTCATAGCTTCCATTTTTTGGAAAGAAAAGTCATCACTTACTTTTGCTGCTCCAAACATTTCATCGTTCCTCATTGCCTCAAGGAAAAAGTCAATCATCTCTATCCTGAAGAGCACTGATGCCCTAGTTTTTGTTGTTATTTCTCATCTTCTATATTCTGCTGGTAATATGTAAATAGTATTTGTGAGGGTCCAGTTTATTTTTAATGTCATTCACTGTACTTGGTATTTCACACAAAAATATTGTATTTGACCCTTAGGGCAAAGGAGATAAATATTTACATGAAAACAAATTTAGATTGAATAAAGTATGAAAAGCCTGTAGAGATACAACTAGGATGTGATTCCAAGTTGAACTCAAAGCCATATCTTTACCCTTTGTGCCCTGCTGACTCCTCCA
Source organism: Plecturocebus donacophilus (assembly GCA_004027715.1). Taxonomy (NCBI): domain Eukaryota; kingdom Metazoa; phylum Chordata; class Mammalia; order Primates; family Pitheciidae; genus Plecturocebus; species Plecturocebus donacophilus. The sequence continues at coordinate 119,266 of PVKP010000498.1, forward strand.
AGATTCCTCTGAAGGACAATTTCATTTCAGGCATTAACAAAGAGCATCTCACTGTACTATTGCAGGGTCCCTACTATAACCATTTTACAGATGAGAAAACCAAGGGACTACAATATTAAGAACTTTACATAAAGTCACATAGCCACTAAGTGGTGGAATCCTAATTCAAACCACATATATCTGAATTCATGTTCTATTCTCTTTCCACTCTACTATATAGCCTCTTTATTTGGAGTACTACCTTCTACCTGTTCTCCAAGCTGCAGCTCCCATACAGCTTCTCGCATCTTCTTCTGAACTTCAATAGAACTTACCACATTTGACTCATGAGTATATCCTTGTACTGTGATGACATAAAATAAAGATAAAAATGTGAGGCTTGGTGTGGTGGTTCATGCTTGTAATCCTAGCACTTTGGCTGGCGAAGGCAAGCAGATCACCTGAGCTCAGGAGTTTGAGAAGCCTGGTCAACATGGCAAAACCCCATCTCTACTAAAAATACAAAAAATTAGCTGGGTGCACTATAATCACAGGTACTTGGGAGGCTGAAGCACAAGAACTACTTGAACCCAGGAGGCACAGGTTGCCGTGAGCCGAGATTGCACCACCACTGCACTCTAGCTTGGGTAACAGAGTGAGACTGTCTCAAAAAACAAGTAAACAAACAAACAAAAATTGAACAATAAACTATTAGAGAATATAGAATATTTGTACATACACTACCTCAATTGATCCTAAAATTTATCCTTATTATTCCAGTTTTACAGAAGAGATTGAAGGGACTTGCTCAGAAATTACTCATGTCATCTACTATGTTGTCAAATTTTGACTTGAACCTATCTAAAAACATATATATATTTTGCTTTGGCAAAAATCTAGACTTAGATAATAAAATACTAAGCCTAACTTAAAAATCTTCCAATGGCAAGCTTCTATATGTCAGGCCTTAACATACATTTTCTTGCTGAATCCTTCACATAGTTGTAGAAAGTAGTTCATTTGCTTACAGCTTCAGAGCTTTTCTACACTGTTGTTGATCCCTTCAACAAAAATGTATCAAATACCTGTCATATGCTCAATATGATACTTCAATGGGTAAATCTGCTTTAGAATGTTTTCATAATTTCCCATTTTTCTTACATTTAAAACCAAAATCTCTAATATGAGTTCCTTCCTACCTCTCCAGCCTAAACTTACACAGCATTAGAAATTGTCCAAGCATCCTTGCCACAATGACCTTCTTTCAATTCTCAGAATTATTAAACTCTATACTGCAGATGTAGGGGAAGAATAACACTTGCCATCTGCCCTCTGAGGAATCAATAATTAAGTCCATGAAGTTAATTGAAAACAAGCAGATTAACATGAGAAAAGGTGTACAAATTTATTATATGCATGGGAACATCCCATGAAAGTAAAGTAAATACTCAAAAACCCAGTGAGATCTAGAAGCTTAGGTACAAATCTTTCTAGGGAAGTGTGAGGGGTCAAGTAGGCAACTTAGAAGAGAGAAAATGATTTTGTAAAGATGAATAGGTCCTCAGAAAAATATGTGAAAGCCTGTGAAAAATCTATTTGGGCATCGTGTGGACCTCTAGTTCCTCTCCTGTGATACAAGATGATCTTCCCTGGTTGATGAGATTCCTGGAAAGAGAATTTATACAGTTCAGTTCCTTTTGAAGGACCTATCTTTAGGCAGACGGGAAAATCAGAGAAAGCTCTTTCTGCATTTACCATTCCCCAAGATTGCTCAGTTTGAAGTAATTAGCATACAAAAAGAATATATTTTGGGTGACGTTCATGGACTGTTTCATAGCACACATTCCATAGTGCTTTTTAAGTGATGGGTGCTATTCATAATAGTTTACAAATATTTACTATTTTAATTATAACAACCACCTTCATGGTGGTTACCATTAAAGCCAATTTACACAGGAGGAAACTGTGGCACAGAAATTAAATAGCTGGTATAACATCATACAGCTACTAAGTATTATGCACCAAGCTTTCTGATCATGCATGCCCTGTCCTCCTTTGAACTTGATCTTTTCCCTGCAGGTAACATACCTTATTCTTCAGACTCCAGATGAAATTACTCTTCTCTGGAAAGGTTCTTCCAGTTTCATTTTTTCATACATATTCATAGAATCGCATTTATTTTCACCTTTGTCCAGGTAATGTGTAATTCGTGGAGGGTAAGTGTTCACCTCCATATCCCCAGCATGATATCCCAACTATGTGCTGAATTAATAAATTTAGAATGATTAAATAAGTGTATCAGGCACCATGGTGCATACTAACAGGTATAATCCTTGTTCTTCAGGAGCTCTTAGCCTAATGTCAAATACAGACAAGTGAACACATGATTATAACCTGACATAATAGCTGTAATGATTAAACACAAGTGACTGCAGAGCACAGAGGAAAGCAATTCATTTTGTCTGATGATCTGAAAGGCCTTCCAGACTCTATGACATGTAGGAAATGACCAGATTTTTAAGGCAGAGGAGGGTTGCATGGGGTAGTTTCCTGGGTAGAAGGAACCCTTTGTGAGATACAGACATAAAAGCAGAGGGTGAGATATGACATAGAGATAAATTGTTTGTGGGTGAATTGAAGATGGCATTGAGAAAAGTGGTAGAGAATGCAGCTTATTTTGAAGTTTGAGGTCAGTATTATAAAAGACGACATAGCCTGTGCTGAGTTAGAATATAGTTGTATAGGGAGAATGAAACTACAAGTAGTATAATAATTTAAAAAATATTTTCAATGCGCTTTAGAAAGATCAATCAAACCACTATATAGGCAATTATTCCTCCATCTGTGAATTTAGTTTTTGTATCATTAGTGCAAATTTCAAAGGGTATTCCAAATAGCCCCATTTAATATGAGTTTTAGGATATTAGGGCTAAAGAAGATAGAAAGATGATGGAAATGTTTCCTGATATCACAGTAATTTGCAACAAATCTATGTAATTTCCATTACAATACATGCCAAGCTGCAGTGTGAGACAGCCACAGATCGTCCCCAAGCCCTGAGTATGCTGTATCTCTTGCATTTATGTTTTCATTTCATAAAGTCTTTCAAATGATACATCTAAGACCAATTGAATTCCTAATCATAAGATTTCCTATCTTTACTGTGTTGATCACAACAATGTGTTTGTGAAGTCAGCTTTTTTTTTGTTGTTTTCAGTAAAACAAGATTAGGCACAAACCATTTTTAAAATAAAAGAGCATGCAAATAGTTCATGGAGAATGTTAATTTTCATGAATAATAGAATATAAACCAATCTAAGTAGATGTTGTGCAACTGTCTCCAGCTATGTCCTACTATTGGCTGGACATATACTAAATTCCCCTCAGTTTGACTAATTTAAATAAGCTTCTTTCTGACTTCAGTCCCCGTCCTCTCTTCGCTTAAAACATTAAGTTTAGAAAACTTGCAATTGTACATTACTCCTCTGACCATTAGAGATATAAATTTTCTACAACCTAGAAATGTCTTTCTCATTAAATCATCAGAAGAGAGTGGGCTCCCTTCTCCCAGTTTCTGAGTGAGGGTAGAAGCCTAACTTAGATAAGTGACAATTGGCAAACACAAATCGCCTAATCATTTTAACCAACCTCCTCTATCCCAATGTCCTCTTGTACTTTACCATTAGCTCACGACAACGTTTAAATAGCTTCAGCAGAGCTGAGTTCAATCTCGCTCTTCTATTGCAATGGCTATGATATAAATATGATATCTTCAAAAGTAATATAACTTAGTTTTTCCCTATAGTTATTATCCAAAAAATATATATATCACACATCAGAAAAGCTTGCTTTAGAAACTTGTAGGTAGACGCAATGTTGATGCATGAAATGATGAAAAAACAGAATACAATGTGTTATAAAAATAAATTATAGGTTATGTTACACAGTGAAAAATTCTATGAAAGAAAAAGAAAATTGAAGCCAGGTTAAGAGCTGTTTTAATGACTTTTACTTGGATTAAATAGAAAAGTTTTGCAGGATTTTTAATACAGATATGACATGCTTTTACTCAAAGTTTTAAATAAAATGGATAACTCTGGATGCTGGGTAGTAAAAAGGCCATAAATGGCAAAGGTTAAAAGTAGGAGATCAGATTAAAGCTACTGCAGTTATCCAGGAAAGAGTTTAGCACAAATGATAATAACAGATCAGGTGGTCTGTAGTAATATATTCTGAATATATTAATGATCAAGACAACAAAGTTTCCTAAAAGAGAGGATGTGAGCTGTGGGAGAAAAGGAAAAAGAATAATTAAAAGCTTTTTGCCTTAAAGCAAGCAATATGGAGTTGCTATCAATTGAAATGGAGAGGGTTATATTTGGAACAGCATTTGAGGAAAAGACTATGGGTTAGATTTGGGACATGTAGATTTTTACTATTTGACTGTATTTCAAGAGTAGCTATTGAATTGGAAGTTGGATACATGAGGTTGGAGTTAGGAAGAACTGAGTAGGAGAAATAAATTTGAGAGTCACTGGAATATAAATGCTATTTTAAAATCATGAGGTAACCTCAAGGGAGTGAGAGAAGAAAAGATGCAGAATAACTGAAGAACGGTTCTTGGTCATTCCAAGTCTCAGGAATGAGGAGAAAAAGGGGAGAGGAAAGAGGAAAGTTAGAAGAAACACTAAGGAAGTGTGATGACCTGCAAGTCAAATGAAGAAACTATATCAAAGAGTGTACAGTAAGCCTTTGGCTCACATATTGCTGATAGGTGAGTAGAATGATAATTAATAACTGATCATTGGATTTGGCAATGCAGAGATCATTGATGGCTGCTACCCGATTTGTCTTGGTGGAGTTTGCCAAATACCTGATTGGAGTAGATTTAGGAGAGAATAGGAAAAAAAGATGTAAAGATCAGCAGTATTGCTAAAAGCTGTCAAAAGACACAAATAATTGAAATAAGTGTGGCTGGCACTTGAGGAGGCATCAAGTTAATTTTGTTTTGTTTTTATAATATAGTAAAAAAAAAAATGATATGCTTGCATGTTTTGGGGAATGGTCCAGTAGCGAAAATTTGAGGAAATAGGAGAGAAGGAAAAATTGTTACTGCAGTGTCTTGGAGGATGCCAAGAGAAATAGCATCAAATATAAAAGGAGGGGGCAGTTAACTTTACATAGGAGCATGAATAGTTCATTTACATGAACAGGCAGGATGACAGAGTAGGTGGAAACAGATGCTGAAAGGTGGGTAGATGTGCTAATGAGAGTCTATAAAAGTTCTCTTTAGATTAATTCAATGTTTCAGTGAAGTAGGAAGCAAGGTCTTCAGCTAAAAGTGAGATAGAGGGTTTGTGGAAGTGTAAGCAAAGAGGAAGATCTACGAATTATTGTCTAAGAGATGGGAAGGGGAAGAGATTATCACTTTCATAACTAACACTCAACAACATTTTACTATACTGTCAAGCTGTCATATCTTGGTTAACCCCTACAGCAGATGTGTGAGTTAATTACTATTATTATTCCCATTTCACAGAAGAGAAAACTGAGTCTCAGGGAAAACAGACAACTGTTCCAAGTCACATAGTTAAAAAAATGATGACATTAATATTCAATCCCAGCCTATATGATTTCAAACATAATGCTTTTAATTACATTACACTGTTTCTACATGTTCCTTTGGGCATGCAAGGGTCTTAGAAGAATTAAAAATATATAAATTATCTCTCTTTCTTGTACAAGATAGAAAGTATTCACATCATATTTGGTCATTAAAGTCATTTAATGAACATTTCATTCTAAAAAGTATGCAGGAGAAAGATACACTGTAAGTTCAAATAGAAGTAACTGTCTTCCTACTATTACCTCTCTTGATATATAAATCTACATTGCAATTTTTTTAACACTGTATAGTTTAAGATGTCGTGAATATTATACCATTAATTTCAAAGATCCATATATTATACTTCCAGCAACACAATCTAAGGTTATATTTGATGTTTAGCTGCTGATTACTATAAGCTTTTCTTGTGTTTAATAGTTGTATTGATTATGGATATTTACAGCAGCAAGTAACAGAAAAATACAAATAAATGTGGCAATATCAAGAGAGATTTCACCTCCCTATATAATGAGAAGGCTAGAAATAGATGATGCTAGCTTTTATTCAGCTAATCTCCAAAATATTATCTCCATCTTTCTCATTCTCTTACCTTTTCCGCATGCTGCAATTTCAGGCATTATAACCACTGAAACATAAACAAAAAAGAAGAGAGAAATGGTTAGCTCCATCTCTCTCATTCTCTTAACTTTTTTTTCTCATGCTTACAGGATTACTGCTGCAATTTCGGACATTATAAGCATTGAGACATAAACAAAAAGGAAGAGAGAAATGGTTGCCACCATCAATAGCTGTCTTATTAATAAAGAAAACAAAAGCTTTACCAAGAACCTCCTTCCTCATAGACATCTATTCACATTTCATGAACCAGAAATGTTGACTCAACACCTGTCACACAACTGCACTCCATACTGTGTGACAGAGCGAGACTCAGTCTCAAAAAAAACAAAACTATGAGTATCTACTCACAGCAGGGAGGGTGGCTGACAAAACAAGGCCATGGAATTAGTATTGAGCTTATCAACCAGAGTATCTGCTTCAATAGTAATTTTAAGATTCTAGATAGGAAATTTTTATATGAACCTCTGCTGAGCCAAGTCCTTCCATCTTCTCTATATATTGATGATTAAATTTAAATTGTAAGGTTTTTAATTCCTTCATTATAAAAAGGTATTGGGTTCTGGTCAGTAATTATAAGTTTGAGCATCGATTGATTTTTCTGTCATAGTGAGGATCCTATCCTTCTATTAATATCACATGCAAAAACAATAAGTGCTTTTGTATGTCCATCAACATCTTAAAACTCTGGTAGGATTATAGTCATGTGCTAGTAAAAAGGAAACTGCCTGGAATAGCAGACGAGGATTGAGTGGGGAATACTGGACTACAAGAGTAGCACAGTTGTAAGGAAATCAAAATAAAGAAAGTCATGTCATTTATACAATTTCATCTCTTTTCAAAAAATTATAATTTAATTATGTACAATTACCTTCTACCTACTTCAAATTAGATTGAGAAAAGATTACAAAAAAACCACATTCATACTCCATATGAAAGAAGAACTTAAAAATGTGTCTTCACGTTTTTGTTGCTATATAGATGTTGTTCTATGTGTTAGAGAGGACTGTAGTGCAAAAACTAAGACAGTAATAACTGTAACTATAAGCTGAAACTTTTGAATGCTTATTTTCAATCATAGTTCTAAGTGCCTTAAAAATATTGGCTGAGCACGGCGGCTTACAGTAATCCTAGTACTTTGGGAGGCCCAGGCAGGTGGGTCATTTGAGGTCAGGAGTTCAAGACAACCCTGGCCAACATAGTGAAACCCGCCTCTACTAAAAATACAAAAATTAGCCAGGTGTCATGGTACATGCCTGTAATCCCAGCTACTTGGGAGGCTGAGGCAGGAGAATCACTTGAACCTGGGAGACAGAGGATGCAGTGAACCAAGATCACACCACTGAGCTGCAGGCTAGGAGATAGAATGAGACTCAGTCTCAAAAAAAAAAAGAAAGAAAGAAAAGAAAAGAAAGAAAAAAATGTATAAAGTATTAACTAAGAGGTTTCAGACAAGTTGACCAACTAGACGCAGCCAGGAAATGCCGCTACCACTGAAAGAGACTACATTATCCAGTAAACCACTGGAACTCAGGCAGATCTTCAAGAGAAAATGTTGAGAGTAGATGGAGTGACAACGCTGAAGCTGAGGCTGAAGAGGGAGGAATCTTGGAACCCTGAACGTGGTACCTAAAATCCAGGTCTAGTTCCTGGCCTGTAATGGCTTCTGGGTAAGGGGTGAGGGAGGGAACTGAGTGCCAGCTTACTCTGGAATCCTAGCTATAGGGAACCATGCTCATGGACCTGTGAGCTGGCAGGGGGATCTCCTCTGGGAGCAGGCAGATACAGGCCTTCAGATAGCACAGAGCCCAGGAGATTTTGTGCTCTGTGCAGCTCCAGCAGAGAGCTGCTATCCACAAGAGGCCCTATGCCTTTCTGGGAGCCAGAGGCCCCATCTGACCTAGAAGCCAGGAGAGAGAGGGAGCAGCTTCTCCATGAGACTGGGGCATGTCTGTTTTGCAAGCCATCCTGCCTGCTGACCTCTCCTAGGGCTACGTTTAGCACTCTGCAGGGATAGGTGCTCAGTGTAGCCCCTGCAGCCCATCCTGAGGGCTGTATCTGAGTACCCTGTCAGTGATCCAGGAGCACATCGGATTCATCAGCATAACCAGAACCCCAACAGGAGGTTCGAGATGTGTCCATGCCCCAAGGCTGTAGTGTGCAACTCAGGAGTACTAAGCTGCGATCCCTGGCTGACACTCAAGCCAGGGAGGAGCCTCCACCCTCTTAGCACTGAGAGAGGCAAGATGGGTTCCTGGGTTGGGATAGGAGCCAGGTGTGGCTCCCTCTGCAGGACCAGTTTAGAGTGTGGTCTTCTTTCCAACCAGGGCCTCTGCCCAAAAGAGCCCCAAGGCCAGGAACACCTAACAAAAGAAAGACAGGTAAAGAACCAGCAATTGAAGGGGTTTGCCCCAAGGCCCAGGAGTAAACCTGCTGAGTGGGCCATCTCTGTACCGCAACAACCACAGAGCATACCTGTGAACCCAAGGACGTGCAGAAGAGTAATGGGAGGGATTTTAACCTAGCTGTGGACCATTACTCTAATGTGCCATCTACTGGCTCACAACCCAAACTACAACATCAAAAATTTATCCCCGCTAATGTATACACCTGTGGAATCAAGTGAAAGATTTCACTGACACAAAAAAATCCTGTACAGAGCTCTGGTCCTCTGAAAGCATCAGAAATGAAGCAAACTGACTATTATCAACTTAAACCACTGTTAAAGGAACACCAACTGTCCCAGATGAGAAAGAATCAGTGCAAGTATTCTGGCAATTTAAAAGGTCAATTGTCCTCTTACCTCTAAATGAGTATGTTAGCTCCCCAGTAATGGTTCATAAACAGTTGGAAATGATTAAAATGATAGGCATAAAATTCAAATCTGGATGTCAAGGGAACTCATCAAGATTGAGGAGAAAGCTGAAACTCAATCCAAGAAATACAGTAAAACAATTCAAGAGGTGAAAGACAAAATAGTGATCCTAAGAAAGAACCAAACTGAACTTCTAGAGCTAAAAAACTTACTAAAAGAATTTTATATACAATCAGAAGTATTAAGAGCAGAATAGACCAGTACTCAAAGACTAGTTCTTTTAATCAACTCAGTCAGACAAAAATTAAAAGAAAAACTAATTTTGAAAAATAAAAAAATTTAAAAAACATGGGACTACATAAAGAGAGGAAATATACATCTCACTGGTGTCTGTGAGAGAGAAGAGAATAAGCAGCTTGAAAAATGTATTTGAAGATATAATAAACAAAAACTTCTCTAATCTCCCTTAAGAACTTGACATGCAAATACAAGAAATATAGAAGACCCTCACTTCATGCTGTACAAGATCACCATCCACAGGGCACATAGTCACCAGATTCCTCAAGGTCAATGCAAAAGGAAAAAATCTTAAAGTTAGCTAGACAGAAGGGTCACAAGACATGCAGAGGGAACCTCATCAGGCTAGCAACAGACCTCTCAGCCGAAACACTATGAGCCAGAGAGACTGGGGTTCTCTAGCCAGAACAATCAGGCAAGAGAAAGAAATAAAAGGCATCTAAATAGGTAAGGAATTCTGACTATATAATTTTATATTTCAAAATACCCTAAAGACTCCACCAAAAGGCTACTAGAACTGATAAACAATTTTAGCAAGGTTTCAAATTGCAGATCAATGTACCAAAATCAGTAGTATTTTTATACACCAACAATGTCCAGTCTGAGAGTCAAATAAATAATGCAGTCTCATTTATAACAGCTATACATAAAACGAAATACCTAGGAATACATCTAACCAAGGAGGTGAAAGATCTCTATGAGAAAAACTGCAAAACAGTGCTCAAAGAAATCAGAGATGACACAAATAACTGAGAAAACATCCCATGCTTATGGATTGCAAGACTTTGCATCATTAAAATGCCACATCCCACAGCCAAATGCATGAGGGCAAAAGAGTATGAGAGAGAGCAAGAGAGGGCCTAACTCACTTTCATAAGAAGCCCACTCTTGTGATAACTAAGATACTCCACCAATAATGACACTAATCAATTCATAAGGGCAAACATGACCTACTCCTTTTTTTTGTTTTGAAAGAAAAAGAGAGAATAGAAGAAACAAAGAAAGAATGAAAGCAAGAAAAAAAAGAATGAAAGAGAGAAAGAAAGAGGAAGAGAAAGAGGGAGAGAGAACAGGATTCTTCTTCTATTGCCCAGGCTAGAATGCAGCCTAAAAATGGGTATTAAAAACTGCTTTTATGCCAATAAATGTGCTTAACAATGGAGACGGGAAGGAATAAGGGATGAAAATAACAAACAAGCAGCCAGCCAATATTTTATTTAAACCTGTGAAATGCTATGCAATTGCTGAGGAGTGATTTCCTTCCAATTATGTGGTCACTTTTAAAATAGGTGTAATGTGATACTGAGAAAAATGTATGTTTTGTGGATTTGGGGTGGAGAGTTCTGTAAATATTTGTTAAGTTTACTTTTTCCAGGTCTGAGTTCAAGTCTTGGATATCCTTGTTAATTTTCTGTCTCATTGATCTAATATTGACAGTGTAGTGTTAAAGTCTCCCACTATTATTGTATGGGAGTCTAAGTCTCTTTGTAAGTCATTAAGAACTTGCCTTATGTATCTGCGTGTTCCTGTATTGGGTGCACATATATTTAGGATCGTTAGCACTTCTTGTTGCGTTAATCCTCTCACCACCATGTAATGTCCCTCTGTTTCTTGTGGTCTTTGTTGCTTTAAAGTCTGTTTTATCAGAGACGAAAATTGCAGCTTCTATTTTTTTTTTTTTTGCTCTCCATTTGGTTGGTAAATCTTCCTCCATCCCTCTGTTTTGAGTCTTTGTGTATCCTTGCATGTGAGATGGGTCTAGATATAGCATACTGATGGGTTTTAGCTTTTTATCCAATTTGTCTGTCTGTGTCTTTTGATATATGATATATGTGAGTTTGATACTGCCATTTAATGCTAGCTGGCTGTTTTGTCCATTAGTTGATGTAGATTCTTCATTATGGTGATGCTCTTTACCTTTTGGTATGTTTTTGGAATGGCTGATACTGGTTGTTCCCGTCCATGTGTAGTGCTTCTTTCAGAAGCTCTTGTAAAGCAGGCGTGGTGGTGATGAAATCTCTGAGTACTTGCTTGTTCACAAAAAAATTTATTTTTCCTTCACTTATAAAGCTTAGTTTGGCTGGACATGAAATTCTGGGTTGAAAGTTCTTTTCATTAAGGATGTTGAATATTGGTCCCCACTCTCCTCTGGCTTGTAGGGTTTCTGCTGAGAGATCTGCTGTGAGTCTGATGGGCTTCCCTTTGTGGGTAGCCTGACCCTTCTCTCTGGCTGCCCTTAGCATTTTCTTCTTCATTTCAACCCTGGTGAATCTGACGATTATGTGTCTTGGGGTTGCTCTTCTTGAGGAATATCTTTATGGTGTTCTCTGTATTTCCTGGACTTGAATATTGGCCTGCCTTGCTAGGTTGGGGAAGTTTTCCTGGATAATATCCTGAAGAGTATTTTCCAGCTTGGGTTCATTCTCTTCTTCATATTTGGGTACACCTATCAAACGTAGATTAGATCTTTTCACATAGTCCCATATTTCTTGGAGTCTTTGTTCATTCCTTTTTCCCCTTTTTTCTGTCATCTTGCCTTCTCGTTTTATTTCATCGAGTTGATCTTCGACCTCTGATATCCTTTCTTCTGCTTGGTCAATTCGGCTATTGAGACTTGTGCATGCTTCACGAAGTTCTCGTGTTGTGTTTTTCAGCTCCATCAATTCACTTGTATTCCTCTCTAAGTTATCCATTCTCATTAGCATTTCGTCAAATCTTTTTTCAAGGTTCTTAGTTTCTTTGCATTGGATTAGAACACGTTGTTTTAGCTCACAGAAGTTTCTTATTATCCACCTTCTGAAGCCTGATTCTGTCAGTTCATCACACTGATTCTCTGTCAGGCCTTGTTCCCTTGCTAATGAGGAGCTGCGATCCCCTGTAGGAGGAGAGGTATTCTGATTTTAGGTGTTCTCAGCCTTTTTACACTGGTTTCTTCCCATCTTTGTGGATTTATCCACCTGTCGTCTTTGTAATTGCCAACTTTCAGATTGGGTCTCTGAGTGGACGTCCAGCTTGTTGGTGATGAAGTTTTTTCTGTTTCTTAGTTTTCCTTCAGCAGATGCCCCTTCCCCACAGAGCTGGACCTTCCTGGGTTCAGCTGTACTTGCTGTGAAACTCTCAGTCCTCAGCACTTCCAATTGCTGTTTTTGTTTGTGGGGATGGGACCAGCTGAGCTCTACTAAAAGGGCACCCAGTCCCGTATACTGTGCACTGAGAAGTGCCACGCCAGGGCACAGGCAAAACAGCTGCGCCAGCCAAAAGAGTCGCGCTGGCGACCCATGGGGCTCCTTTGCCAGGAATCTCCCAGTCTGTGGGCAACAGAAATTCATCTGAAAGTGCGGCGTCCACTTGCTCTTTGCGCTTTCACTGGGAGCTACAATCCTGAGCCGCTGCTAGTCGGCCATCTTGGATCTCTCCAACCTAATTACTTCTTATTAGGCCCCACCTCTCAAAACACTATTGCATTAGGGATTTCATTTCCAACCCATGAACTTTGGGGTACACATTAAAACTGTAGCAGTGGTTTAAGCCAAGAACCAGATAACCTTCAAACAAGTCTCAATATGTTTTGACAAAATAATACAAGAAATATCAATGAATAATTTAATTAAGGACCAATAACAAAAGACTACATGGAGATTACAATTTATGAAATGAGCCTTAAAGTTGAATTTAATTTTACTAAGCAAGAACAGTTAAAGATATAGGCATCTAGGAAGAATAAACATCATGATCATGGCACAACATTGAGAACTTGGGGAATGTCAGGTAAAGCTGAAGGTCCGCCTTGTTCTGTATGTTAAGGAAATAGCAGGAGATAAAGCTGTCCAGGTACTTGTGCACACAGCAATGACTTTGGGATCAAAAAATCCAAGTCTCAATTCTGCTGCTTATGTACTAGATGACCTTTGTCAAGGTCTTTAATCTCTCTGGGTCTTAAATGGGAGTGAAAAGCCCACCTAATATTGTTATTTGGAAAACTAAGTGAGAGTGTAAGTGTTAAAATCACTATTAACTGAAGCTAGGTTTGAGTGAAAAGTAGGCTATGTTCTTATTGTGAGAAAGCAGGAGCAGTTGTAAGCCCTTAGAATAAGTGTAGAGATACCTCATTCTTGTACCAAATTACTCAGAACGTTGGGAGTGTACCAATCATTTCATTTGCTGTATAGAATCTTAATCTTGCAAAAAGGAAGTCAACAAGAATTATCTTAATTTATTCCAGGGTTCCTTTTTATCTCTACTATCATCATGCATGATTCGTCTCAGCACTGTGATATAAAGAATTTCTGGTCAGGCACATTGGCTTATGCCTGTAATTCCAGCACTTTGGGAGGCCCAAGTGGGCAGATTGCTTGTGTCCAGGAATTTAACACTAGTCTGGGTAATATGGTGAAACTTTGTCTCTACAAAGAACAAAAAAATGAGCCAGGTGTGGTGGTGCACACCCACCGTCCCCAGCTACTCAGAAGGCAGACGCAAGAGGATAGCTTGAGCCCAGGAGGTCAAGGGTACAGTAAGCCAAGATCCAGCCTAGGTGAGAGAGCAAGAGGCTGTCTCATAAAAGAAGAAGAGGAAGAGGAAGAAGAAGAAAGAAGAAGAGGATGAGGAGGAGGAGAAGGGGAAGGAGAAGGGAGAAGAAGAGGAAGAAGAAGGAGAAGACAGAAAGGAGGAGGAAGAAGAGAAGAAGAATGGGGAGAAAGAGGAGGAGGAAGAGAAGGAGGAGAAGAGTTGTTAAAGTTTCTTGTCTTGAGGAGAAGAAATTGATCAAACTTAGACAACTTAAGCCACCACTGAAAAAATGGAAATAGAAAATGTAGAAAATTTCAAGCTTTTCCTTTCCAGAAACTTGTACTCTACTTTCTGGAAACATACAACTAATATCTCACAGCATTCAACATGGGCTGCATAACTTATTTTGTGCGCCAGAATATCAGTCTGGTTGCAGAGGAGTTGTGGAATTGTTTGTGTTGATTTAAAAATTAAAACTATAGCCAAATTAAATTTAAAAGATATATATATATAAAATTGCACTTTAGGTTCTGGGGTACATGTGCAGATCATGCAGGATTGTTGCATAGGTACACACATGGCAGTGTGGTTTGCTGCCTCCATCCCCCCATCACCTATATCTGGCATTTCCCCCCATGTTATCCATCTCCAACCTCCTTACCCCACACTGTCCCTCCCCTAGTCCCCCCCAACAGACCACAGTGTGTGATGCTCCCCTCCCTGTGTTCATGTGTTCTCATTGTTCAAAACCCACCTAAGAGTGAGAACATGCAGTGTTTGATTTTCTGTTCTTGTGTCAGCTTGCTGAGAATGATGGTTTCCAGATTCATCCATGTCCCTACAAAGGACACAAACTCATCGTTTGTTATGGTTGCATAGTGTTCCATGGTGTATATGTGCCACATTTTCTTTGTCCAGTCTGTCATTGATGGGCATTTGGGTTGGTTCCAGGTCTTTGCTATTGTAAACTGTGCCACAATGAACATACGTGTGCATGTGTCTTTATAATAGAATGATTTATAATCCTTTGCATATATACCCAGTAACAGGATTGCTGGGTCAAATGGTATTTCTATTTCCAGGTCCTTGAGGAATCATCACACTGTCTTCCACACTGGTTGAACTAGTTTACACTCCCACCAAGAGTGTAAAAGTGTTCCTATTTCTCCACATCTTCAGCATCTGTTGTCTCCAGATTTTTTAATGATCGCCATTCCAACTTAATTGAACACAGAATGATTCATGAATCAGGCAGCCTCCTGAGCCAGAATAGGCTCAGAGACTCCAATGGAGACCCATGGTGGAAGATTTGTGGACAGAAAAAGGAAAATGACATAGAGAAAATGGAAGTGAGGTATAGAAACAGCTAGATTGGTTATAGCTACACATTCACCTTATTTGCACACAGTTTGAATAGCTGGCCACATTTGATTGGCCAAAACTCAGTGATTGGCACAAAAGCAGGCTACAGTCTGTTTAAAATTCCATTTAGGTTATCTATAGTTCACAATGTGCAGAGAAATCTTTAGGCTGAACTTAAAAATATGTTAGGAGGCAGCTTTAGGCTAAACTTGATTTAACAGTGTTTTCATCAGATGCATGAAACATCTCAGCAAATGGTATCTCCCTGTTGACCTACCCCCATTAAGGGGCACTTCTCAAATTATTGCTGGTCACTGCCTAGATCTCCTATAAAAATTTCCCCTCAGTAGAATACTGTTAACGAACTCCAGATGGGCATCAGTGGGAAAGGACTATGATATGTGGAGGAGGTATTCCTCTTTTTTACAGCCCAGATATTTTATTTCCTATAGCATCACCATATAAAGCTGTGTCAGGATATCAGACTTCTTTAAGAGGTAGTAAAAAAAAAATATATATATATATATTTCAAAATACTTAACTACCCCTTCCCAAGGTTATAAGAAAAAGCACAAGAACATTAATTATGAAAGTCACTTTATTAACAAATCTCAGTTTTTAGCCTTATTTTCCTTCATTCCAGAAAAAAGCACATTTCTCCTTTTCAAATCAACACAGAATAAATTTCTATCCCACTTTAGTTACTCTCCCACTCATGCCATCTCCAATCTCCATTTGAGAGCATGGTTAGGACCAAATTTAGCTAATACTTATGCTAGGAAATGTGGTAAGAGAGGGAATGAAATCAAAGGCTTCAACAGAGCAGTCCAGGGTAGATTTTAGCAAACCAAGTTCTACCACCTTTGAAGTGCAGAATGAGGATTCTTTCTCTTTTTGCAATGGGTAAATACTGAACTAAACATAAAACAAATGAAAATAGCTTGCACATGACAAGTATTAATTCTTGGTGACAATGCAACTAGATCCAGAAAAAAAATATTTTACGTATATGCCATTGATATACTTACTCTTTTCCACCATAGGAATCATAGTTTATTTATATTATGAGAGAGCTTCAAAAATTTTATGAAAAATGTGAATTATGAAGAAAAAACAATGCATAGATTTTAAGAATTTTGCGCCAAAATAAACTCATACTAACTTGTTGTGACATGTCTGAATGGGGTCTAATTTGAGGCACTAGGAATAAGAAGACATTAGTTTGAAAAGAGTGCTTATCAGAGAAACATGAATTTTACTAAAATTGAAGCAAAACCAAAAAATTTATTGTGAAGCTTGGGTGGAAGAATGATAAAGTCATTGATGCTTTACAAAGAGTTTATGGGGACATCGCCCAAAGAAATCAGCAATTTACAAAAGGATAACTTGTTTTTTAAAGGAATAAGACAATGTTGAAAATAAAACCCTCAGTGGCACACCATCTATATCAATTTTCGGGGAAAAAGTTAACCTTATTCATGTACTAATTGAAAAAGACCAACAATTAACAGCAGAAACATTAGCCAACACAATAAACATCTCAATTGATTCAGCTTACACAATTCTGACTGAAACATTTAATTTGAGCATACTTTCCACTCAATGAATGCCAAAACCATTGCACCCAGATCAGCTGTAGATAAAAACAGAGCTTTCAATGGAACTTAAACAAGCAAGATCAAGATCCTGAAACATTTCTTTGACATTGTAACAGGAGATGAAACATGACTTTACAAGTATCATCCTGAAGATAAAGCACCATCAAAGCAATGGCTACCAAGAGGTGGAAGTGGTCAAGTCAAAGCAAAAGCAGTCTCATCAAATGCAAAGGTCATAGCAACAGTTTTTCTGGAATGCTCAAAGCATCGTCTTTGTTGACTTACTGGAAAATAAAATAATCATAACATCTGCTTATTATGAGAGTGTTTGGAGAAAGTTAGCCAAAGGTTTAACAGAAAAACGCCTGGGAAAGCTTCCTCAGAAAGTCCTTCACCATGACAATGTTTCTGCTTATTCCTCCTATCAAACAAGGGCATTTCTGCAAGGGTTTTGATGGGCCATTATTAGGCATCCACCTTACAGTCCTGATTTGGTTTTTTCTGACTTCTTTTTGTTTCCTAATCTCAAAAACCTTTTTAAAAGACACCCACTTTTCTTTAGTTAATAATGTAAAAAGGACTGTGTTGACATGGTTAAATTCTCAGGATCCTCAGTTCTTCAGGGATGAGCAAAATGGATGATATTACCACTTAAATTTGATGAAGCTTGTATCAAGAAATAAATTTCATATTTATTTTTTAATCCATTTTCCATGAACTTTTTTTTTCTGAGATGGAGTTTCACTCTATTGTCCAGTTTGGAGTGCAGTGGCGTGATCTCGGCTCACCGCAACCTCCACCTCCTAGCAATTCTCCTACCTCAGCCTCTTGAATTGCTGGGATTATAGGCATCCACCATCACGTCTGGCTAATTTTTTGTATTTTTAGTAAAGACAGGGTTTCACCATGTTGGCCATGCTGGTCTCGAACTTGTGACTTCAAATGATCTGCCTGCCTCAGCTTCCTAAAGGGCTAGGATGACAGGCGTGAGTCACCATGCCTGCCCTCCACGAACTTTTTGCAGTTTGTTTATAATATCCAGAAATCTCCCAGGGCCCTTCCAATGTCAAAAACAGAGATCTTTTTCCCTGACCCTCTGTAAGTCTTCTGAATTCAAAGCTGGGTTCTGAGACCTACCAGTGTGAGAATGTATGTCCACTAATGTTTACATAAATATTGAACAAAAGTTTTCAAATTCATATTTTTCTCTTTTTGGGCCATGTAAATTCATAGCCAACAACTGCATTCTCACTTGACTTTAGGGGAGGGTATATCTCTCAAACTCTGTAGAAGTATTCATTCAGATGAAAACAGTATGCTGACATACTTCTGGTGAGTTGTTTGCTTATTTTCTGAAATCATGACATTAATTGGCCAAGAAGGAGGGTACAGTGTGCAGGAAACACATCAAGAGAGTTGAAAGGATGCTTCCAATTACTCACTGTCTTTACTGGAAATCCTCATGAGCCTCAGTGAAGGGTAAATCTACTTCATATTGCCCTTTTTTTCTCTTCTTTGGGCTATGTGATCTATGATTGCAATTAACTTGGACATCAACATTGTAAATAGGTGACAGCTATGGTTGCCTGATATAAACACTCAGAAGATATGCTAAAACTGACAGCTTTAATGTAATCAACTCCATGCAGCAGGCACCTTGTAGGGCTGTAGTTTTGAGTATAGAACATCTGGAGCTACACTTTAATTGGTGGTTGTAATAGTTGCACAGCTGTTTATAACAGTTCTAGCTATGTTAATCGCGGCTGCGATGATGCTTATCAGGAAGCAGCACCAGAGAGACCAATTCATGAGTATCAACAGTTGTTGATTCATAAAGTCACATTGTATATTTCCTTACTTAGTCTCATATAAAAAGCACACAAAAAGAATAAATGAAATAAAAAGTTCCAATTCATCCATCTGTAAGCGTGTTTGATTTCAGAAACATTAACAGATTGTTTCCTGAAACGTACAACCAACCCACTCAAAATGAGGGCCTATCATTGTGTTGCCGGAGACTCTCTGTAGAAATATGGGATAAAGTGTTGTTAACCTTCTATAAAAAAAAAAAAAGTATCTACCGGAATATCCCTGAGGAACTGAATGTGATATATGACACAGAAAATAAGCCACAAGTTTCATGAAAAAGATGAGAACCTCCATGTTCTAAACGGAACAGAGAGTATTTATTTTTTCCTTCACATGCATAATGTATTATCAGTAGCATAAAAGTGTTCAAAAAGTTCCAAACCCAGCAACAAGTCAGAATTTCTGCTCTGCTACTACCAATGTGACCATCTTGAGCAAGCCATTTTGTCTTCAAAGCCTCAGTTTTCTCATCACTAGAATGAAAGAATTGGATTCGATTACTTCTGAAATCTCTTCTATCTCTCATATCTTTTATACAAACTTGACTGATAATTTTATTTTTATTTTTTTTACCGGGTCATTCAAGGGCTAAAATCTGACTTTTTAAAAGCTACTTACTCTCCTGAAATTTCTAGTTATCAAATAGAAAGACCCCAAATTCAGAAAACTAGGGCTCAACAATAGTAGAATAATGAAGAGAACTTTCTGGATAATGGCTGTAAAACAGGGCTGAGAAAACACCTAATTCAGATGAGAGCCGCTAACAGGACTTCACTAAGAAGGAGTCTCCAGGCAAACTATCAACGAATGATTGGAGTGAAAGGAAATTACTGACAGGTACTGAATAAAGCTATTTAAACATATGGATAGAAGAAATGGTAATTGATGCCCTCAAAGAAAGCAAATGGGGGGAAAGACCAGCATATGAAATTTTAACCAAGAAAGGAAATGGGTTTGTGGCATGCTTTTTGGATCAACAACGAAAGTCGTAAGATGGCCATTGATTTTTTGATTTTTGATGGAACAAAAAAGCTGAATGGTAACTATATTGAAAACACAGGAAAGAGAAATTTAGAATGGAGGTAGGTAAAGGAGCTAAATGTTTATCCACAGTCTTAAAACTAAACTGTAATTTCTGGACAATGTCAAAGTGATAATGTCTAAAATGAACAAATCAAGACATTAAAGACCAAGTACTTTATTTAGAAGATAACAGAGGTAAATACAAGAAGAAACAACAAAAGTAAACTAATGAAATAAAAATAGATTGGTTTGGGGAGTAGGGTTGTGGGGTGAGGGCAGATAAAATTTTTTTTATTTATTTGTCTTAATTGTTTTAATCTGTTATAAGCCTTTTAAAATGATGTGTCTTTTTGATATACATATGTATATTATTGACATATATTTGACACATTAATATGATTTACCCTGTAAAGCAATATTTAATCTGAAAGTAAATAAAAACTTTACTCCTGATTTTAGTAATAAATACAAGTCAGAGGCATTAAGAGACTGAGGATTAGTTATGGAATTTGATGTTTCAGGGAACAAATATTTGGGACCTGAGGGCCCTCAGGGCTCTCTTACTATACCTTCCCAAGAACAAGTGACATTCCTCACTATGACTTTGTACCCCTTCTGTTCTCATTGTCAAAAAAATCTTTCTTCCTCTCCTTTTCTTTTGCCTACTAAAGTCTTTTTACATTAAAAAAAAAATCAAAAATATCTTCTTTATAAAGCTTTTTGGATTTAATCGTACCTATTTAGCAGTTTTAATAATGTTGATGTGGCAATATGAAATCTACAAAACGCTTTTCACAATATATTACTTCATTTATTCTTCATTTGGATCATTTGTTAGTGCAATACATTTATTGAGTTTCTAAGCTGAGTCAATTACCTTGACAAGAACTGGTGTTAAAATGTCAACAAAAGAAGTCTACTAGCCTCATAGCACTTCACATTTTCAACAGGAGGCAATCAAACACAGAAGGTATGTGGATGAAGGATACTTGTTCTGTTTGTGGTTGTTTCTGTTTGTTTATCTCAGTCTTGTGACTGAGGTAAAAAAATGTGATGCATAGTTTCTGGCTTATGTATTGGAATCTCACTGTTTCTGTAATGAGTATGTTTCAGCTCAAAATATGTAATGAGACAAACATTCATCCATAACTTTATGACTGATTAATCTAATTTCCTTAAGTCAGAAAATGTAGCTGGATTCAGTCTTCTTTTCTCTTCTCATCCTCCCTCCTTCTCCCAAGCAACACAGTCAACCAATCAACAGGCTGCCTTGCTGCCTTTTCTCTTACCTACAGAAATGGTCAAGGATAGGTTCACTATAAATATTCGTACCTTGCTCAGAGACTGGGGCTTCAGTGATGAATTTTTCTTCCATCCCCAGTTGATAGTGCCCTGTTGGTGGCATGCACTCTAACCATATATTGTAGTTTTATTTTCCTGGAAAGGATGAGATCTTTACAACAATGCCATGGTTCGGTGGGAAATTGGAGTCTCACTTTCCCTGTGATGCACTTCTACCCTAAAAGAAAATATGCCTGGATCCCTGAGACAGGACTCAGACTCATATCTTCTCATTCTAAAACCTGAGTTGGATCTACTCTTTACCATGCACCTCATTTTGCCACTCACTCGACCCTCATGGACTGTCAATCTTTAAGGGCAGTAAAAATATCTCCACTTATCTTTGTATCTCCATGGCAAACAGCTCAGTGTCCTGTACATACGGTTGTTCAGTGATCATTTTTTAAAACGAAATAACCACTACAGCCTTTTAATGAGAGTACTATCTCTGCAATTGAAACTATAACTACTTCTTGCTACTTCATCGCCACTTATATATTTCACGTTTTTCCCAAAAAACACTTGTACAATTTCTGGGCAGACTGAAACTTCTAAAAGTTGTACTCCCTATTCCAGAGCCACAAGGGAAATAAGTTGGAAAGCAAGGAAAATAATTTTTAGATTTTCTTTGGTTCTCCAGGGCTTGCATGAGGATGACACAAAGTATTCAGGAGATACCCAGATGGATATTTGATTTTCTATACCAGCTGAGACACAAACCTCTATCAGTTAAGCAAGATCACCCAGTAACCTGAAACCAGTGGCACAGAACTCTTTCCATGTTAAACAAAAGCCATGGAGATGTGCCAGAGACTCAACAAATAAGAAAATACATTACAGAATAAAAATCCAAAGTTCTGTTTAGTAAACACTGGGGAGAAAGAAAAGCAATATTTATTCTAAGTATTTAGCCAGTTGGGGAAAATAGCAGAGTCCTGTTAGTGTGAAAGCCAGTATATATGTTCCGGAAATAAAGATATGTAATAAATAATTTTTTCCATCTAGCTAAATAGTTTTTCATTTTTATTCATTCATTCAACAAATATTTATCAAGTGCTACTACAGAAAATTTGGTAGGTATTGAATATTTAAATGCATTCTTAAATGTAAGAATGCATATGACCCAGAGAAAAAGTTATATAGAGAATCCCTGGAATGAAAGGATAGTCTAATAAGGTCCTAAAGTAAAAATAATTGCATGAAACTGTGTATAATCTTTAACATTGTTTTTAAATATGGTCTTTTTATAGCTTTATTAAATGAAATTATAATTGGCATACAAAATCTGCACATATTTAAACATATAAGAAATTTGACATATACCTACTTCCCTAAAACCAACACCACAATCAAGATAATAAATATAACCATCCCCCCAAAATTTCCTTATGCCCTTTAACTAGGATGTTGCAAAAGTAATTGCGGTTTCTGCCATTATTTCCAATGGCAACTTTTGCACCAATTTAATACAATTTCTTCCCGCTATGCCTCTCAGGCCTTCTCCTCAGGCAACCATTGATTTGTATTCCATCACTCTAAATTAGTTTGCATTTTAAATGGTTGTAAATAAATAGAAACAAGGTATATGTATTCTTTTTCGTCTGCCATTTTTCACTCAGTATTATTATAAAGTTTTTCCATATCCTTTCATTTATCAATAACTATTTTATTTTATTGTCCAGTAGGACTTTATGGTATAGCTATGGCACAATTTATTTACCCATTGACCTGTTCATGGACACTGGTGTTGTTTCCAAGTTTGGGATATTAAAAAAATAGATTCTACAAATATTCATGTATAGTTTTTTGCATGGACATGTGCTTTCATTTCTTTTAATAGTTATCTAGAGTAGAATGGATGGATCTGATGGTCATGCATATTTAATTTTTAAAGAAAGTTCCAAAAAGATTTTGAAAGTGACTGTATCATTTTGCATCCCAACTATCAGTGTATGAGAGTTTCAGCTCTTCACATCCTGGCCAACCCTTAGTATGGTCAGTCTTTATACTTTTAGTCATCCTAGTGGGTGTGTAGTAATATCTTATCGTGGCTTTAAATTATGCTTTCCTAATGATTAATAATATTAATCATCTTTATTACTACTAATTTAACATCTGTATATGGTTAATGCCCATGATGAGGTATCTGTTCAAATATTTTGCACTTATTTTGAGTTGTTAGTCTGCTTATTATTAAGTTTCAAGTGTTCTTTGTATATTCAATGACATAAATTATTTGTTGGATACATTTTACAAATATTTTCTATTAGTCTATGTCTTGTCTTTACATTTTCTTTTTTCTTTTTTAAGCCCTCACTTTAACTTGAGTCTTTACATTTTCTTGACAATGTATTTTTAATTTTTTTCTAAAGTCTAACTTAAGGTCTTTTTCTTTTACAGTTTAAAATTTAAGAAACCTTTGACAAATCCAAGTTTTCTTCTGTGTTTTCTGCTATAAGTTTAGCTCTTGTGTTTAGATAAATGATCTGTTTTGCCCTAATTATTGTATATGGTGTGAAATATATGTCGAAGCTTACTTTTTTTTTTACATATGGTCATCCAGTGGTTTCAGGACTATTTGTTCAAAATGTTATCTATTCTCAATGAATTGCCTCGCCATCTTTGTCAAAAATTAGTTTATTAAATACGTGCATGTTTATTTCTGTAATCTCTATTCTGTTTCATTAATCATTTTGTTTTTATTGTTTCAAGTACCAATACTATCTTGATTATTGTGGCTTTATAAAAAAAAGGTTTTCAACTTTGTTCTTTTATATTTTAAGTTGATTATGCCAGCTCTATTGCATTTTCATATAAATTTTGAAATCAGCTTGTCAATTTCTTTTTAAAAACATCTGTTGCAATTTTGACTGGAATTGTGTTGAATATAGAGACCAATTTGAGAGAACAAAATTAAAATAATTAAGTCTTCTGATTCATGAAAATGAATAACATTGTTCAATTGTCAAATATTAAACCAACCCTGCATTCCTGGAATTAACACCACTTGATCCTAAAATATGACCCTTTTAATATTTTGTTAAATTTAGTGTTCTAAAATTGTATTTTAAATTTCTGGCCTGGTAGGTGGCTCATGCCTGTAATCCCAGCACTTTGGAAGCCGAGGTGCGGGGACCACCTGAGGTCAGGAGTTCATTCAAGACCAGCCTAGCCAGCACGGTGAAACCCTGTCTCTACTAAAAGTATTTAAAAAATAGCCAGGTGTAGTGGTGGATGCCTGTAATCCCACCTTCTCAAGAGGCTGAGGCAGGAGAATTGCTTGACCCCAAGAGGCAGAGCTTGAAGTGAGGTGAGACTGTGCCATTGTCCTTCAGCCTGGGCAACAAGAGCAAACCTCTGTCTCAAAAAAAAAAAAAAAAAAAAAAAAAAAATCCTGTATTAGTGTTCATTTTGTTTGTGTTTGTCTAGTGTTGGTATCACTGTAAATCTTGCCTAATAAAATAAGCAAAAAATACCCACTTTAATTTTTTGGAAGATTTTGTATGGAATCGGTGTTCATTCTCTCTCTCTCTCTCTCTCTCTGTGTCTGTCTCTCACTTTCTTTCTTTTAGACATTCTCACTCTGTTGCCTGGGCTAGAGTGCAGTGGTGCAATCTTGGCTCACTGCAACCTCCAATTCCTGGGTTAAGGCGATTCTCCTGCCTCAGCCTGCCAAGTAGCTGGGATTACAGGTGCCCACTACTACGCTGAGCTAATTTTTTGTAGTTTTAGTAGAGGCAGGTTTTCACCATGTTGACTAGGCTGATTTTGAGTGCCTGACCTCGTGATTCACCCACCCAGGCCTCCTAACGTGCTGCGATTACAGGAATGAGCCAACGCACCTGGCTGAAATTAGTATTATTTCTTAAACGTTTGGTAGAATTCTCCAATGACGCCTCTGGGTCTGGAATTTTCATGTTGCAAAATGTTACCTATTTCTTTTCGATTGAGCTTTGAGAGTTTATCTTTTTCAAGAAATTTTTTCATTTCGTTTGTCAAACTTATTGACCTAAAATGTTTGTAATATTTCCCTAGCAGTCTTCTAATATGTACAGAATCTGTAGTGATATCATTCCTCTTATTCATGATATTTGGTAACTTGTGTTTATTTTTTATTTTTCCTAATCTATTTGACTAGGGATTTATACATTTTTATTGACCTTCTCAAAGACACCCTTTTAAAATTTCATTAGTTTTTTTCTCTATTATTGACTCCATTTATTTCTGTTTAAATTCTCTTTCTACTGCTTACTATGAGTCTAATTTGCCCTATAGTTTCTGATTTTTTTTTAATAGAAGCTCAGGTCATTTAAGAACTTCCTGTTTTGTTGTTGTTTCTAATAGAGACATTTAGTTCTATAAACTTTGCTCTAGATACTATTTTATCTTCATAATACAAATTTTTGTATGCTTTGTTTTTATTTTTACTCACTTCGAGATACTCAATTCTCTTTATTTTTTAACTCAGTTATTTACAAATTCGCTATTTAATTTCCAAATATTCGAGTATTTTTTTCATTTATTTTTTCATGGATTTATGTGATCATAGAACACGTTTTGTATAATTTGGATCCTCTTAAATTGATTGTAACTTACGTTATGGCTTAAAACTATTGCCTATTTTGATAAATGTTCCATGTGCACTTGAAAATAATATTTGTTATTCTTTTTTGAAGTACAGTGCTCATATTTTTGTCTTTAATTCTTTTGTGTTTCATTGTGGATAATTTCTATTGATTTCTCTTTAAGTTCATTAATCTTTCATCTACAATATTTAATATATTATTAACCTTCAAAGCATTTTTTCACTTCAACCATTATAGTTTTCATTTCTAAAAGTTTGATTTTCACATCTTCTATGCCTCTATTTAATAAACTCATTTTTAAACCTTTTTGAGTGTATGAAATAACTATTTAATATCTATTAATTACATCATTTGTCATTTTAAAATCTGTTTCTACTAATTGGATTTGCACCTTCTGTGTCGTATTTTCTTGCGTTTTTGCATGCCTAGGCATATGTGACTAGAGGAGAAACATTGTGATTTTCAACTTATCGTGTGAATATTTGTGCTGGCTCTTTTGTATTTCTATAAATATTTTTAGTTCTGTTCTGAGATATCGTTAACTTACATGGAATCAATTTGATTATTTCAAGGCTTGCTTTTAAGCTTTCTTAGATAACATTAGAGAGGAAAACATTTAATATAAGACTAGTTTTGCTCCGCAATTGAGGCAATGACCCTCAAAGTACTCTACATAATGTTTCCAGATAAATAAGATTTTTCAGTCTGGCTGGTAGGAATACTGGTACTCTGTGATCTGAAAATTGTTTTTTTCTTCTTATGTGGATGGTTATTTCCCTTGTCTTGGATAGTTTCATGACACATAACACTGAGCAACTCTAATGGGACATACTGTAGATTTCTGAAACACTCTCTTCAGTGCACTACTCTGAGACCTGAGCTGCCTTGGACTCTTCTAACTTAGTCCAAGCTCTATCTCCTCAACTCAATGAGGCCCCCATATTCTGCCTGTGCTGCTACTAGGGTTAATTATATGACTCATTTGTTTCCCATTTGTATTACTGTTTTTTTTTGTGCCTGATATCTCATGTCAGAAAACCATTTGTTAATATATTTGTCCAATATTTTTATTATTTGAGATGGAAGGAAAAATTGGGTCTCCATTACTCCATCTTATCCAGAAAATAATGAAGACACTTGATTATTAGTTTGTTTAACAACTGGACTTTTTAGCCTAGTTCATAATTTACTTTATAATTCTCTACTATATATCTTCAAAATTATTTTTCTTTGCTTATGAAAATTTTCTTTATTTTTTTATCAGAACTGCAAGCAAAAATTTGGTCTCCAAGGAACAAAAAGGTCTATGGTGTATCATATGAAATGCCATGTCTTAAGTTTGTTACAATGCTTTCATTGGTATTTTCAAAGAGTCTTTATGAGAGATCATTTCAATGAATACCAAACTGTTTTTAATGATTAGAGTAGTAGGAAATAGTATAGACAGAGAAAATCCACAGGGGTATAGAAGCTGGTATCCAAGATTATAGTCACTCAGGTTGTTTCAGTTAGGTCTTTGTGATTAAAAAGAGAGCCTTTCAGCCAGGTGCATTGGCTCACATCTGTAATCCCAGCACTTTGGGAAGCCAAGGCGGGTGGATTGCCTGAGGTCAGGAGTTGGAAACCAGCCTGGCCAACATGGTAAAACCCCCTCTCTAATAAAAATATAAAAAATTAGCCAGGCATGGTGGCAGACGCCTGTAATATCAGTTACTTGGGAGGCTGAGGCAGGAGAATAGCTTGAACCCGGGAGGCAGAGGTTGCAGTGAGCAGAGATAGCACCATTGCACTCCAGTCTGGGCAACAAGAGAAAAATACTGTCTCAAAATAAAGAAATAAATAAAAAATAAAAAACAAAAACAAAAAAAGCCTTTCATAAGTAGATGAAAATAGGAATGGTGGTTGTTACAGCAATCAATATAGAATCACATGGAAATAATCCAGGAAAATACATTAATGTATCATTGAGCATCATTGAAACGCAAACTAAATCCAGAAACTGGAACATGATTTCATTGCACTTCAATCTATACTTTACTACTGTTATGATAGCTATTCCCTCTGCTTTTTTCGTTATTTCATTTAGATGTCTTCGTGCAGCCTCTTTCACCATCCACCAGCTTTACTGACTTCTATTCTGTACATGTGTTTCTTTAAATTCAACTTCCTGACTACTCAGGCAGGTCTGCTATGATATCCGAGCCAAGCTCCACCCTTGCTGTAGATTCTTTCCTGTTTATTCCTACTACCAACTACTTCAGTTACTTTATAACTCACAATTCAAGTATCCAAAGGTGGGAATTTCATCTACCCAGCTCATCTTTTGGTACAAGACCGCACCAAAGTTAACAGTTCAGCTTATGAATTGATTGCCTAGTGATTAGGTATGCAAATATTTAAAGCTTCAGGATATGATCATATAGATAACCTTAGTAAATATATAGGTGAATGCGACTTTCTTTAAGCTGTAAACTGAGCAAACACTGACTTTCACAAGTCTGATACTTATGTAGACAAGAAATTAGAGGGCAGAATCAGAAACAATGGACAGAATTTACAAGAAGATAGATTTTGGAAAAAAGCACTGTTAAGTATGTTTTTAAAATTCAAATATGGTATAGGGTGAGACTTTTAGATTTAACCTTGAAATTTTGATTTGTATATATTTTAGATTATATTAGAATCTTACACAAGCATAAATGCTGGCATTTCTTCAAAGACTACAATTTGTAGTATGAATGCTAAAAATAAAAAATGAAAACAAAAAGAGAAGAAGGAATTGCAATAGTTTATCATTTCTTTCTATCTTCTCAATGTTAATTATTTAGAATTACAAGAGGGAAGGAGAATTAATGCTTGATGTTTTGCAAAATGCAAAAATTGTCTCAGGATTGTTCTGAAATTTAAATGTGAAGACCTAAATATTTTTTCCCCTGACAGCTTTACTTGCAACTGGAGAAATTTCCAGAAATGCATCTGCTAACAATTGTCTCCTAGATGTCTCTTATTCACGCTTGGTTCTTTAGAAGAAATCATGCTTCCATAAATGACATTTTCTTTTCACAGTTTTAATTGTCAGTCAGTCACCATCTACCTTTGCCAAATGTCTGAAGTAGCAGATAAGGGAAAAAGGTCTCATAAAATAGGACAGTATCTTCCTAAATGCAGAATATTATTATCTGTGACATTAGTCATAAAACTAAATCTTTAAAGTCTAAGCTAGATAAACAGAAGAAAAATTATTAGACATTTATATCAAAATGTCCTGGTTGATCATATCATATTTTGGCTCTTTTAAAATGTAAAGCTGGTACTTAAAGAGTTGTGCAACAGTAACAAGTGGCAAAATTGCCACATATATAAAAAAGCCTTTACAGAATAAGATTTTTAAAGTAGTCTAATCAAGCACATCCTCAGGCAAATGTTTGCAAAAGCCTTTTTATACAGAATGAACCATTAAAATTAAAAAAAAATGAGTCTATATATATGTACCCAACTTCTAGGAGAAGAATAAATGTAATATGTAAGCATTGGCAGGTCATTAAATTAAAAGCAATTTTGATAGTTAACTATGCAGAAACAGAAATATAAATCTGAAACACAGCTGTAATCACTCTATGAAAAAAATCTCTGCTATTAAACACTTGGCAAAGTGGACAGGCTAACGATGTAGTAAAATCCTTTGCATTAAATTCAGTCTGTTACCCCTGATGGAGATTAGGCATCATTAGATTTTGGTATATTTCTGTTATCTTGCATTAAAGAGAGAGCTATGCATTTATTTCACAGAATTGATTTCAATGGTTACAAAATTAACTCTGGTTGTTACCTTAAAAAAATTATCTAGTAATTTAATAACTTTCCACTGAGCAAATTAATTGTAATTACTTTTGTTTACATCATGAATTTGTTTACTTAAAGACAGCATTATCTTTTTTTTATATAGGATTTTCCTTTGTGTGGGTGGGAGAATCCTCTTCTATCAATGCATTAGTTTGCTCACCCATATGCGGATGTCATTATTCTTCCTACATCTATTAAAAGATTTTGAGACAAGCTGCACAACAAACATTTTTAAAGATTAAACATAAAATAAGATTCATAAAAGTTCAGTGATAGTTATGAAATGTTGCAACTATGAACACAATAAAAATAATATCCATTTAATTTTTTTTTTGAGACAGAGTTTCACTCTTGTTGCCCAGACTGGAGTGCAATGGTGGGACCTCGGCTCACTGCAACCTCTGCCTCCTTGGTTCAAGCAATTCTCCTGTCTCAACCTCTGGAGAAGCTGGGATTACAGGGGCTTGCCATCATGCCTGGCTAATTTTATTTTATTTTTAGTAGAGATGGGGTTTCACCATGTTGGCCAGACTAGTCTCGAACTCCTGACCTCAGATGATCCACTTGCCTCCGCCTCCCAAAGTACTGGGATTACAGATGTGAGCCACCATGCCCAGCCCCATTTAA
Organism: Plecturocebus donacophilus; assembly: GCA_004027715.1. NCBI lineage: Eukaryota > Metazoa > Chordata > Mammalia > Primates > Pitheciidae > Plecturocebus > Plecturocebus donacophilus. Next base: position 149,356 of record PVKP010000498.1, read on the forward strand.
ATTTTTTTAATGAGAGACATACACTACTTTTTTTCCAACCAGGAATCTTTGCTTTAAACCTATAACAATTATCGTTTTAGTTTCTCTCTTTCTTCCTCTCAGGTACAATCACCATCACCACTTCCAACATCATCTTAAACATAATGATGGTTGCTCTTCATTTTCACTCTCTGCTTCTAACTTGTTCTCAATATTAATGTGTGTCACCTAAGATAATGCTCCTAATATATAATTTTCTCAAATGTAATAACATACTTCTCATAAAAATATCAAATGAACATATGTCTGTGATATTATTTAACTCGTTAATTAATGAAGCAATGTTAAAACTGTCTCACATGAGAATTTAAGGTGGTTAGCTATTTATAGAAAATTTAATAAAGCAATGTTAGAATAAGATTTCCAAATAAGATACAACACTAGTTAACATCCAATAGGTTAATAAAGCATAACCTTTGTGATTATCTATTCTTCTGGAAAAAATGATTTGCATCTTTATCAGACATAAATCTACAAGTGAATTTCTGCCCCTTTCACACTGTTAAAGAATTCAGTCAATAAAAAGTCAATCAAAAGGGCAAACCCAGCACTGCTTTGAGAGAACACCCAATAAGCTCCTTTGTCATTTCCACGTTTTCATAATATTTTGATAGTGCTTTGAAAATAACTGACATTTATGAAATATATGTGGAATTGGAGAAGTAGAGACGTGGTGGATCTGAAGTTCTTTATACCATGTTTCTAGGATTTCACTAGTTAAAAACTTCTGCTTAAAAGCCATGTGAAGCTGGGCATGGTGGCACATACTTCAGCAAGCTAATGTGAAAGAATCACTTGAGCCCAGGAGTTCGAGGCTGCAGTGAGCTATAATTGTGCCACTGCACTCCATCCTGTGCAAGAGTGAGACTCCGTCTCTAAAAACATTTTTAAAAAACGAACTAAAGGCCATGTGATTTGTCAAGGTGGCTCCACCAGAGAAGTAACAGGATCAAAAAGGTCAGGGACTCAGAAGAGATGTGTTACTGCTTTCTGAGCAAAGCCGGATAAATGGTCCTGGGAAAATGTAAATATTACTGTCCTGTGATATCTTAAAAACATGAAAGAGAGAAAGGCATTTTACACACTTCTGCAATTAGAATGAACTCTTTCCACATATCCTGATGAGTATACTGCTACGTATGAAGCCTCCTACAGATTGGGGCTTCTTTTTAAGTTGGATGTTGTGAGAGAGAATTGATCAAAAGTTCAAATTTAAGCATGGATGGCCTCAAAAATTGTGTTTCTATTAATTTATTTATTTTTGAGACAGTGTCTTGCTCTGTTAGCCAGGCTAGAGTGCAGTACCATTCAGGACATAGGCATAGGCAAGGACTTCATGACTAAAACACCAAAAGCAATGACAACAAAACCCAAAATAGACAAATGGGATCTAATTAAACTTAAGAGCTTCTGCACAGTGAAAGAAACTATGATTAGAGTGAACTGGCAACCAACAAAATAGGAAAAAAATTTTGCAACCTACCCATCTGACAAAGGGCTAACATCCAGAATCTACAAAGAACTTAAACAAATTTACAAGAAAAAGAAACAACCCCATCAAATAATGGGCAAAGGATATGAACAGATAGTTTGCAAAAGAAGACATTTATGCAGCCAACAAGCATATGAAAAAAAGCTCATCACCACTGGTCATTAGAGAAATGCAAATCAAAACCACATTGAGATACCATCTCACACCAGTTAGAATGCTGACCATTAAAAAATCAGGAGACAACAGATGCTGGAGAGGATATGGAGAAATGGGAACACTTTCACACTGTTGGTGGGAGTGTAAATTAGTTTAACCATTGTGGAAGACAGTGTGGCAACTGCTCAAGGATCTAGAAATAGAAATTCCATTTGACCCAGCAATCCCATTACTGGGTATATACCCAAAGTATTATAAATCATTCTATTACAAAGACACATGCACGTGTATGTTCACTGTAGCACTGTTTACAATAGCAAAGACTTGGAACCAACCCAAATGCCCATCAATGATAGACTGTATAAAGAAAATGTGGCACATATACACCATGGAATACTATGCAGCCATAAAAGGATGAGTTCATATCCTTGTCCTTTGCAGAGATATGGATAAAGCTGGAAACCATCATTCTCAGCAAACTGACACAAGAACAGAAAACCAAACACTGCATGTTCTCACTCATAAGTGGGTGTTGAACACTGAGAACACATGGACAACTTTTCTATAAGTCTGAAATTGTTTTATAATGAAAACTTTAAAAATACATGCAAAAGTTGTAATCCTCTAAAGGAGTACATTTTTAAATTCACAGCAGCACTTGTACTCCAATGAGTTTTTTTTTCTAACTTTTCAGTGCTGAACTACTTAGAAGATGAATATTTCTGATAATGTAATAATTATATCATGTCTCTCAAAATCTCTTTCAAACCTGTATTTTCAAATCTCTCTGTATCAAAATGATTTAATATTCCAACAGGGTAGAAAAAGCATAGTAAACAAGTCGTACAGTTTAATTATCTTCCCCTTCTCTCTTTAAGCAAGTCTGACACAATACATATAGATCAATGAAATAAATCATTGATATTCTCCTGGTTTTCATGACAGTCTCTATTATCCTTTCTGATTTGATTCTATGTCTAGTTTATGACCTCGGCCTCCAGATTCCACTGTGGCTTCGTTTACTATTCCTTGGATTCAATGTCATTGTATTTATTTATTAATTTACTTATTCACCAGCAAATGTTAATCATAAAGTAGGTTCCAAACACTAGAACATTATTTTAATACCATGTATTTGACTTTAATTTTCTTCTGAAAACACTGGCTTTGTAGTCTCTCCTGACTTGTTGCAGTGTGAAATATCTTTAGAAGAATGCTCTATCTTAATTAACTCTGCAGACCCCAACTCCATCCCATTTACTTATATTTAATGGAATCAGTCCATAATCTGCAAAGAGTAGATTTGAATAAAATAAAATTAGGTGCATATTTCAAGTGAAATTTCCACCTTCCCACCAATGTGTTTGGCATGCTATTCTAATAAGTTCCAATAATCAGAGAAAGTATGTTTGTATAAATAAGTCAAACTACATTAGTAGAAAACAATTTCATTAATTTAATGCCAAAGTTCACACAGATCCTATATTTTAAATAGATTTTAAAATGTAGAATCAATTAGGTGTAATACACTAGGGAAATATATAACAGTAAAAAAACCATTTTCAGCTTAATAATATGTAAACTAATATTGGCCATATCCCTGGGTTTCCTTTGGGCAATTAGGGGAAAATTTAAACAATTTAAGGTTGAGGCAGGTGGTAAACAAAAAGCAATGATTTGATCTGTCTTTTTGATTCAGTTATGAGCTCCCCAGGATAGTTTTAACTTATCTTTTTGCCTAAAAGGAAAATATTGATCCCTGAGCATTAAAGGCATTTTTTACCCTGTATATTTAGTCCAGAAACTTGACTTTCTCCAAAAAATATTATTCCATACACTTCCTTAAATTGAAGTGTAACAAGGTCTTGTAGATAAATTAAAACAATAAAACAAAATTTAGTTTAAAATGAAGCAATGCCAAATTTGAATAATATTTTGTCTATTAACTCACTCACCTTAAATAAATCACAGTCATTCCTTTTCCTCCTAAGAATCATAAATTGAAGATCTTTGAATTAATGTTGAAGGAATGACAAATTGTATTATAATAAGCAGCACCTCTTCATTTCCAAAGCATTTGAGACCTAGCAAAGCTCCTATACTATATGAAATAACATTCCTAGAGCTTCTCTCTCCCTGCTATTTAAATCTGAGAATTTAAAATAATATCAAATCAATGAGATTAACAGCAAGTTATATCCCCTGTTTTTTCAGGTAACTACATCTTTGGGTCTTCTGATGAAAAATAAAATTTGGTCTAAATACTAGGAAACTGCCATTTTTCTGGTGTTTGGGGATTTGACTACTGCTGACTTTGACACATTCATATAACCCTTCCTTTCAGGCAGGGTTTACTAACATAAACAATTTGTATTCATCCCACTGATGTTGAATTGAAATGGTTGATTTGGAAAGAAACTCTAGCAATGAATTCACATTTTCTCATAGGGTCAAGCAATTAAATAAGGGCCTCAGGTCAGTCTATGAGACTTGGCTCAAAGCTTCCATCCTTTTTCTTGAATTCCAATGCTTTTATGAAACTTTCTTTTCCTAGGGTCTTAAATTTTTGTGAACATTTCTTATTCTGACTTTCTGATTTTCCAAAATTTTAGATCCCTTAACCTCAGGGTTACTTCAGGGCTCAGTCTTTAGATTTCTTCTTTCTCTAGGTACATTCCCTTGGGATCTCACACAATCCCAATGCCTTAAATACAATCCTGTTGCTTTAAATGCTCCCAAACTTATACCTCTATCTCATTCCTCTTCTTGAACTCCAGGCTCATTTATTTAATGTCTAGTTGATATCTCCACTTGCATACCTAAGAATTATCTCAAAAGTGAACATACCCAAGATTCTCTTCATAAACTACACCCTCAAGTCTGCTATACTCTCATTTTCTCATATCACGCAGTGATAATTCAAGCCTTCTACTTTTTTCAGAAAATACACTTAGGATAATTTTCAGTCCTCTGTTCCTTAACAACTTCATTCAATTTAGCAGAAACACATTCATGACATTAAAGTAAAGTATATCTAAGACAAAAAATGCAGTCAAAATTGTTGTAGACAAGAATCACAAACGATGCTAAAATTAATGGGAAACTTATGATGTAAAACTGAATATTTGCATAACCTCAAAAATCTTTCCCTCCGAGATACTTATTAATTGCAAATGGAAAAATAGTTACCTTACAGAAGAGAAACCCCAAAGACATCGCCTTAACCAAATAAAGAAGGTTATCAGCACTAAAAATATTGACATCATATATCTCCTGATAGAATGCACTGAGGATGTAACATCACTGTTTTTATATCCTTGCTAAAATTACGCAACTGAAATTTAACCAGAAGAACAACTGAACAAATCCAAGTTGAAAGACATTTATAAACAGATAATTCTTCGAATGTATTAAGGTCATGAAAAACAGAGGAAGACTCAGAAACTTTCCAGACTGAGGAAGATGAAGACATGACAAATGAGTGCAATGTAAAATTCTGTTCACTTCTTAGGCAGAGTACTTTTATCTCTTTTAGTGCTATCTTCCTTCAGATTACGGTTTCAGTACTACTGTTTCCACAATTGCAAAGGGTGGTCAACGTATGTCCTTAATCAAAGATAGTTCTCTCCCTAAAAGGAATTCTGGTGCAAGCTCTTTAAGAAACATGCTTTGCTACGCAAGTAAAAAACTGTAGTACAGGAATTCTGGAAATGCTTTTGATGTCATATTTCTTGGGAGAAGCAACAGGGTATGTATAGGTACCAATATCTAACTTCATCTTCCAAGTGAGTCAAGCTGTCAGAATTACTATAGAAATCTCCTTAGAAGATTGTGTCCCTTAAATGGAGCCTTATAGCACTGACCTTGAGAATTAATATAGTACTCATCTTTGTGGAGAAAGATATTTGCTTTTATTTATTTATTTATTCTTTTGGTATTTTTAAAATATACTTTAAGTTCTGGGATACATGTGCAGAACGTTCAGGTTTGTTACACAGGTATATAAGTGTCATGGTGGTTTGCTGCACCCATCAACCCATCATCTACATTAGGTATTTCTCCTAATGCTATCCCTCCCCTAGCCCCTAACCCTGACAAGCCCCAGTGTGTGATGCTCCCCTCCCTGTGTCCATGTGTTCTCATTGTTCAACTCCCACTTATGAGTGAGAACAGGTGGTGTTTGGTTTTCTGTTCCTGTATTAGTTTGCTGAGAATGCTGGTTTCCAGCTTCATCTGTGTCCCTGCAAAGGACATGAACTCATCCATTTTTATAGCTGCACAGTATACCTGCTTTTAAGAGAATATATCAACTTATACAGCTAATCACATTTTTAAATTGATGTCACACAAATCTGTACTGTAAAGTAGTTGATCCCTTTTACATGAAAAAGGAATTAACTGTTACTTGAAATTAAGTAAGCAACCCTCAGGACCGGCTTCTTTTGCTCCAGTTCTAAGTCATCGTTTCCTTTGACAACTTGTAATGGTATTTTTCACAATTCTACCTAAGCCACTGGTCAATCTAAGGATTGAGAGATAGAAGCTTTTCTGAAGATATAATAGACACCTGATATTATAAATTATTCATTATGAGACTTTTCACACCATGTGTTATCTTATTTGAACCATGATGTGGGATTGTTCTATTCAGAAAGATCAAATTTTTGGATTATTCCAAAAAAGCAATGCTTAAAATTATTTAAAAGTATGGCTTTTAAAGTTGTATCCAGAGCTGATAACAAGAGCACACAGCCCCAGGGACCTCAAATTCAAATTAAGAATATTGCTTTTATTGCACTATGAACTATATTTTCTTGCTCAAGCTGAGACATTCTGTGACTAACAATGTTAATGTTAAGTACATGTTAAAAAGAAACTAGGGTACGGTATTTCTTTGTGCAGACACCAAAATGGAGACTACAATGTAATCACATTTCATTTCCTAATGGTATCACAGAGAAATGGACAAAGAGCAAAAATAAGTGTAGATAAAACCTGTAGATAAACCATGGAGCCATCTCTAGTATACAAGAAATTTAATGTAACACATCTTGGTAACAATCAACATTGCCTTAGGAGGATAACACCACAAGCTGTTTTATCTGCCATAAAGAGAGTACTGCAGAAGTTAATAATTACATTACAGAATTATTTGCAAGCAAGAAAAAGTAGAAGTTTGTCAAATGAACAAATGATTATATAGTTAGAGAACTGGGTTCAAGAAATAATACTGACTACACTGTGAACAGGTGGTCAGGTTTGTTGGAAAACATAAGCTTTTAAATATAAACCCCTTGAGGATCACCTGAGCCTGGGAGGTCAAGGCTGCAGTGAGCCATGATTGTGTCACTATACTTCAGTCTGGCTGACACAGTAAGATCTTGTCTCAAAAAACTACACACACACACACACACACACACACACACATATTTCATATAAATATATTATCTGTCTCAAAATTCTATATATAGTCTCTATAAGATCATATTTCCAGCTCATTCATGACACAGTTGACCTTATGTCTAGTTTCTCATATTCGTGAAGGGCATTATGTACATTTTTTGTTTGCATTTGTGATTTTTAAAAATACCTCAGAAAATATGGTATCATGGGCTATAAGTTATATAAACATAAAATCACTTCATCATCTTTTAGGGAAAGTATTCTTTGAAATACAGTCCAAGTCTTCCTGGGTTCTATGGTATGCATAGATATCTAATTTTGTATTAAGGACTCTGTTAAAACATCTTTTCAGCTTGCCACTCAATAGTAATCCAACCTCCTTATTTTGAGGATATAGTTCACTACAATGGGAAGGAGCATATAGAGGTACTGGAGTCAGACAAATCAGTGTGAATCCTATCGCACCACTTTTGACCTAAGTTTAATCAGTCTGTTACCCTCACTGATACACACTCCCACCACCACTAATTCCTCCACTGTAAAATGAATAAAATGCCATCCCCCATTCCTGGCTGCCCTGAGAATTAAAAGATTATGTACAAAGGACCTGGCGCATAGAAAGCATTTGGTAAATTTTCTTTCCCTTTCCTTCTCTTGTCCTTAAAAAAATACAAAACGAAGTATGAGCTGGCCACACTGCTGAAATAAATCTTGCAGTGAATCTTGTATGTTTTGCTTTATTTTCTACCTGAGAACTCCCCAAATTAAAAAGCAATAACCGACTTGTAAAGAAGAAACCAACCAATAACCTTTAAATTTTATATCATCTAGAATAAAAGAATCACAGTTTATTTTCCAAACATGTAACAAAAAGTAGGATGTTCTGTGACGTTCAAACTTTGTCTGTAGTAATGTAGGAAACTGTTCATAAATTTGATACATAACTATATCTGCTGCTCAGGAAGTCTTGATAATGATGAGAGTTTAAGATACCTTCTTTCCAAAATTTTACACAGAATCAGAAAAACTATACAGAAAAATGAAATTTGTTGTATCTTTTTAGCTTAAGAACCACATATCTGATGAAGCCATGCTCCATTCAAACTAAGTAAAACAAATTTTTGTGTGTGTGTGGATGAGTGGGTAGTGGGTCCCATATTGCTTTGCTGTGATTATCCCAAAAGGAGAGCATTTCACATAAATGTTATTTATTGAAGGAGTAGTGAGAGAGAAATAAATGATGATGATCAGCATTTTTATACATCCTCCTGTTTTGTGATCAAATGAATAGAAAAGGTCAGTGTGCACTTCATTCACTCGGGAACACCTTTAAATTTGAGGTTAACGTGATTAAATATAGTTAAATTTAACATCAGTTTAAATAAATATTTCCTTAACACCTACTCTGAGCCAGCAATATCGACACTGTGAATATAGAGCTAACAATCTACAGTCCTTGTCCTTGGGGAGCTCCAAGTATACGTGAGCAAATGCTTAAGACAGAAATGTCAAATCATTGTTTCAATTCTAGCCATGTTATCCAAAGGCTAGTGTCACAGTGTTTTTCAAAGCTTAGTAATTGATTTTATTATTTTAAACATAAATGTAAGTAAAAAGAGTCAGTAGAAACACAAAAGCCAAATACAATTCTATAGAAAGGCTTTTATTTTCTATCACTTTATCCGTATATTTGTTAATGTGTATTTCAAAAGATATTACTCTGTTTTGGTAAAATAACTGCAATACCGTTTTTACATTTAAAAATATGAACACTTATTTCTTATCCTCATCTATTGGCTTTTCACTGTCATACTCTTTTACAATTTGTTTTTTTATAATCAGATTCCAAATAAAATGCAGATATTTTGACTGGTTGATAGCTCTTCAGTCTACAGATGTCCCCCTTCTTCTCTCTCCCTACTTTTCTGTCATTTATTTATTGAAGAAACAAGGTTGTTTTGTCACCTATAGTTTTCCACATTCTGTATTTTTCTTTTTACATCCCTTTGCTGGCGTTTAACATTAGTCTCTATTCTCTGTATTTAATACTCCCTGTAAATTGAATCTAGAAGATTGGTCATAAGCATGTTCACTTATTCGTTTTTTGGCAAAAAGATTTCCTAGGTAGTGCTCTGTCCCTTTACAGAAGGTATACATGTCACTGGTTTCTCTTTTTGTGATACTAGCAATTGTTGATAAATGCCTAGATTCATTCATTCATTAGGGCTTTTGTGAAATAATATTTTATTTCATCATTCTTTCTTTATTAGCTAGAATATTTCTATAAAGATAAAATCTCCTCCTCTACCATTTTGTTTTCTGGTGAATAGGACAATTAAAAAGCCAGACAAAACTGCTAGCCAGACAAAACTGCTTGACAGTTTTACTTTCTTACTTATTTAAAAATACTAAGTGAAATAAATATTAATGAATTACACCTCACCTTCTTTTTATTACGTTTATAGTCTTATGGGCTTTTAGACATTAGGTGTATATTATCCTTTAGGTTTATTTTATTCATTGATGGTCACTTTGTCCCAGTGTTGGCCAGTGGAAGCATCCCCAGGGCTCACTGAGTTCTTTTAATACAATAATAGCAGCCCAGGATAGCCCCTGTGCATTTTGGCTGTTACGAAATAATCCAAGCTAACCATGTACATTTGTTGTGCCAGGCTTCCAATGAGCTCTGGTTCATTTTAGTGGATAATGGTATTTGGAAACCATCGTATGTGCACTAGGGTGGTTTATTTCTACTGAGTCGATAAGTATTACTAAATAATTTCAGAGCACAGAATTAAGAAATTTGTTTTTCCTCATAAGCTTAAAATATACCAGGGTTATATATTCATGCTAATACTTCCAAATCAGATTCAGAATTTAACCTCATTTGTCAGATTTACATTTTCCTTTTCTGCTGAAAAATTCTGATTTTTAATATTCCTAAGAATGGGGAAATCCAGACTTATTTTACTCTTGTAAACAACTTTCTACAATGCAATAGTTTCTTTTTTTAACTTTTATTTTACGTTCAGGAGTACACGTGCAGGTTTCTTATATAGGTAAATTGCATGTCACAGGGGGTTGGTGTACAGATTATTTCATCACCCAGGTAATAAACATAGTATCCAACAAGTAGTTCTTTTTCTCAATCCTCACTCTCCACCCACCTTCCTCCCTCAAGTAGGCACCAGTGTCTGCTATTCCCTTCTTTGTGTCTATGTGTTGTCAATGGTTAGCTCTGACTTATAAGTCAGAACATGTGGTATTTGGTTTTCTGTTCCTGCATTAGTTTGCTTAGGATAATGACCTCCAGCTCCATCCACGTTGCTGCAAAGAACATGATTTCATTCTTTCTATGGCTTCATAGTATTCCGTGATATATATGTACCACATTTTTTATTTTGGTTACTACAGCGTAGTAGAATATTTTGAAGTCAGGTAATGTGATGCCTTCAGCTTTGTTATTTTTGCTTAAGATTGCTTCTGCTATTCAGGCTCTGTTTCCATATGAATTTTTAAATTGTTTTTTCTAATTATGTGATGAATATCATTGATAGGAATAACACACAACACAATAGTATCTTACTGCAACTTTAGTGAAATGGAATTTGCATGGCTCTAAATCCTACTATAATTAACAAAAATAATGAATAAACATTTACCTTGTAATATTACTTAAAATTTACAACAATCCTATGCAAAACTATTATTTTTCTGTTTATAAGTAAAAAAAAAATTAGGGCTCAAAAAGGTGAGTAACTTACACAAGGTAACACAGTTTTTAATGGGGATCTTGGGCCTGACACCAAAACCCACAGAATTAACCAATCATTAATGATTATGCTATGGTAACTGTTTAATTAATAACACACCTTCTGCTATAATTATCAAATGAGCCAAGCTTATTAGCTAGAATCCTGGTGGCAGTTAGAGAAAGTAAATGCGACATAAATGACTAAGACCTTGTGGCCTATTATTTCACACATGCTATCTAATTATATATGCATGCGTACATAACATGCAGACTAGAACTGAGTAAAGTCAATAAAATTTAGCTTGTGGGATTACATCAGTTGTTCGACTGTAGGCTCCTTACGCAATACTTAATATCCCCCTATCTGATACGACATCTGACATGCCCCTCAGAGGAAATGTAACACTCTCTCAGGCTGTGCTTTTAAAGGCAATTAGTAGGTTTATAAATTCTATTTTTACATCTTGTGCTAAAAATACAATTTGGATTTTGTATTTCCAGGAATTGTTTAAAAACTACAATGAAGCAGATTTCATTGGTTCAGTGGTTTTAAGGTTTTGGGGAAGACACAATAATGTTCACTTTCAATTTGATTTTGAAGTTTGTTTCAGCAGAAATTATAAATATTTAGAGTACTCTCCTAAAGATATCACAGTAGACATTTAAACTGAATAGATGCTATTGGTACCCCATTACATGATGCAAAAATGGGCAGCCACCATCTGACCACAGCAGAGAATCTGACTCCTCCCCTTCCATTAGCCTCTGGGAAAAAGGGCATGATTCCCCCAACAGATCAGAAAGGGTTGGTTATGGTCGTATCTTTAAAAGAGAAATTTTCAAGACAATGAGAGGTCTGGCCACAAGTCCCTCTCCACCCTCCAGATGCGAGACTACACAAAGACTTCCTGCTACTGAAGGACAAGTTCCCAGTTGCCGACTGCTTATTGCACCAACCTCCAGCGCTCCTTATGAAAAAATTACTTGTACCAGTCTATAAAAATGAATCATAAGGCTAGTGTGAATGCAACTATTAGATACATTCCATGAATAACACTATTTTATATGAAGGTTTGAGGTTAAAAGGAAAAAAATGGGCAAGGATTATGAAAATACAACTTCCTGCCATAGATTTCAAAAAGTGTGTACTAACAATAAAAGACATATGTTTTTATTATGAAAACAAAGAAAGGGTACAGCCATAGTAGAATTCACTGCAGAGGATGAATATACTGCTGGGTCCATTATGTTGCACTGTAGCTCGAAAACACTATGTGTATGTGTGTGTGTTTGCATCTGTTAGGAATTAGGAGAGATAGATTAAGGAACAGTTTCAAAAGATGCATTTTAGCTTTTTGGTTTGGACAATTTACCATATTTTCTCACTCTAGAAACCCATTAAGACAGTTACAAGATTTCTCTACTTTACAGTTCATAGAAATCTTTTCGGTTTTTGTTTGTTTGTTTGTTTTGAGACCAACTCTCATTATGTTGCCCAGGCTAGAGTGCAGTGGCGGAGTCTTGGTTCATTTCAACCTCTGCCTCCCAGGTTCAAGCGATTCTCCTGCCTCAGCCTCCCGAGGAGCTGGGACTACAGGTGTGTGCCATCATGCCTGGCTAATTTTTTGTATTTTTAGTAGAGACAGGGTTTCACTATGTTGGTCAGGATGGTCTCGATCTCTTGACCTCATGATCCACCTGCCTTGGCCTCTCAAAGTGCTTGGATTACAGGCGTGAGCCACCTCACCAGGCCATAGCAATCTTAATAAATGTGATATGCTTTCACATGTAGTATATTGTTTAAGCTTCCCAACAATTTCTGTGAGGAAGACATTATTGTAATTCCCAATTTTCAGATGGAAAGTTGTGGCTCAGAAAGATTAAGTTAGTTTGCCAAACTGGCACAGCTAATAAAAGTGAGAGCTAAGATTTAAATAGGACATCTTGACTCTTACAAGCCCATGCATTAATACACCTTCATGCCATGGAGAGTACAAAGGCTTGGAGAAAATAAGGCATTTACCTTAAGTCAGTTACAGCAAAGACTCAATTCCAGGTCATTTTGAATCCAAAATCAATTTTTTTTCACTATAGCATGCAGTTCCATAGATAGCACATAATAAATATATGAAATAACTTCATTTACAACACCACTTACATACTTTACAGTTACAGCACACTTTGTAACACATATAGATTATACAGCACCAAGTGATGAAAAAAATACTAAAATAAGGCAAATTAATTAAAAATACAATTTTGATGGGATGAAACAGAGGATGCTTTTAGTAGGAAGAGAGTTTTGACACAAAAGGGAAGAACAAAGAAAAAGAAGAGAGTGCATTCTAGATAATGTTTTTAATATCACATTCAAGAGCACTGGAGAAGCTATCCTAAAATGGAGAGGTAGGAAATTATCTAAAGTATTATGGTAATGTTTCTGGATAGAATATTCAGTGGATCTTGAAGAAATAGAAAATTGCCTTAGAAAAGTTTTCACTTTTTTGGAATTACAAAATCCCCTATATATAGCTTTACCTAATTTCACTTAAAACTTTTCTAAGTAACAGGAGAACTCTAAGATAAAAGGTGTCAGGGTCATCTAACACAACTTTGCAGTATGCTTTTCTAAGAGGAGGTGTGGTTGTGCTATTCTTATTGCCGCTAACAAAAATAAGAGCTGTACAAGGTTAAATTGAGGTGAACTCACTCTTAAAGAGACTTTCCATTTCACTCGGAAATAGAAATGTTAAATTTTCTAATGTGTTTCCTCTAGAGATGACAGAAGCTATACCCATTTTTCAATTAGGAATTGGATAACAGGAGTCTGCAGGCAGCGTGTGCTCAGATAAAGGATATTGATTCTATACATATTGGCTACATTTCTACTTGTTTATGTAACTACACGCTTCTGGGAAACTTGAATGTCAATCTCACTTTTTCCATTTACGACCTACTTCTTGCTAACAATTCCATTTCCATGCTCCATGGTTCTGTCTGTGGCCTCGTATATTCCTGGATTTTTTTTCCAATTGCCCATTTCTCATGATTTACACTTTCAGTCCCCTCATCTTGAGCTGCATTTTCCTATACAGCTTCTCTGAAACATTAGACTTTCTTCCTTTCTTTCTCTCTTTCTCTCTTTCCCTCCCTCCCTCCCTCCCTTCCTTCTCTCATTTTGAGACAGGGTCTTACTCTGTCACCAGACTGGAATGCAGTGATGCCATTATAACTCAGTGCACCCTTGAACTCTTGGACCCAAGCAATCTTCTTGCCTCAGCCTCTGAAAGTGCTGGGATTACAGGTGTAAGCCACTGTATCCACTGTAGATGTCCATTTTTGCCATTCCTCTAGCTTGGTTCTATATTCATTCTTCTCTTTACAAAACTGATTGCATTGAGAGATTACCAGATACTCCTCCCAGAAAAGTGGAAGCAAGGTCTGTGTGCGTTTTGGGTGATGATGTAGGAAATCCTGAACTGGGCTTGGAAAAAAAGGATCCTATGCTAATAGGCAAAGGACCATAGGAAAAAAGAAGTTTCCAGCAGAAGTTGAGGTAATCTTGATGCAAAAGGGTCATCCTAATGGCCTAGGAAGAGATCATTTAGACACAAGGCCATGTGAAGGAAATAAGATAACCAGATTAAAACAATAATATCAATCCATTGATCCATTCATCCATTCATTCCGCTTATCATGTACAAGATACTATTCAAGGAATCTTGGAGGTTCTTTCTGAAATTCTGCCCACTACACCTCAGCACCTCGCATAATACCTGGCACCTTGGAGAAACTGTGAACCAGATCTTGTTGCTCCCTTACCCCAAATCTCAGTCTTCCCATTGGCCCATAGTCTAGTTTATGACAAAATAATTCAAAATAAAGAATAGAAAGTACAAATAGAAAAGAAAATCTTACTTAAACAAGGCTATCATGTTTAAGTGGCTGCCTACCACAGCGATTTTGAGAGCTCATTCCCAGTTATGGTTTAGGTACAGAAATTGCAACATACAAGGTTCCATGCAAGATGAACGGTAAAAATGTTTATGTAGAAGCATTTTTAAAATAAAATGCTATGCAAGTGGAAGCTATTAACATGCAGAACCAGCCAACTTATTTGTGTCTTATTTTTCATATCTTTCCCTATTGATAGCATTTATTGTTCACTTTAAAATAAAAATGTGTCACAATGTGACAGGCTCTATAGGGCAGCTCGAAAAAATATTAGAATACTGATGGTCATAGTGCAAGCTTCTATTCTAGCTTATATGTCATTCTCTGAATCTCTGTTATGAATAGAATTGGAAAATTCAGGACTGTATTTATTTTTGTTTTTGCTTTTTTCAAATGTTAACAGGGTATTCTTCCCAAGGACAGCGTCAAGTTATTCTCTCAAACTCTGGTTTGAATTTCAGCATTAAATTCAGGAAATTAAGTTCTCTTTCTCTTCTTGTTCAAGAGATTTAGCCTTGTCAACTTTTCCATTAAGTGGCTACTCAAGGGTCAGAGATCGGAGAGGGAGCCTTCTCAGCAGGAGGCCTTAATAATAAGATTAGAGAAAGTAAGACTCTTTTAACACTGGCAAAGGTAGGAAGGTAATTCTCTCATGTATACATAATCACTGCAGATTTTAGACAAAACAGTCTCCCTGTCTTTACATTAGAGATTTTTGCAAGAAATGCTAGCACTAATTTATTTTATTTGGTCAACATAAGCCTAGTCTCAACAGTGGATAACCATATGTTTTAAACATCTTGATATTTTAACATTGCATGAGACCTGACTTTGACCATCTTTGGTTTAGACAGATGTTCCAGAAGACTTCCAGGAGACCAGCAAGTTATTTGAATCCTCAATTACAGTTTAAGTTTAGCACATTTATTTCCCTCTCTCCACATTTTTTAATAATCTATGATTTATTTGGCAGTTTTATTATGTATATCTTCAGCTTTGCCAGATTCACTTAGAGATAAGCATGAAATATGGTATAAACAAATATATTTCTTCACCTTGCATAAATTTCTTGTGCATGATACTGAAAAGCAGATGTAAGGGAAAAATACATCTTAAAATACAATCCATAATATTCTAACAAATAAAAATATTTCTTAGAATTTTTTTTTAGAAAATCTGTCACACACTTACCATGTTTGGGTCTACCCTTCCAGGCTTCATTTTTATACAAATATGAATATGAGTGTGAATTCTATTCTTAATGAAGGAATATTGCTCAAAATCACAAAGAAAGGAGTTTTCAGTATGGTTAGTCTCCAAATAAACAAAGAAAATACATAGCAGAGTGGATATTTCTAATGTAAAGTATAGTAAAATGAATAAAAGGCTTAAAATTGTTTGTAAAAAAAGAAAACACTTTTGAATTGTTCACTGTGTTTAGCCAATCATAATCTGGTATTATCTGCAGTCATTGAGCTTTTATTTGTTTGGGGTCAGGATTATATTCACTGTTATTTGATTTGCTCATATGTAGTTTATTTTTCTGCCAATGCAAATTCCCATGCATAGTTTAAAACTCTTATTTACAGAAACATTTCCCAAAGTTCAAAGTAAAGTTTTAATTTGGAAAAATTTTGTTTAGATAATTCACTCTTGATTTTTCTTGCCAACTTATTCAATGTATTTCTTGATCAACGAATCAATGTTAATCCTTTTACATTATTCTCTATTTCTACATTCTTAGTGTCTTTCCTGATTTCACTACTTATCAAAACAAACAGCTTATCCTGTTTCATTGCTCTCAACATCCTTCATAATTGTCTTATGATATTTAAAGTTACAGGTTGTTCACAGATGAAATATGTTTCTCTTAAATGTGTCCCATTTCCTCAAATTCTCTGGCCTCCAATGAAATCTGAAATCTAATTTAAAACTAAGTTCAAAATAAGATCTGTACACCATCCATGTCGGTAGCTTCACTTTGAAGTTTTATGACCTGCTACAGCCTAGCTTTTTTTTAACAGGAATAAAAAGAGTAAACATCAGAAAGAGAATATTCTATCTCAAAGTAAGTTGGAAAGTCATAAGAAAGCACCTGCCTGCTTTAAGTGAGTTCATACTTTCCAGTCTTACCAAATTGCTTTTCAAAATGATGCTGGTATTTAAAGGTTTAATTTCATGGCCACTTCCATTATTATTGGAGAAAGGTTGAAAATACAAATCACATTATAACCAATGACAGATTCATATTTTAATTTTCAAAATGACACATTCTGGAAATTTACATCTTTAATAAATTTGAGAACTGATTATTAATTCAATGAGCAATAACCATGTAGGATCAATAGGGAGGATTACTGACAACCAACATTTCCTTGGGAGGAAATGATTACAAAATAACATAATGTTCTTTCTCTAATAAGTTTTTAATGTTACCCATAAACAAAATCTAGGCAATGGGATGTGTTGATTTCAACAAAGTATGTTATGATACTTTTTGAATAAAAGGAATAAATATTAACTGAGTAATGGTAACATTAAGAAGATTACTTAAGCATAGATTAATGGGTACCTATCATATTGAATAAAGCTTATACTATAACATTGCATTTTTTCTGCATCTGTTGAGTACCTCTTAACCATTGATTTGATGAGAAAAATAATTTTCAAATCGCACATCAACTTTTAATAAGAAGTTTGATATCAAAGGCTGGAAAGATTTGTTAGAGTGGTATTCTAGAATGGTTAAAATCAACAGAATCAACTAGAATCAACAAAGGAACTGTTAACGGTATATGAAAATAATCCAAGAATTCTTACATAGTAGGTTTAAGAAAACATACTTTGGTAGCAGGTTTCATGTAAAAAACATTTAGTGACTTTTTTTATTCACTCATGTGGGAGGTAAAAATTTTAAAAATTGGACTCACAGAGATAGAGATTAGAATAATGGTTACCAGAGACAGGGAAGGGTAGCAGGGAGGCAGAGGATAAAGTGGGAATGCTTAATGGGTACATAAATACAGTTGGAATAAATATTACCTACTATTCAGTAGCACAATACAGTAATAATAGTTAAGAATAATTTAATGCATATTTTGAAATATCTAAAAGAGTAGAAATGGAATGTTCTTAACACAAAGAAATAATAAATGCTTGGAGTGATGGATACCCCAATTACCCTGATTGGATCATTATACACAGAATGCTTTATCAAAACATCACATGCACCCCATATAGTTGTGTGTGTGTGTGTGTGTGTATACACACACATATATACATACACATATACATATATAACTATTATGTACTTATAATAATTAAACATTTTTAAACTGTAAAAATTTTAAAAATAAAATGAGCATGTACTTATTTTTGTTTTTAAATAAAACTCTAGAAACTCAATGGAGAATAATTTTGATTAGCAGAAAAAAAACCACCTATACAAAATATATTTTAATTAGATAATTAACATATAAATGCAATAAATTTAAAAGATTAAACATTTCAGTTAAAATAAAAGTCCCTTTTAAATACTATTTAATTCCTACCCTTATATTACCTTTGGCCAAAGGTAACCACTGTTGTGGACTCAATGTGTGCCCTTCACACTATAAAATAACTTTCATCACAGCTTGACTTTTCCAAAAATGAAATAAGCTTCCCCATGCTGTTGTGGGAGGGAATTCTTTCATCATTGTCAAAGATAGAATGTCCAAATGTAGAATCATAATGACTCTAGATGCAATGCTTATATTAGTTAGGAATTTGAACTTGGTCTCAAATATTGCTTCTGAGTCTATCATTATGTAAGTGCATATTTCTAAACCTACACATATGCATACTTTGTCCATTGTACCACTCTCAAATTGGCCCAACTGTTTTGAAACTAATATTTCAGAACTTTAGATTTTACTTAAGTGATTTTTTAAAAATCTGCATTAAAGCAACATCAATTTCCATTTCTCAGTCTTGTCTTAGATTAATTCTTGAGTCTCATGCTTTTAAAATCCTGCAAGTGACTAGCCATAGAAGAAAAAGAATGTCATGGCATTTTAATAACCCCTTTCTCTGAGTGCTTTGAATGGCACTAAGTTGCTCTCTCTCTCTCCTTTTGTGTGTGTGTGTGTGTGTGTGTGCGTGTGTGTGTGTGTGTGTGTGTGTTTGAGACAAAGTCTCTCTCTGTCACCCAGGCTAGATTGCAGTGGCTCGATCTCATCTCACTGCAACCTTCACCTCCTGGATTCAAGAGACTCTCCTGCCTCAGCCTCCAGAGTAGGTGAGATTACAGGTGTGCACCACAACACCCAGCTAATTTTCTTCTTCTTCTTCTTTTCTTTTTTAGTAGCAATGAGGGTTTCACCATGTTGGTCAGGCTGGTCTCGAGCTCCTGACCTCAAATGATCTGCCCATCTCAGCCTCCAAAGTGCTGGGATTACAGACATGAGCCATCGCACCTGGCCAAGTTCTCTGTAACTGATCTGGTTATAAATGAATAACCATACTCAATTTAATATGTGACTTTTTCTAATTGTGGACGCTAAGGTCTCTAAAACTGTCCTATTCACTGTGAATGCATAGATGTTTAAAATATTAGGGGCACTGAACAGCTGCAAAGATAGTATTAATAATACCAAAATGAGAACAATCACTATATATATATATCAACATTCAATCTGCCACAATAGAATAAAAAATAACAATTTTTTCTAGAAATTTTTTCTAGAAAAGAGGAATTCTGCCAATTTTTTGCTCTTTAAGAAACAAGCAGAAATATGTATTCCTAAAATTCTTGTCTGAACTAAAAAGACTGCTAGATCTTTCACAGGTATTTTTTAGTTGTGTTAGTTACATGCACCCTGAGAACATCAGATGAATCTAGGGTCCAGGGACCAAATTATCACGACGGTAGTCTGATGTGAGCAAAGATTGTAATTAAAGTACACTTTGGATATAATTGCAAATGTGCATTTTGGTTTTTACTCTTTGCCTTCTAATTAGATTCCAATTTGAATCTGTGCTCCTGCATCAGTTATGCTTATCCCATATTAAAAATAATCAATATTATATTTATATAAAAATAATTTCGTCCAAGCCAGCCACCCTAGATTTGGATGCAAAGTAACACAACTAAACATAATTTAGATACTTTAACAGTGAGTTAAAAAAAAATTAACTAAAAAGCAGAGCTTTGTAAATTTATCCCATATGTTCTTAAATTTAATAAAGTCGTAATTTAATAAGATGGAGAATTGTATTTTTTACTCTTTGCTTAATAAAGCTTTAGTCCTGCCCCATTAAGAATTGTCAATGGCTACTCAATACCTGCGAGACTGAATTTAAATTCTTAGTATGGCGTTCATGACCTTCCCCAATTGGCCTCTACTCTTACTACTTGGCTAAGAATGCTGTCTTTATTTCATGAATATAATCTATATCTTCTGACCTTCATGTTTTGTGATAGTTATCTCTATGACAGAATATTTGACAATATAAGTTATGTGCCATGTACTATGCCAGGTGCTAGAAATATTAAAACTAATAGCCAGATTGAGTACCTTAAGGAATTGAACAGATAAAAGGGAGATAAGTATATTTAGAAATGCACCACATGGCATGTGAAAGTGCTACAATAGAATTATACACAAAGTGTAATAATGGCAACTCAGAATAACAGATAACCTTCCATATCCTCTACTTGAAATATTTGTTTGGCCTATCTCTTCTGGTTCTTTCAAGAAAGAGACATCTCTTTATATTCTCCATAGCACATTGCATATATATACCTCTACTGGGATATTTTTTTCACAGTGTATCCTATTTATCTGTAATTCTATAACGATCTCTCTGGAAAATATGTCACAATCTCAAAATCTAACACAGGTGGCCTGTGGAAGCAGCAAAGGGAACCAACATCACTGAGTCTTCACTATATGCTTTTTATGATCATATTTTTCATAAATTATCTTATTTAACCCTTACAAGAATCTATTGAAAGGGAAACTATTATATTGATATTTTATATGAGGTAATTCAGACTTGGAAAAATAGTCACGGGCATCAAATTACACAGCTACCAATTTTACCATTAAGTTGTATGACATCCAAACCCAAGTCCTTGATGCTGCATTGAAGTTATGATTTTCCAACCCCTAAAACATTGTTTGACTCATAGTAGTTGCTAAATAAATATTTCTTGCATGAATAAAAAATTAAGATTAATAGCTTTGCATGGTATAGTAAATTGAGAAAACAGTGTTACAATAGGTGTGCTATTAATTAGCTTGGCCTATAGAATACAGACATTGAATAGCTTCTAGACAAATGAACTATTTACCTGGTAACAATAACCATGTATACTTTCAAGAAGATATACAGATGTTACCACTGTGTGACTTTAGTATCTTTTCCTCAGAATACACTGAACTAAAACTTAAATGTCAAGCATTTAAAACCCGAGAATGGTTTGGAAATAAGATCAGAAATACGGAATGCAAAGGTACGTGTGGAATAAAAATGTAGAAAGTTCATCAAAGCAGGAAAGTTATAACATTTTTATTCTGGTTTTATTTATTTTACATGTGGTTCTTCTCATTTAATCATTAACTTGGATGCTCTAGAATTAAATCTGTTTATTTAATAAAACAAAATTTGATGTCATAAAAAGAAGGACAAGTTACTTTGACAAAGTCCTGATCCTGAGCTCAAAGAGTTAAGTTTTTGAAAAAACTACAACCTTCCTTCACACTTGAGTGTATAGCTGCCATGAAACACTTCTTTCCTGCTTTACTGTTTTTCTTCACACATAAAGTAATGCCTAGATATAAGCTTCCTTGTTTCTGATGCCATGTAATATAAATCAGAGGACTGGTACATACTAAGCAACTGAGATGCTTTGGATCAAGTGATTTGATTTGTGCACAGTTTCCTGTGAACATTCTACCAGAAATTATTTAATTTTAGATGTACCCCTTAAAAAAGTAGCATTAAGGACTTCCCTTTGTGGTGACTTAGTATTACATTTAAAAAGTAAAGTAATGATAATAATGTCTACCTTCAAGAAATCCATGGAAAAATTTATGCTGAATACTCTGATTAGGTTAAGAAAAAGGCCCAGCTTCTACTAGACAGCTTCAACTTCTTTTACTCGAATATAAATGTTTTTGTTTCACATAGGTTATCTTTTAGTAAAGCAAAGATAAAAATTAACAAAATAAAAAACTGGAAAAAAGATAAATTATTCACATACATTTAGCATTAGTTTCATGAATAAGAAGCAGCTTTTATCCAGTATGGCTTATTGGCTCTGAGATGTTTCCTATATATATATATTACTTTCTGAAAATATACAATATTACTCTGAATTAACAATACAACCCTTCTACATAAAACAAGACTTTAAGAAGCATGTGATACTAGAAGGAGAAGTATATATTAGGATTAATTGTATGTATGAGGCAAAGTTTGGTTATTATAATGAAAATTACAGGGTCTGATTATCTCCTCCAGGTGAGTCTAAGCTTTGAGGCAAAAAACTATGAAGAAGATTCACAATGAATTCAAGGTATTTAGTACAAATAATCTGAGAACACAAGACAGCTTTCTATTTGTTACTATCATTGATCATATGTTGACTTGCACATTGAAATACTCTATAAGAAATGTACAGTGGGCTTAATTAAACCATAACCAATAAAGAAGGAAGATTGATAAAATAATGATAAATGTTGAAGACATAAAGATTACATGCAGGCTTATTTTTATCTTCTCTCTAGTATTGCACATTTGAAATTTTTCATAATAAAAAGCTTTTTTTAATGTTCTCCTGACTTTCCAAAGTCTATTGTCTTTCATTTGCCAATTTTAAACTTATTACTTAAAAAATAATCTTCAAAAGTGAAAAAGTTAAAGAGGAAAAAATAGAAATTGAAATACTTTAGTTGACAAAAAGGTGATTAAGAAAATTCTTCATACACATGAGTACAGAATTTTTAAAAAAGGAGTTGCTGACTTACATCCAATTACATTTATTTATCAAAAAGCTGCTATTTAAGAGAAAAATCACAGCATAAAATCTTCTACCTAGAGTATTATAATATTGAGGCTGAACTTTCCTATGTAGCTCCTGCCTGGATTGTCTCAACAATGATTGCTGCTTCCTTCAATAAAATGGTAACAAATTTAAAAAATGGTAGTTCTAAAAACTTGTCAATCTGAGCAATTGTTTGTGTTAATTTCTTTGTTCCCTCAAAGCTAAAATTTATTTTCTTAAATATCCCTATGACTGCTTGCAATTATTGAGATGGAAAAAGAAACAATTTCATAGATTGAAAACACACTAGTCAACCTAGTATTTATCTCCAGATTTGCTGATTTCTGTTTGACAGTAACATAATGGACCACAGACAAACTAGTTGTGTTATTAGAAGAGATTCTTTTGATCCATGTGAATCTTTTTTATTTTTTTGTCATCAGTAAATGGAATGAATAATGTTTGCCTCGCATATTTCAAAGCTAGTTAAAAGAACAATACATTGCAGAAAAATGGGATTGTGGAGAGGATTAAACTATGATTGCTTATGAAAATAATAAGTATAATGTGTTCAGAATCTAGTGTATTCCAAGAATTTTACAGAACATGTCTCTGATTTTTCCAACAATTCTCTAGATGGGTATTTGCCAACTCCACTTGCAAATGAAAAGCCAAGTTCAGTAGGTTGCCCCAGGTTATATAGCTAATAATTGTTAGACCTGAAATGAAATTCTTATCTTTGCTCTTCTCTTTCTACTCTGCAACATTGTCTCTAATGAAATAATGAGGAAATTGCCGAAGTACAAGTGCATTATATTATCTATAAATTTCTTTATTAAGGGATTAGAGCAGAGACAGAAAAATATTCATCAGTAGTAACAGGCAGTCTCTAATCTTGGTTCCCTCACTTCTCTTTTCTTCTTAATGATTCATAACAATGCACACCACTGAGAGAATCTTTTGCTCCTGGAATAAGCAATCAGGAGGGATACAATTCCCAGGCCATTTGTTATCCCTATTTTTGCAACATATATAGTCAATTAAGTCCTGTTAAATAATCACAAAGGTAGCTATTTTGTTATAATTTTGTTGAATTTATTAGCAAACTTCTTTGTGTGATTTGCTTCTTAAATGAAGAGGCTGTAGCAACAGTGAAACCATGTGGCACACTGGCATTGGAGTGCATTTCATTAGAATCTGAAAGGCAGGAGAACACATGCACATTTAAAATTCTACATTTGAATGTTCATTGCTTATGCTGACAATCCTTTAAACGCAGAGTCATAAATCAGCAGGCAGTGCTAGGGAGCCACCTGCTGGAATAACTGGCTGAATTTTGCTGATACGTTTCCACAAAATATAAATTCACTTAATATTGATTCAGTTAGAAAGTCAACAAACTCAGGATTCTTTTTGCTCTAAATACATATCTTTCACAAAAACTTTCAAACTAGACTTGGTAATGATGAAGAGCATTATTATGTTAAAAAATAGGAAGCATTAAATAACAAAAGAAATATTCAATGAACATTATTATATGATTGACATGTGAAAATACAAGAGATAGCCAAGAAATTTCAGTGACATGAGCCAGATTTTCAAAATAAAGTTATTTATTGCTTCAAGATTGCTCTATCATTCATTTGTCAAAGATGTTCAATCTAACAATTTTACCCAGAAATTATACTTAAATAGTTATTTAAATAATTTTTTTAATTTTAAAATGTATGTATTTTTAAAACCTGCTGGCATTAAAAAAAAAAAAAAGGAGATCTAATTTGGAATCAAGTGACGTAGATTTGTTTTCTTTTCCAACCTGTCTAAAATTAATCTGTTAAAACTTTTTACCTTTAATATTGAATGGATGATAAATTAAAGTTTTTAGCTAAAAGTTGGTTAGTATAGTATTTTTCTAGACTGTGTTGTTCAGAAGTCTGTGCTAAATATAGCCACCCATTTTCCAGCCTTTGCTATAGAGCATGTATAATGGACAATGAAGAAATGTTCTTTGATGATGCTTTTATGTTGCCTCAGGTTCATCATTCTAAATATGCTCTCTGTGTGTAGCATAGAAAGTAAGCAAAAAAGATAGGAAAGATCGATCTGAAATGTGTACTATCTCCAAGACATAGCCTGCAGTTATTTTTCTTACTGATTCCCTGTTATCAGTCTGCTTTCTTATCTTCATCCTCTAAAGAGTAGCATGCCTAAAGATTCCATTTAATTAAGAGTTTCAGTTCATGAAAACTATGATTTTATCTATGACTAAGTATTCTCATGATGGTGGGAACCTTGGGTAATATGGATAGGTGAGGATAGTTCTGTAATTCCTGTTGGGCTGACACTATTTGATAAGTCCTTTACCTGCTGTAGTTGCTTTGTTTCAGAAGATTCCCTTTGACCCACCATGGTAGATACTCACTTAAAGTGCTTTAGAGTATATTAAGTCATTTACCTTAATCTATGTGACACTTAACAACAACCTTGAAAGATGTGATTCTTACCTTTACTCTATAGGTGAGGAATGATGTTCAGAGGAGTTAAGTAAACTGTCCCATATTGCATCCTGGTAAATGCCTAAGGAGAGATTCAAGAACTTGCCAAGACCACGCTGAATCCCACTGAAATATCCAAGTTCTTAAAAAGAGCAAATCGCTTTTCTGTGTGTTCATTGTGCACCCTTATCTCTATGCTAATTATATTTTAATCACCCATTTCACTTCTATCCAAAGACTGTATGCCTCTCCAAACCATATACTCCTTTTTAAAAATGCTCTCAACAGTTGGCATCAAACCTGATATTCATAGTGCTTGTTGAATGTTTGTTGAAGGAGATTTCATTATTTTTAAATAACATACATGCTACCTTACACTGATTTATTTTATATTTCATGGGAGTGCAGTAGTTTAGAATGAGAAAGGACAAGGAAATGATGTTTATTGAGACTCTACTATATGTCAGGTCCTCTGAGAGTACTTAACATGCATGCCAGGTCCTATAAAGGTGACTTAGTTACCTAAGGTACTAATATTATGCATACATTAGAGACATGATACTATACATACATAGAGGGCATATTATTATACATACTTTAGAGATGAAAAAAATACAGAAAGAAAAAGTGGTTAATTTATTATAAGTTACCTAAAGCATTCTAAAGTATTTCCCAACATTTCTTATCTTTGAAAATCTTATCCACTTTTGTAATCTCAACCATCAATCACCTCTATCCAAGTATGGCCTAACTTGCATCAGTCACTCCTGAATATCTCACACTTCCAAATTGCATTTGTAACTATCCTGACTGTTCTCAAGAAACAGCTATCGAGTAACTGAATAAATACCTTTACTGACTGGCACTATACTACTAGGAGCTGTATCTCTACAGTGAACCAAACAACCTATTTCTACCTTCAGAGATTCAGACTAATAGAGGAGTTAAGCAATGTGTATTGTCATGAAATCCATGAACAAGCAATCTTTTATGATAGGACATTCAGAGAAGGAGTTCCTAAAGGGTTAAAAAATAATGTAAGATCTGAAAGAAGCCAAGGAATCAACCATGCACAGAGTGAGAATGAACGTGTTCCAAAGGAAGGAAAGAATACTTTGGAGGGCAGGGAAGACCGCTTAAGATTTGCAGAACTGAAAGTCTGGTTGGTTGCCTGAATATAATTGGAAGCTCCTAAAGGGTTTTAAGTAGGGCATTAAAACTGTCCGTTTTATGATTTTAGGAAATATTACTCTGACAATTATGCGAGGAAGAGATCAGAACAGAGCAAGAGTGGAAGTGGTAAGAATCATTAGGAGGCTAGTTCAGGAGTACAGGCATGCGAGTCCTGTGCTCGGAACCAGTTGGTGGAAGCGCAGATGGAGAAAGGTAGAAGAATTTAAAACATATTTTGAATGCAAGCAAAATAAATTGATGAGTTGAAATAAAAGACATACTAGTCTTCCAAGGTGAGCAAACCATGAGATGGTGGTTTTCACTGGATCTTTTCTGGGAACAGTTTGGTACAAATATATCTAAGCAATATTAGGTATATTAGTTAAAATGGAGAACTTAAGTCCAGGGAAAAATCCAAAGGAATGTTGGGACACGACAGATCTAGAAATCTGAGTAGAATTTAATGCAGACTATACACTATTTCCCACATGTCTTAGCTTTCTTGCCTGAATTTTTAATACTTCATGTTTTCGTTCATTAATTTTACCTAGACTTTGAATTGCATCTCAAGTGCTCATGAAGGAAAAGAATGGAGTGGTCCATTTGCATAACCCCTTCTTACCATAAATATCCATAAATTGTGTGTGTGCTTCTATCTTAGTGCTTACCTTATTCTACTGTTCATCTATAAGATTTTTAAAGGTATAAATGTGTAAAGAGTCAAGACTTACTCTTCTTGGTAACCACGATAGCAGTAGAGGCTCAGTAAATATTTGTTAAATGTATTATAACTAAGTTAAATTTATGTCTCACAAGAGAAAAAATATTCTAACCTTTTTCATCTGAATACGAAAAAGTACAGAGATAAGGTTCTATGAAAACAAGTGGTACATATATTTGGGATCTTTCTCAAATGTCTCCAGTGCTTTCACGTTACCTTAATTCCCACATCTGCTTTAACAAACCCAATCTCTCTTCAGAAATATCCATCCACTAATAGATGGATCAGTAAACAGCCCAGGCGGTGAGCCAAATTCAGCCCATTCTGAGGCCAACTCTGTTTGCACCAATTCTTTATAGCTTTTCTGCTACAATGGAAAAGTAGTTGCAACAGACTGTATAACCTATAAAGCCAAAAATATTTACTATCTGGACTTTTATAGTTCCAGACTCTCACACTAGCGGAATGCTTTGAAAATCTTTAGGTTCTTTCTGGGAACAGTCTGGTTAAGATTATATCTAAGCAGTATTACATAACTGGAGTCTTACCATTTACATATTTTCGTACAAAAAGTGGAAGGTAATGGTTGGGATCAGAACAGAACAACAGAAAGAGGGAATGGAATCCAGAATAAGAAAGCCTGCAGGGTAGGAGTTAGGAATCAATAACATGATTTGAAACAGAGTTGCTCAGATCAATACAACTTAGCAGAGTTGGTTAATTTGTCCTTGCATTCCTACTTTCCTACTCCACTGTTTTCTTTGAGACCATCTCCCCAATTCTTTCCTCACCCCATTTTAAAGAGCTATTTTCATATTCTTAAAGGCTCATTTCAAGTGCTATCTGCCCTATGAAGCCCTTTTTAAGTTATCCACTCAACAAAACTAGGTATGATAACCCATACTTGGATTCCTAGAGCATTTTGTGGAATTTACTGTGTAATGCTTATTTATTCTTCCAACTAGATTATAAACTCCTTTGAATAGAGGTATTGCCCCTAGCACTGAAGTAGTTTAACTGAAATTAACTCATATGAAGAGATGAATTCACCACAATTGCCTGACAAGAATTTAGAATATGTGTGTGTTGAGAGACTGAATATACAAATGGACAATGGCTAAACCACATATGACAATAGACCCACAACATCTGCAGCAACCAGCCCAGGAATAGCCTTTAACTTGCAACAGCCTCTGTTTTTATTTTCACTACAGCCTTCTGTCTTCTACTGAAACCACGTGGCTGGTTTGATTCTGCTATTGAATCTTAGTGGAACTACTAGGCTTAGGATTGACAGGCACTGGTTTCAAAACAGTGTGCCTTAAAGATCAACTAAGAACTTTAGCAGAGCAAGGGAAGTCAAAATTTACCAGTTGTTGTACCACAGCAAGGTACACTCCAAGAATAATGGTTTAAGCCTGCCCCTGGGCTCTCCCTCATTTCAGCATATTTACTTCTTTTAGATTCCCATTTTGCTCAAGAAAACTCATCCTCTCACGTACAGCCTTGCTCAGATTTGTCACATCTGACACGCTGATTCAGTATCTGACTATGGCTCAACTCCAATTTTGTTTCATGCCATGAATGAGATTTTAGTGCTGTTCTAAAGTCTTTCCGTTACTAACCGGGACTCAAACCCAGAGATCAGATATGCCTCCCCAGTCTCAGCATGACCTGCCTTTGTGATCCAGTCTTCAGATCCACATTCTGAAGACTGAGACGAGGCAAGGACCAGCAGGCATTGAGTTAACAAAAGCAGAGCAGGCATATACACTGAATCAAAGAATCAATGTTGGAGATACCAGCAAACAGCAGAATTCAAATGGCCAGGAAAACACAAAAGAAGCTGCCCTGTACCCATAAAAGTTGAATAAGCTGCTGATTCATTTGGGGCCTTTGCTGTCTCAATTTCACATAATTATATCCTCCTGCATCAATCCACTGGCTCATCAGGGAAACGGTGTTGTAACTGACTAAAATTAAAGAATTGTTCAAGGTCTCTGTAATAAGCTAACCAGATAGTGAAATATAAATCAGGATTCTATTGTGACAATAGAGAAACAATCTCAAAATTATTTCAGGTGCAACATGTCACACAAGGAAGCCATCATTACTGTCATGTTTGAGGTATGTATACCCCATCAATCATTTTAATGACATTTCACTTCTGCATGGATAGGTAAACCATGATTAACCTGCTGAGTTCAGTAGCAAAACCAGCTTAGGAGAAGGAAAAATGTCAGCCAGCCCTAATAGTTACCTTGGTAGAGTCGTCTGACATAACAGGCCAAGAATGCCAGTATTCTCATTTTCCTACATCTTTATTTATTTAGCTTTATGTTTTGTCAAACAATGTATATGTGGGAGATACCAGTGGTTCAGGAGCACATGGGGGTGGTTAAGCTCTTTAACTTTGAACAATTGAAAATCATCAACATAATATCAAATACAGATATAATATGGAGATATTTTAAAATAGTATTGACTCTGTTGATATGTAGCTTCTAAACCCAGCCAGAGGCTATCATAACAAACAAGTAACATATTCTATCACCTTTAGGAGCCATAAGTCTGAAGGTGTATAGGGCAACCTACAAACAGTAAATAATACAAGTTGATAAACTCCTAGTAGTAGAAGGATTGAATGTCTTAGAAAGAGGATAGAGCAATGTGTGCGTTGATATATAAGCCAGGTTCCTATAATAATTTATCCAAAGTGAACTCACTGAGAAGACTTGAAATCATACCAAGGAAATACAGAGTTATTAAAGAACAAAATTTTCAATTAAGTCATTTATACTTGGATTATGCTAAGGATGCAGAATACGCTTTCTTTGGTGGGTAGCATGTGACTTGATCAGTATGGGAGATCGGCATTACCACACATCATCCTTCTGCCGCTCTTGGCAAAATGTCTAAAATTTTACATTCCTTATTAAGTCATTTGTACCTTCAAGAGAGTTCTACTAAATATATAGAAATATTGACAACCTGTCAATTTATAATGTCATTTTGAGGCATGATCCTAAAAATAAAAGTAGAAATTTAAGAAAATAAAACAAACCAAAAACTTTATGATAAAAATGTATTAATTAGATTTTTGAAATAATGCTGAAAATTGGGAGCAATAAAATATAGTTTTCAGGGGTTAGTTTTTAAATTACATTCACATAATGAACCCTTATGAATCTATTAAAGTATTTTTGAAGAACATTTAATCACAATATAGAACTCTTCATATAAACTTCAATGGAAGGAATATTCAAAAATAATATGCAGGATGATCACAATGTATGAAATATATATGTTTTGTATCCTAGTGTGTATAATAAAACAGCTGAAAGCAATGACACGTAAATGATTATCTTGATGCAGAGGGATTATAGATCATATAACTTTGTTCATTATTTTACGCATTTTCCAATTTTTATAATAAGCATATATCACTTTTATATTTTAAAAGAATAGTAATTACACTTAAATAATATTTAAATGAGAATATATATATATATGTATGCACAGACACCCCAGGAAGGGATTTTGCCTCTAGCTGTTATTAATTAACACATTAGAAAAGATTATGGCAACTAGCTAAGCATAGGAATAGGAGGATGGCATAAAGAGAGTGAAGTGGATGTATGGAGGATTCAATTCAATTAAACAAATAGTTGGTCTAAAGTTTATAATGTTTTGCCTTTTATAAAGTGCTTTCACATACTGGATTCTATGAAGACTCTTTGAACTTTCTAGTGCACACACACATCCACACAGGCAGACACAAAAGATGTCATTAGTCATTTTAAGTGCCTAGAAAGACATATCTACCCCATTGCCCCCCAAACTGGACTGTTATAGCCAGGGAGATAACTCTAGCTTTTAGTGGAAAGTAGCATCCATAAAAGACAATTAATGGTGACATATTATTCTCGTTCACTCTGCTGTCTTTGGTTGCTACATGTCTTCTTGGCTATCTATTAGAGACCAAGCCTTCCTGCTTGGAATGCCAACCAGTATCCTGGTGGCTGAAGCTAACTCCTTCCTTGCCTTGCTTCCAAAGTTCTGCCCTTAGCTGAACACATCTCCCTTATCTTACTCTCCCTTTAATGAAAGAGCAATCTTATTACATGCTTGGATTCACCAGTGAAGAACCTGGTCCATGTTGAATGAGTGTTTTCCATGCCTACACAAAAAGAAAGATCAGAAAAGTGTAGATCAGGGTGTATAGCTTAATATATCACCACACTAGCAAAGCACCAGCTTCTGATTTCCTTCTCTTGGCTACATGCTGGAGGCCTGGTCCTGGGCCAAAGAAAGCTGTGCATCAATTATCACAAAGAGAGCAAGACCTTGGGGAAAGCCTGATGATCTAACAAGTGCTCAGCTGGGACTTGTACACTTGATGTGTATGTTAATGCTGTATAGCAATTTCTTTTTAGTTAAAAACAATACATCTCCTTTAGTTTATCAGGTGAATGGCATAATTATGAAGAAGAATAAAGATCAAATACTGTGTCCAGAAACAGAAGGAATAGCCCACATGGTAAGGCAGCAGCTAGGGAGAATGATGGAAAAGCATCCCCTGCTTCTGAATAGCAATCCTTCTAAAAAAAAAAAAAAAAAAAAAAAAACCACCTATGAATAAACAAAGGTCAGGAGAGGTGACAAACCTTGCTCTAAAGAGTAAAAAATCAAGGTCGAGAGTGATTAAATAACTTCCCCTAATCTCCACACTTGAAGAGATACAACTACTACTTAAATGTAGGCAGTTTGATATTAAGTTCCAAGCTTATTTAAGTCACTTCCATTTAGCAAAACTGTCGCATATCATCTATTAAATGTCCACGGTGAACAAGACTTTGTGTGTGCACATGCATGTATGTGGGGAGAGTAGATGCACAGGGGTAAAAGATCAGAGCCTGTTTTTTTGTATTTTATAATGATATACATAAAAGGTAATAGACATCACTTGCTCTGGTTTGAATGTTTGTGTCCACCCACAATTTATATATTGAAATCAAATCACCAATCTGTTTGCATCAGGAGGTGACACTGTTGGGAGATGATTAGGTCATGAGGGCAC
Source organism: Plecturocebus donacophilus (assembly GCA_004027715.1). Lineage (NCBI taxonomy): Eukaryota > Metazoa > Chordata > Mammalia > Primates > Pitheciidae > Plecturocebus > Plecturocebus donacophilus. Next base: position 181,655 of record PVKP010000498.1, read on the forward strand.
AGCATTCATACATGGGAATAGTGCCCTTATAAAAGAGGTCTCAGAAATCTGTCTTGACCCTTCCATCATGTGTGGATTCAGTGAGAAGTTGCCATCTGTGTATCAGGAAACAGGCCCTCACCAGATATCACATCTGCCAGCAGTTTGATCTTGAACTTTCCAGCCTCCAGAACTGTGAGAAATAAATTACTGTTGTTGATAATCCCTGTAGTTAACAGAGTTTTTTTTTTTTTGTCATAGCAGCCCAAGGAGACTTAGACATTATATAAGACAAAATAAAATATGCAAACATATTGTATAATTGTAATGCATGGTAAAAATCTGAACTATAATCAAATATACAATATGCCAGAAGAAACTGGCCTATTCTACAAATGAAATTTAGAACTGTTTTCCCTGTAGTTTAAATTTGTGGATTACCACTTCAAACTCAACCTTGCCATTTTCCCCAGCACACCCCTCCCACTATCATTTGGCACTGGCTTGAAGAGACCTCGAGTGTGAGTGCTTCATAGCTACTGCCTGAGCTTTAAATGCTATGTCTATAAGTCTGCATGTTATTAGGTTGATGCAAAGGTAGCTGAGACTTTTGTCATTAAAAGTAATGTAAATGCACTTTTAATAGCAAAAATTGCAGTTACCTAATAACATGATAACATGGTCTGCTAGATTAAGGCCACAATAAGATCATGGTCTCCAAATTCAGTCTCTAGGTAATCCCAGGCAAGATCTTTGACTCCTTATTCACCACTTGCTACTCTTTGTGGGAACAGCTCTTTCTTTTCTTTCTTTCTCTCTCTCTCTCCTTCTCTCCTTCTTTCTCTCTTTCTTTCTCTTTCTCTCTCTTTCATTCTCTCTCTCTCTCTCTTGCTCTCTTCCTTTCTCTCTTTCTTTCTCTTTCTTTTTTTGATAGAGTTTCGCTCTTGTTGCCCAGGCTGGAGTGCAATGGCATGATCTTGGCTCACAGCAACCTCCGCCTCCTGGGTTCAAGCGATTCTCCTGCCTCAGCCTCCCAAGTAGCGGGGATTATAGGCATGCATCACCATGCCCGGCTTTGTATTTTTAGTAGAGACAGGGTTTCTCCATGTTGATCAGGCTGGTCTCGAATTCCCAACCTCAAGTGATCTACCTGCCTCAGCCTCACAAAGTGCTGTGATTACAGGCGTGAGCCACCACACCTGGCCTTTGGAGCCAGCTATTTCTGAACCATACAGTCTTCTCCAATCTTCATCCCACCACCTCCTCAGTCACCCTCACTTGATCATCGATTCTATACATTCACTTCACAAACAAAAGAGTCATCAGACTTTCTCACCTGTCTGCCACCTTAAGGCTGGGTCTCCGCCTGGATCCATCAGATGCTCCCTTTGTTTACTGTCACTTAGAGCTCTCTTCTCTTAGATAAAAATCACCACTCCCCCTCTCCGAGGAATTATACTCCCTCCACCCCCACTTTCTCATTCTATTTTTAGTAGCAGCTTTATTAAAATATAATCCATAGACCATAAAACAAACCTATTCAAAGGTTTGTAACCTACAATTTGATGGTTTTTAATATATTCACAGAGTTGTAAAACCATCACTACAATATATGTTAGAAAATTTTCATTCCCTACCCTCTGGAAAGTGTATCTATTAGCAGTTACTCCTCATTACCCCACCCCGCTCCTCCCCAGCCCCAGCCCTAGCACCATTAATTTGCTTTCCATCTCTAAAGGTCTGTCTACTTCTGATATTTCCTATCAATGGAATCATATGGCATGTGGAGGCCTCACACTATTAATTTTCCTCTGCTCCTCTTTTGTTTTTAATACCTCCTCCTCCACTTGTTCTTTCTTGTCCACATTATGCACATTCAAATCCTGCGCATTTTTAAAACCAAACCATACACAACATAATTGTACATCAGCCTCGTCCCATCCCACTCCGGCTTCTGTCTGTTTCCTTCCCAGGCAAGCTTTTTAAAAGATTGTTTTTGGCTCTCCACGTTCTCACTTCCCACTCTCTCCTCAAACCATTTCCAACTGCACCCTGTCAAGGTCACTAACAACCCCCTTCTTGCTAAATTCAATAGATCGTTAACACCTACTCCTCTGTCAACTCTCAGATTAAACATCACTTTCTCTATGAAGTCTTCTTCAGCTCCTTACATCTAGGTCAGGGCTTCCCCACTTCAGCACTATTAACATTTCAGAATGAATAACTCTTTGATGTGGAGGGCTGTCCTGCAGCCCCACCCATTAGCTGCAAGTAACATCCCTACCCTCACCCCCAGCTATGACAATCAGACACACCTGCATGTACTGTCAGGCATGCCTGGGAAGGCAAAATCACCCCAGATTGAGAACTACTGATCCAGACATATGTTTTTCTTTGGGTACTTATGTCACACTTGATTTCTCTTTCGCAGCATTAATTACAGTATATTGTAGTTGTTTCTGGGTTCCTCTCTAACCCAAACGGGACCAGGATTCATGTATCAGGAGCAGTGGTTATCTGGTTTATCCCAATGTCTTGACATGGTGCATGGTGCATAATAATTAATGTATATTTGTTGAATGAATAAATACAGTGTCTTTGTCTTGTGTGGTACCAGTAAGGAATGAGATGCTCTCCTGAAAACTTATTTTTTTACATAGTTTTTGATTGTTTGTTGCTGTTTTGATTTTTGTTTGCTTTTGCTGTGATTACACCTTGTTGTGGAGTTTGTGTAGGATCATTGCTAAAAATCATAACATCCAAATCAAAAGATTACAAGTAGAAAGCAGAGAGGAAAGTCTGAAAAGATTGATCCTGCATGCCACTCTGTTATTTTTCATTGTCTTTTTGGTTCAGCTTTCCAGTCACAGCACATTTGTACCAATACTTTATATCATTGGACTTCAAAACACCTAAGAAACTAGCCCGTGTTGGTCCCATTTCTAGATTCTGTCAATTATCTCATTTTTGTGCCAAGTCCTCTTTGATATTGATTATATATTTCCCAGAGGGAAACAGCTCATAGTCAGAGTCACTAGAATCACATAGTCTTGGAACTGGCTAATTGCACCAGAATTTTACAGATTAAAAAAAATTGATCCTCAGGGATATAAGGTGACATGCTAAAATTTCAGCAATAATCTCTAAAGAACTAAACTAAAATGAATGTTTCATAATTTTTCAATAAGCAACACTAGACTTTGTTTAAATAGGTCTCATTTGTTGACCACTATGTGCTAGACTCTGTTCCCTGAGCCTCACAACAACCTTATAATTTTCTTTATAACTTTACAAATGTAACAACATGAAATCAAATAGAAATCTATCTGACAGAACCAGGTCTACCTGACCCCAAAGCCCTCGCCCCTCTATTCCTGTGGACTGTCTCTGCTAGACAGTACTGTTAAAGATAATTTTCTCAGTTCCATCACATGTAGCACAGTTTGTGATATATAGTAGGCACTTCATATCTAATATGTAATTTAATGTTATTCTAAATGAGGGCTTAGGCTCCTCTTAATGGTGACAAAAGGGGACAATAATCAACAGATAAAGCTCAGCAGTGAGATTGAAAGGGGAAAAACTAGAAAAGAAGGAAGATAGATTCATAAGAGAAATTAGGTAATGTCCTGAATGATGCTGAGATGAAGGCTAATATACCAATATCCTAGCCATGTAACTCATTTTTTATCTGAGTTGTGATAGCTTTAGAATACAGGATTTGGGTAAAATACGTATCAATGAAGTGAGAAGTAACCATCGCCCAGGTTACTTTATGAGATCACATTTTATTGAGCTTTACTGAGTATCTACTCAGATACTCCAGGAAATAACTCGAGTAAGACAACCAAGTATGCTGGCTACAACATCCCCAATTAAAACTAAATTGTTTTAAAAATAAGTTTTATTGCAATGAAAAATGTGTAACTATTAGCTATTGTGCAACATATATATTTTAAAGTACCCAGATTACCTAAAACTAAAAGTCTTCACCATCTATTTCTTTTGGTTGAAGAAAAATAAGAGAAATCACTGCTTGCATGCATGCAAATGATGTGATTCTTCTGCTCTCCTAGTGTGTCTCACACAATGTGCTGCTTCCCGGCTCCTCTGGTATGGTTCCCACTCTGCTAATTGTTAGCTGTGTTAGAGACACTGTTTCTTGAACTGGTCTTTCTGTTTTTATTTTTTAATTTGACCATAAGTAGCAACAGCTTTTTGTCTGTACTGGAAGAATAATGAAACTTTAGAAGGTGTTTTTCCAATCTAAGTAGAGGCTATATCTCCTTTCTAAAGGCAGAATAGAACTAAAATAACAGGTCTGATGAAATTTTCATTCTCTTGAAAATCCTTATATTTTACACTTTAACAATCTCTTCATAGCCAGTAATCCAATCTCATCTGGGCTTAACTCTACCTTTGGCTACAGAAGCACCATTATACCCACTCATATGCAAAACATGTAATAACTGATGACACTCAGGTACTGACTAATCAGGAAACCACTGGCCATAAACAAGCGGCACAGCCATACGAAAGCTACCTATTGACTATCAGCCCTTCGTGAAAGGTGAACGAGGGCCCTGCTCCAGTTTGATGGCTTTTCCAAGTGAGGAGGTATCAATTCCCCAAGGAAGTATTCCTTATTTCCATGTCACTTCAACTCTCCCAAAATTTATTGTTGCAATGTCTTTGAATAATAATGTATTGTATAAAGATCTCACACCACCATCTCCTATCACAGATGAAACTGTATCTTCAGTTTCAGAAAGATGTAACCTCAGGATCTTCTTTGTCTTTACTCAGTGAGACATAGGAGTCATCTCCAGCTAACCAAGGTTACAAATGCATAATGCCAGGGACCAGTGTGATGCATAAAAAGAACCAATTACATGATTCAGTGGGCACAGTGACCCACTGAGAGTAGAGATCTATTATACCTGGCAAATGCCTATGAGAGCAACTGAACAGAAAGAGGACCTTTCCATCTTTGTTTACAAAGGCAGGTCAGTGGAAAAACAAGTTGACTTGCCTGCCTATGTTTACTTGTGTGCTGTTTTGAATGCCTTAATTACCCGAGTACCTTATTTTCAGAGCAATCACCAAGAAATTTATCTAAGGTTGATCATTGCTTCCAGTCATTTTTACATTTGAAAAGAAGCAGTCCAAATTCGACTCAAGCATCCATGAGCTTATAAAAAAGAGTGGGGATCAAAGTATAATATGTATTAACTTTGAATAACTACTATGTTCATACAGCATAATAGCTCTTTGAATAAGTTTAATTATTGAAAGATATTATGATACAGTCATTAAGATATGAACTTAGGAGTCAGAGATATCTGGAATCAACTCTTGCCTCTGTCAATTACTAAATTATTACCTTGGATTATTTACTTGCCTTCTCAAAGCCTCCATGTTAAATGGAGACTACTAATAGTAGTAGTCTGCTTCAGAGAGTTGCTGTGAGGTTCAGTAAGGCATGTACAAGGTGTCTGACTTAAGCGCTCTGTATTAATCTGTTCTCTCATTGTCATAGAGAAATACCAGAGACTGGGTAATTTGTAAAGAAAATAGGTTTAACTGTATCACAGTTCCACAGGCAGCTCAGGAAGCATGGCAGCATCTGCTTCTGTGGAAGCCTCAGGAAACGTCCAATCATGGTAGAAGGCAAAGAAGGAGTAAGTACCTCACATAGCTGGAGCAGGAGGAAGAGCTGGGGAGAGGAAGTACTACCCACTTTTAAACAACCAGATTTCGTGAGAACTCAGTCACTATCACGAGAACAGCACCCGGGAGAAATCCAAACCCATGATCCAGTCACCTCCCACCAGGCCTCACCTCTAACATTAGGTATTGCAATTGAACGTGAGTTTTGGGTGAAGGCACAGATCCAATCATATCACATTCAAAATGGTAACTATTACTATTATCCATGACTATCACAACAACATACTGAGGTTAGATATTAGACCCACTTCACAGATGAGGAAACAAAGACCCATGGAGGTGAAATAATTCCCAAAGCCTGTGTTCTTTGTGGTACATCATGGAATAAATGATGTGGCCACCATCATTATGTGGTTTTTTTTTTTCTTTCTCTCTTTTTTTTAAATTTTACTTTAGGTTCTGGGGTACATGTGCAGGTCATGCAGGGTTGTTGCATAGGTGTATATATAACCGGGTGGTTTGCTGCCTCTGTTCTTCCTTTGACTATATCCAGCATTTCTCCCCATTTTATCCCTCCCCACCCTCCCCAACCCCTGCTGTCCCTTCTCTAGCCCCCTACAACTGCCCCCAGTGTGTGATCCTCCTCTTCCTGAGTCCACGTGTTCTCATTGTTCAACACTCACCTATGAGTGAGAACATGCGGTGTTTGGTTTTCTGTTCTTGTGCCAGTTTGCTGAGAATAATGGTTTCCAGATTCATCCAAGTCCCTACAAAGGATATAAACTCATCGCTTTTTATGACTGCATAGTATTTCATGGTGTATATGTGCCACATTTTTTTTTGTCCAGTCTATCACTAATGGGCATTTGGGTTGGTTCCAGGTCTTTGCTATTATACACAAGGCTGCAATGAACATACATGTGCATGTGTCTTTATAGTAGAACGATTTATAGTACTTTGGGTATATATCCAGTAATGGGATTGCTGGGTCAAATGGAATTTCTATTTCTAGATCCTTGAGAAATCGCCACACTGTCTCCCACAATGGTTGAACTAATTTACACTCTCACCAACTGCGTAAGAGTGTTCCTATTTCTCCACATCCTCTCCAGGATCTGTTGTCTCCAGACTTTTTAATTATAGCCATTCTAACTGGCATGAGATGGTATCTCAATGTGGTTTTGAGTTGGATTTCTCTAATGACCAGTGATAATGAGTATTTCTTCTTAGGTTTGTTGGCCTCGTATATGTCTTCTTTTGAAAAGTGTCTGTTCATATCCTTTGCCCATGTTTGAATGGGTTTTTTTTTCTTGTAAATCTGTTTTAGTTCTTTGTAGATTCTGAATATTAGCCCTTTTTCAGATGGGTAGATTGCAAAAATTTTTTCCCATTCTGTTGGTTATCAGTTCACCCTAATGATGGTTCCTTTTGCTGTACAGAAGCTCTGAATTTTAATTAGATCCCATTTGTCTATCTTGGCTTTTGTTGCCATTGCTTTTGGTGTTTTAGTCATGAAGTCGTTGCCTATGCCTATGTCCTGGATGGTTTTGCCTACGTTTTCTTCTGGTGTTTTTATGGTGTTAGATTTTATGTTTAAATTTTTAATCCATGTGGAGTTAATTTTAGAGTAAGATGACAGGAAGGGGTCCAGTTTCTGCTTTCCGCACATTGCTAGCCAGTTTTCCCAACACCATTTATTAAACATAGAGTCCTTTCTCCATTGTTTGTTTTTGTCAGGTTTGTCAAAGATCAGATGGTTGTAGATGTGTGGTGTTGCTTCTGAGGCCTCTGTTCTGTTTCATAGGTCTATATCTTTGTTTTGGTACCAGTACCATACTGTTTTGATTACTGTAGCCTTGTAGTATAGTTTGAAGTCCGGCAGTGTGATGCCTCCAGCTTTGTTCTTTTTGCTTAGGATTGTCTTGGCTATGTAGGTGCTCTTGTGATTCCATATGTAGTTTAAAGTGTTTTTTTCCAGTTCTGTGAAGAAGGTCATTGGTAGCTTGGTGGAGATAGCATTGAATCTATAGATTACTTTGGGCAGTATGGCCATTTTCACAATTTGATTCTTCTTAATCATGAGCGTGGAATGTTTTTCCATTTGTTTGTGTCCTTATTTCATTGACCAGTGGTTTGTAGTTCTCCTTGAAGAGGTCCTTTACATCCTTTGTTAGTTGTGTTCCTAGGTATTTTATTCTCTTTGTAGCAATTGTGAATGGGAGTTCACTCTTGATTTGGCTCTCTGTCTGTTATTGGTATATAGGAATCCTTGTGATTTCTGCGCATTGATTTTGTATCCTGAGACTTTGCTGAAGTTGCTTATCAGCTTCAGGAGATTTGGGGCTGAGACGATGGGGTCTTCTAAGTATACAATCATGTCATCTGCAAATAGAGACAGTTTGACTTCTTCCTTTTCTAACTGAATACCCTTTATTTCTTTTTCTTGCCTGATTGCTCTGGCTAGAACTTCCATTACTATATTGAATAGGAGTGGTGAGAGAGGGCATCCTTGTCTAGTGCCTGATTTCAAAGGGAATTCTTCCAGCTTTTGCCCATTTAGTATGATATTGGTTGTAGGTTTGTCATAAATAGCTTTTATTATTTTATGATACGTTCTGTCAATTACCTAGTTTATTGAGAGTTTTTAGCATGAAGGGCTGCTGAATTTTGTCAAAGGCCTTCTCTGCATCTATTGAGATAATCATGTGGTTTTTGTCTTTGGTTCCATTTAAGTGATGGATTATGTTTATGGACTTGCATGTGTTGAACCAGCCTTGCATCCCCGGGATGAAGCCTACTTGATTGTAATGAATAAGCTTTTTGATGTGCTATTGCATTCAGTTTGCCAGTATTTTACTGAAAATTTTTGCATCAGTGTTCATTATGGATATTGGCCTGAAGTTTTCTTTTTTAGTTGAGTCTCTTCCTGGTTTTGGTAACAGGATGGTGTTGGTCTCATAAAATGAGTTAGGGAGGACTCCCTCTTTTTGTATTGTTGGATAAAGTTTCAGAGGGAATGGAACCAGCTCCTCTTTGTACATCTGGTAGAATTCTGCTGTGAACCCGTCTGGACCTGGACCTTTTTTGGTTGGTAGGCAACTGACTGCTGCCTCACATTCAGCTCTTGTTATTGGTCTATTCAGGGTTTGAGTCTTGGTAGATTTTATCTTTTAAGTCTTGGTAGATTTCAAGTGTCCAGGAATTTGTCCATTTCTTACTGGTTTACTGGTTTATGTGCATAGAGCTGTTTATAGTAATCTCTGATGATAGTTTGTATTTCTGTGGGATCAGTGGTGATATCCCCTTTATCATTTTTTATTGCATCTATTTGATTCTTCTCTCTTTATTAGTCTGACTAGAGGTCTATTTTGTTGATCTTTTCAAAAAAACAGCTCCTGGATTTATTGATTTTTTGAAGGGTTTTTTGTGTCTCTATCTCCTTCAGTTCAGCTCTGATCTTAGTTATTTCCTGTCCTGTGCTAGCTTTTGAGTTTTTTTTATCTTCCTCCTCTAGCTCTTTCAATTTTGATGATAGGGTGTCACTTTTAGATTTTTCCTTGTTTCATGTGGGCATTTATTGCTATAAATGTCCCTCTCAGCGCTGCTTTAAAGGTGTCCCAGAGAGTCTGATAAGTTGTGTCTTCATTCTGATTGGTTTTGAAGAACATCTTTATTTCTGCCTTCATTTCATTGTTTATCCAGTCAACACTTAGAAGCAAGTTGTTCAGTTTCCAATTGGTTGCATGAATTTGAGTGTGTTTCCTAATCCTGAGTTCTAATCTGATTGCACTGTGGTCTGATAGATTGTTTGTTATAATTTCCATTCTTTTGGATTTGCTGAGGAGTGATTTGCTTCCAATTATTCGGTCAATTTCAGAGTAAGTGCAATGTGGTGCTGAGAAAAATGTATATTCTGTGGATTTGGGGTGGATCGTTCTGTATATGTCTATTAGGTCTGCTTGGTCCAGCTCTGCATTCAAGTCCTGGATGTCCTTGTTAATTTTCTGTCTTGTTGATCTGTCTAATATTGACAGTGGAGTGTTGAAGTCTCCTACTATTACTGTGTGGGAGTGTAAATTTCATTTTAGGTAGTTAAGAACTTGCTTTATGTATCTGGGTGCTCCTATGTTGGGTGCATATACATTTAGGATAGCTCTTCTTGTTGGATTGATCCTTTTAGCATTATGTAGTGTCCTTGTCTCTTTTGATCTTTGTTGGTTTGAAGTCCATTTTATCAGAGACTAGGATTGCAACCCCTGCTTTTTTTGTTCTCCATTTGCCTGGTAAATCTTCCATCCCTTTGAGTCTATGTGTGTCTTTGTATGTGAGATGGGTTTCCTCAATACAGCACACCAATGGGTCTTGACTTTTTATCCAGTTTGCCAGTCTCTGTCTTTTGATTGGGGCGTTTAGGCCATTTACATTCAATGTTAATATTGTTATGTGTGAATTTGATCCTGCCATTTTGTTACTGGCTGGTTTTCATTCCCATTAGTTGACTCATTTTCTTCACTGTATTTTTTTTCTTTGCCAACTGGTTTGCTTTTGCAGTGACTGGTACTTTTTCCTTTCTGTGCTTAGTGTTTCTTTCAGGAGCTCTTGTAGGGCAGGTCTGGTGGTGACAAAATCTCTCAGTAATTGCTTGTCCGTAAAGGATTTTATTTCTCCTTCACTTAGGAAGCTTAGTTTGGCTGGGAGATTCTGGGTTGAAAGTTCTTTTCTTTAAGGATATTGAATGTTGGCCCCCATTCTCTTCTGGCTTGTAGGGTTTCTGCTCAGAGATCTGCTGTTAGTCTGATTGGCTTCCTTCTGTGGGTGACCTGTCCTTTCTCTTTGGCTGCCCTTAGCATTTTTTCCTTCATTTCAACCCTGGTGAATCTGATGATTATGTGTCTTGAGGTTACTCTTCTTGAAGAATATCTTTGTGGAGTTCTCTGTATTTCTTTGATTTGAATGTTGGCCTGCCTTGCTAGGCCTGGGAAGTTCTCCTGGATAACATCCTGGAGCGTGTTTTCCAGCTTGCATTCATTCTCCCCATCATATTCAGGTACACCGATCAAGCGTAGATTAGGTCTTTTCACAAAATCCCATATTTCTTGGAGGCTTTGTTCATTTCTTTTCACTTTTTTTTTCTCTTGTCTTGCCTTCTCTTTTTATTTCATTGAGTTGATCTTCAATCTCTGATATCCTTTATTCTGCTTGATCAATTAGGCTATTAAAACTTGTTTTTGCCACCACATGTTCTCAATCATAGGTGGGTGTTGAACAATGAGAACACATGGACATAGGGAGGGGAGCATCACACACTGATATCTGTTGGGGGTGGGCCAAGGGAGGGACAGTGTGGGGGATGGGAAGGTCAGAGGCAGGGATAACATGGTTAGAAATCCCAGATGTAGGTGATGGGGTGATGGAGGCAGCAAACCACACTGCCATGTGTGTACCTATGCAACAATCCTGCATGATCTGTGCATGTACCCCAGAACCTAAAGTACAATAAAAAAAAAAAAAAGAAAAACTTGTGTTTGTTTCATGTAGTTCTCGTGCTATGTTTTTCAACTCCATCAAGTCGTTTATCTTCTTCTCTAAGCTGGTTATTCTAGTTAGCATTCCGTCTAACCTTTTTTCAAGGTATTTGGTTTCTTTGCATTGAGTTAGAACGTGTTCCTTTAGCTCAGAAGTTTGTTATTATTCACCTTCTGAAAACTGCTTCTGTCAGTTTGTCGCACTCCTCAGTCAAGTTGTGATCCTGTGGTGTTGAGGAGTTGTGATCCATTGAAGGAGAAGAGGTGTTCTGGTCTTTGATGGTTTCATCTTTTTTGCACTGGTTTTTTCCCATCTTTGTGGATTTATCTGGCTGTAGTGTCAGGGAGCTGCTCGATGAGGTTGCTTGTTTGCCTGTGAAGGTGCTACTGGGTTTCTAGGGACTCCTTCAGGTTACCAGGGAAGCTTCCTCTGTCTTTTTTATTTATACTGGGAGATTAGGCCCACCTCTTCCGCTGACCTGTAGGCGCTGCTGGGTTGTCAAGAACGCCGTCCCATTGCTACGTAGGCTTCCTGTGTTTTTTGTTAAAATACCAAGCCTAGTCCCACCCCTCTAGTGGTGGGTTGTGTCCTTCCTCCACTGGGCTGAATCATTCAGGGTTCATCTCAGACTGTGGCACTGGCTGCATAACCTGCTAAAATTAGTGCTTCAGCCTCTGGGGTTTGTGGGGGAAGTTAGGGACCCGCCCAGCCACACCATCTATCTCCCCACTTTCAGCTTCTTCTCTCTCCAGTCATGAGGGAGGGGCCCGCCCAGCTGCTCTGTCTGTCTTTCTGCTTTCAGCTCCCTCTCTCCACGCTGGGGCAAGGGGTAATAGCTCAGCCTGCAGGCTCTCCTCTCCGGCTTATGGGCTTCTG